>CANNZV010001245.1:0-170193 GCA_947561585.1 Caprella mutica | reverse complement strand
AACACTTAACTTATTGTTTTTTTCTGTAATTTTATCTTTGTCAACCTATTCTTCCACGTTTTCTTTGATTAGAAAAGTTCTATACAAATTAAAAAGAGGTGTAACTATTCTATATTATATAGTAATATATATTTCATTTATTTACACCAAAAAAAAAATTAAGATAGTAAATTAGTTATTTTTATTTTGTTTTTGGTTTAATTAACGAAATATACCATCAATGAAAACTCAATTACAATTGGTCTTATTTCAAAGAAATTAGAACATATGAAGCTAACCTGAACGCATATCGTTGAGCATATAACGCTAACCTGAACGCATAAAAAGTATATTTTAAGCATAAAAAAATATATTTTTAAGGCATAAAATGCATATATATAAAGCAGAAAAGCCTATTTATCAAGCTTAAAGCATAAAAGCCTAATTTTCATAAAGAATATGGTCACAACCCTAGTGATCACTTTTGAGATTGAACTGCCTCGCGCCTCAATTTGCTTTATTGTTGCTGGAATTACTGAGAATGTTGAATCTATGAACGCAAGATATATTTTCATTATTTCTATGCTCTGTAGAAGTTTTTGAAGTTCTCTCTAATAATTATCTGGAATATTTAGAAGCAGAGTTCAACCAAGTTCCCACCTCGTTATAACCTAATTTCTATAATATTAAAATTTTTGAAGTAGAATAAATATCTAGCTCTTATTCATTCGCCTGATGTTTATCATTTATTTATGTAGAAGTTTATCATTTGAACATTTGTTAATCAATTTATTTTAATAAGCACTTTTTATATGTATATAAAATAGAAATTCCATGTGCAAATAGAAAATGCATATGCAAAATAAAAAATGCATATGCATTTTCTATTTGCATATGGAATTTTTATTTGCATATGCATTTCAAGATTTGCATATGCATTTTAAGATTTGCATATGCTTTATTTAAATGCATATGCATTTTTTCACCAATATGCAAGATATGCAAAGTCACAACCCTAGTTATGACAATATTCTTTATGAAAATTAGGCTTTTGTGCTTTAAGCTTGATAAATAGGCTTTTATGCTTTATATATATGCATTTTATGCCTTACAAATATATTCTTTTAAGCTTAAAATATGCTTTTTATGCGTTCAGGTTAGCGTTATATGCTCAACGATATGCGTTCAGGTTAGCTTTATATGTTCTAATTTCTTTGAAATAAGACCAATTGTAATTGGGAGTATTCATTAAACCAAAAACAAAACAAAAAATAACCAATTTAATATCTTGATTTTTTCTTGATTTTTTTTTGGTGTAAATAAATGAAAAATATATTACTATATAATATAGAATAGTTACACCTCTTTTAATTTCTATAGAACTCTTTAGGATTTGCATGGTCAGAAGAACGGAAAATTTTGATCTTTTTCAGTGGGTGACCGTTTAAAGATCGTGCGCTGTACGAGCTTTACCTGTATAAAAAGATACTTCATATTTCATAAGAAGTGTTTCAATATATAAAAATTGACAATTTAAAGATATAAACTTTCATTCTACATCTCAGTGTTTTATTATTTTTACAATTAATAAAAAAAATATTTGGTGAAAAATACATGGGCTTCTTAGTAACAGCCTATTTCGAAATATAGGTAGATGGAATTCTAAAATGTCTACTTAACTGAAATACGTTTAATTTTTTTCAATTAAAATTATTTTCTGCATATATTTTGTATATGCGTTTTATAAATGCATATATTTTGCATATGCGTTTTATAAATGCATATGCGTTTTATAAAATGCATATGCATTTTATAAAACGCATATTTCAAGCGAATATGCACTAAATTTTTATGTGCATACACTGCAAAATATGCAGTGCATATTGTCTCAACCCTAGTTATAAATGACCTTTGACCAGGTCACTCCCAAAATTTTATCAGATGGTTCCTGTACATTGACCAATTTGTTCCACTAAATTCCAAGCTATGAATTTGGAAATTGGTCTAAGAAATTTTGAGTTATGTGAGTAACAAGATATTAAATAAACAAATTCTACATAAAATAAAACCTTCGCAATATTAGGTGTAGCTAGTTGAAAGTTCGGTAACAAATAGAGTAGATGAACTAACCGTACTATGAAAGTGGAAACTCACACTGTTATCGGTCGGTTTCACATCTTCGATCATACAAATAAAATTTATATTCTATCGTTGAAACCAACCGATAATACGTAATTTACCCTAGATTATTAAGTTGTCTGTTTGTCGCCATCGTGCCCTGTTTGTTTACATATGACGTCATCAGAGTACAGTGAAATGACATAATAATATCTAGTTAAACACGATGTGACGATAACGTGATTGCGACAATTGTTATTACCTGAAGCAAATTAAATGTCTTTTGTTTTAAAGCTCCAGCTATCATAATTATGTAGGTACTTCTTCTAACTACTTTGAGTCAATGAAACACTTCGCAGTACTCAGACAATGGGCGTTAACTGTTAAAATATAATTCCAGGGATAAGTAGAGTGCAGTATTTTAAAACACTCTTCCTTCCCTTCACTCCCCTAAAAAAAAAAAAAAAAAAAAAAAAATGATAAAATAGCTAGGTCATGAAGTTGTGAACCAATATTACCTTTAGAAATTTTTGATTAGGTAACCTATCATGATGTAATCACTAATCAAAGATATTATACTACAGTAAGATAGGTAAGGTACATCATTTTCCCAAATTTCAAAAGTATAATATCTTTGATGTATAAGTATAATTGTTGACAATGACAGCCACTATTTGAAAGAGTTGGTCTCAAAAGATCACAAGTTGCCACATTTAAGATATTAAATTTTTTTATTATTTACTGTATTTCTAAGCCTAGGCTACTGGTACCCAGCTTATAGACTATTACAGTGTATATTAGCCTTACTGGTACCTACTTAGATTTCACTTCCAGCTTTATGTCTGCATGAACTGGTCTAGTCACCAAAGTGTTCTCCTGTAAATCTTTTCTGTAATTTAGTCAACTCTGCTGGAGATCTGCAGATGTTATAATGTCAGTCTGCAGAAACTGGTTAAGTACTCGTAGAGATCTCGCTCTCTGTTCACAGTAAAAATAATGTAAATATATATGGATTAATTCAAAATTGTTCATAGAGAATATCCCCCATATTCTGCATCTGGTGCAGCAGACCGTATTTCATGGTAAATCTATATTCCACCGACTTGTTGGCCAAGTAAAATTAAAAATAGTATGTCTCATAAACTCACCATTTGTCTCTCCAGCTCTCTCCAAAATTCAACAAATTCTCTCCAAAATGATCAAATTTTCATAAATTCTCTCCAAAATAACATTATAGCATAGGAGAAAAATAGATAAAACTCGCCATTTGCAATTGAAGGGCTCAAAATAACTGTCACAAACTCGCCATTAAAATGGCGAGTTTGGACATGCTTTATTACTTGGCTTGTTGGTGGAATTTTTTTCTATTGAAAATAATATTCTGGCAATGTGCCAATGTTGGTGGATTTTTAGTAATATATTCATATGTTAACATTAATTTTCAGTGGAAAAATGGGTCTCAGTCTGATGGGCATCTGTCCTCCCAGAGTCCCAGTCAGCAAAAGATAAGATGAAGTTGAGAAGTTTATCTGGCAACTATTGGGGCTTTGAAATTAGTCTCCTGAATTATCCGGCGACAATTTTCTAATTAATTCCTATGTTTACATCACATGTAATTAGTGGAGAGAATTTAGATATTTTTGGTCATTTTGGAGAGAAATTTGAAAATCTTTGGAGAGAAATTGCCCCAAAAATTTAATATCTGAAGACTTATTGTGCATGCTTTGCAGACTGGCTGTCCTGTCTTTTCTCTCCATTTTATTGGTGAGTTGATGACAGCTATTTTGAGCCCTTATATTTGCTTATGGCCTTATGCTGCAATGTTATTTTGGAGAGAGTTTATGACAATTTGATAATTTTGTAGCTTCTTTTAGAGATAACTGGAGAGACAAATGAAGAGTTATCAGTTATGAGTCATACTATTTTAGCTAGGGTCACGCAGGTAAATTGTGGCCCTTTAATTTTTAATTGCGGCCCTCTCAAGAGAGTCTCTTAAACAATCTGAACCAAAATTACATTGAAATGTTGCATAGCTATCATAATCAGCGCAGTGCATGCTATAATTTATTACTTTATGTTTTTAACGAGTGTTTTGAAGATATGACGTTTCTGTTGTTAAAGGCCGCAGTTAGTTAGTAGGCCGCAATTTACCTGCTTGACCCTACTTGGTCTGGTCTGGCTAGAGTTTATTGGAAAACAACTGAACAATTTGACTTTGTTGCCCAGTTTGTGTTTACATAATCAGTATCTGGATAATCTGGTCTTTTCTTCTGCTCAGCTCAGGATAGAAAATAAACCTAGACATAAATTAAAAGGTTTTCACAGAATAATTAATGTGGATTATGGATATAAAATGTGTTCTTCTTTCCACTATGAATGTATTTTATTGGTCCTATTTTGATTTTTTTAATAATAACCCATTGAAATTTTCATCCTAGTCTATATCTAATTTGCATCTGTTAATTGTAAGTATACCTTAACCCTTTACGGGCCTTTAGCGGACACTTACCGGTAAACTCGTCAGATTGTTCTAAATTTTTAATATGTCATAGTTTAATACTTTTCAAGATATTTTTATTCATGTGGATTTCAGAAAAAAAAATTGAAAACTGATATTTCTATTGTATTTTCCATTGATTATTTGAAAGACAACGATGTCTGTTTTTGTCTGTGGTTTATTAATACAATATAATGGTTGAAAAACATGTGAGAAAAATAATGAACTAAAAATAATGGTGTATCACTATAGTGATACTTGCCCGCTAAAGGGTTAGTTGTAAATATAATATTTATTGTTTCATCTGCCTTTTTTACAGACCATAATACTTAACTAGTAACTAACAGGGCAAACAAATTCTGCTATCTATAGAAAAGTATTCTTACATTCAAAGAAATGAAATCATTCAGAGACTTGGTTTGGTCAACCAAACAAAATGGACCTGCATTAAAAGCAATGCCTAAATCAGCTGCTGGAATACTACCACACAAAGAGGAGCATGAACTAGTTAAGCTGTGGAGTGAAATGATAAAGTAAGTAATTCTTCTGGTAACATATGTTCTTGATTACTATCTGTAATCCTATCTTATTTTCATAATGATCTTATCCAAGTAGCCAATAGCTAGTAAGTGTGGCTATTAATAGATTGTGATTGCTAGCTATAATCTACTAAATAGTCCATTATTGTTTGTTCCTTCTCTCTCTTAAAGGTGTGAAGAAGGATGTCAGAATACTTTGATCGGCATAAGAAAATATGCTGACAAATCAGTGACTGTTCAACATGAAGAAGAAAAGCTCTTCTCTAAGTTAGCAGAACTGAACTCGCAATCGGCAGAATATGCCACTGCCATACAAGCAATGGATAGTATGCTGCCTGAAGTAGGTAACTAGTTGATCAATTTAATTGAAAAATATATTTATCAGCCATTGCTACAGTGAAACTACTGAGTTGTGAAGCACTCAAGTAATGCTGGACCTGAATTATGAAATACACTTGAGTTATGAAGTAGTTTTCTATGTTTAAATTATAGAAAATGATATAAGTCAAGAATTGCATCTTAGTTATCCCTCAATAACTATATTTTTTAAGATTTTAATCTTAGAAAACTATCTAGTGCACCTGAGATATGAAGTGGCTTTGAGGTATGAAGGAACCAATACTCCATAACTCATGGGTTTCACTGTAATTTGTGATGATATGCATTTCAACTTTAGAACTTAATGGAAATTGATGGTCAGATGAATAACTAGTTATATTTTTTTATTTCAGAATATGTTCTTATGTCCTAAGTTTATTAATTTGTGTTTTTAATTCTTTCAGTTAAATAAAATAATGAACATAAGCAATGAAGAACTGGAAGTAAAAATTGGTACCCCTGTTCGAGACTATCATTCTCTTTATGCGAGTGTGGATGAGTTGAGAGTGAAGAGAGATAATCAAGTACTGGAACATAACAGAATTCAGGATA
Organism: Caprella mutica; assembly: GCA_947561585.1. Taxonomy (NCBI): domain Eukaryota; kingdom Metazoa; phylum Arthropoda; class Malacostraca; order Amphipoda; family Caprellidae; genus Caprella; species Caprella mutica. Next base: position 164,130 of record CANNZV010001245.1, on the reverse strand, counting down.
AACTAGAAAAACTCAGACTAAAGGTAAAAATCTGAATTATTAAAATATTTACTATAGTAAATCTTTTATGCTGTTTCTTATTACTCTTATTAGTGTACTAGCTACTTTAATTTTAGTTTCAGAAACAGAGCTAGCTATAAATGTATATTTTATTATTGTCATATTTTTCCATTAAAAATAAAAAAAAAGTGTTTTATTGTTAAAAAATGTCTGAAAAATATGCAAGTTGATATTTTTAGTGATAATTTGTGCTTTAAGACTAATAACGACACAACTCATCATGTTGTTCCAGGGCAAGCGATCTACTGATGTTATAGTGGAGAAGGAGAGATGTTTGCGTTCTTTGCAAGACATTCAGAGTCAATTGTTGAAGGACGTCACAAAACTTCATCAACTTAGAGTGCACTATTTTGTTCAATCTCTTCAATCATATGTTGATATTCAGGTGAGATTATATTTGAACTTGTGATTTGTAATGGGTTTGTCAGTATATTTATGATAAATACATGTTATTATTTTTATTTACCATTCTTATTCAATTACTATATATGCTAGTCGAAAAATACATGTTATTATTATCACTAGATATACTAGTCTGATAAAAATATCTAGGTATTATTTTTTTCCAGTTTATGCAGCATGGAAGTGCGGCAGAACAGTTCAATTGCAATTTGGTGGGCGGGTCCTCTCACTACCCAAATCTCTCTGACGTCAAATCTTCAACTGCTGAGCACATTGCAAAGCTAAAGGCACTCAACATTACAGACTCTCAGTGATAACTCTATAGCTACTTGACTACTTCTCAACCATTTTTATAAATTTATACAGTTTATCAGCAGCATGTAATTATGATCAGAGCTGACTCAAGTGGCAAATACTAAATATTGGAGATTTTTCTCAAATGACGAAAATGAAGCAATGTTAGTAATTTACCTTCTTAGTAGGTAGGTAACTTCTTTTCTATTTTATTGTGTTAGGTGAATATATTTTTATCACTTGAAATATCATTTGCAAAATTGCTGGGAATACAGTTTTCAATCATTTCACATATTCTGAACACTATTTCATTTGTTTTAGCTACATTATTTAGCATAGCTAATCGCTCTTTCAAATTAACCATTTTGTTTTCAATCAAATATATAACTAAAGAGTTTAAAGCTTATAAAAATAATTGATTCGGTGAATATGTGAGATTTTTCATGACCAGTTTTACTTCAGGTCTCCTATAACCAAAGCATGCCTGAAAATTAAACTTTTCACCAAATTATATGATCTGTTATTCACAGTTACAAATGATATATTTTCGAAAATAAACTAATTAATGAAGATTTGAATATAGTCATTTTCCTTTTTAGTAGCTATTCTGTAATGAAAAACAGAAATTAATGGAGATTATAGATCTATCCTAATAATCTTCATAATTAAAAAAAAAAACTAAAATGTTTCTTTAACAATACACGAAAGAAAATTAACAATTTAATCAAAGTTATTTTCGCAAAGTTATGTTTATTTATTTCACATTACTCGAATAGTATTCAGCCAAATGGCCTGAAATTTGGTGGGATAACTTTTCATTATCCTGGAACCATTTGATTAGATTTTGGGAGCGAACGAGTCAAGGTCCTTTATAACTCAAGGAATATTGAATGGTCAATGTCTTTTATAAGCGGCAGAGAAGAGCCATTCTATACAGGGCGACCCACAAAAAAGTGTACTCAAGTTTTAATTAATATAAATATAGTACACGTACAATCTTAAGCAATGACGGTGGTAGAATTGATACGTGAAAAAAATCTAATTTTTAGATTCACTCCAACTCATTTTTTAACTACTTATAAATACGATATTTATATTAATTCAAAGTTGGGTTCACTTTTTTGTGGGTCACCCTGTATAGTTAATTTGTTTGTAGTCATTAATTCCTTATGATTTTCAGTCTCTCTTAATTTGATCATAAAATTTATTGGAATTTCAGTGGGTATTTATATTGTAATCTATACTAATAATTTCCCTCGTGTGTTTATTTATTTATTTGGTGTCCGCTTTTTCAGAATGAAGAGAATTTTTCAAAGTTTATAGCAGTCTGTATCGCAAATACAGACTGCTAAAATATTTTGAGGTAAATTGAAGAATGATTAGTTTATTATCGAAATAAATAGGGTAAGTTACGAATTATCGGACAGTTCCACAATATCGATATCATATATTGTTTGTGTCTGTCTATCCGTAAAACCAATGAAAAGCCTATATCAGGAACAACATATGAAAAGCCTATATCAGGAACAACATATGAAAAGCCTATATCAGGAACAACATATGAAAAGTCTATATCAGGAACAACATATGAAAAGCCTATATCAGGAACAACATATGAAAAGCCTATATCACGAACAACATATGTAAAGCATATATCAAGAACAACATATGTAAAGCCTATATCAGGAACAACATATGTAAAGCCTATATCAAGAGCAACATATGAAAAGCCTATATCACGAACAACATATGTAAAGCCTATATCAAGAGCAACATATGAAAAGCCTATATCAGGAACAACATATGAAAAGCCTATATCAAGAACAACATATGTAAAGCCTATATCAGGAACAACATATGAAAAGCCTATATAAGGAACAATATATGTAAAGCCTATATCAGGAACAACATATGAAAAGCCTATATCCGGAACAACATATGTAAAGCCTATATCAAGAGCAACATATGAAAAGCCTATATCACGAACAACATATGTAAAGCCTATATCAAGAGCAACATATGAAAAGCCTATATCAAGAGCAACATATGAAAAGCCTATATCACGAACAATATATGTAAAGCCTATATCAGGAACAACATATGAAAAGCCTATATCCGGAACAACATATGTAAAGCCTATATCAAGAGCAACATATGAAAAGCCTATATCACGAACAAAATATGAAAAGCCTATATCAGGAACAAAATATGAAAAGCCTATATCACGAACAACATATGTAAAGCCTATATCAGGAACAGCATATGAAAAGCCTATATCAGGAACAACATATGAAAAGCCTATATCAGGAACAACATATGAAAATCCTATATCAAGAATAACATATGAAAAGCCTATATCAGGAACAACATATGAAAAGCCTATATCAAGAGCAACATATGAAAAGCCTATATCAAGAACAGCATATGAAAAGCCTGGGCAGTGGACAGGCTAAAACACTTAAATGGTTCCTTTGATAATGACAATCTTCCCACCGAATTTCAGACAATTTGGTTTAACACTTTTTGTGTAATTAGAATAACAAGATGACAAATATTTAAATGTCGCCTAAAATAATACCTTCCGCAATTTGCGAAGATTATAAGATGCATAACATTAGTATCCTAGATACCAAAAAGCAAACAATTTCCATTTTCTATGTACCTAAAACTAGATACGAGAGACAGTCGGTAATGTAACGTCACAAATGATGTAATTCTAATAATTAATTATAGGTTATACTTCAGAAAATTAGTATGATTTAATATCTCAAAGAAAGTTAGGATTAGCTCAAAGATATCGAAGATGCATGCAAGAAAGCTACTTCGTGCTATACATCGGGTACTGTTTGATATACTATTATATAATTCCAAAAATTCATGTTAAATTTTTCAAATTACTTGTTAAATTTGGATTTATATTTTATCCTTTTTATTTATTTAATAGCTATTTCCATTGATTTGAGTCAACAATTTTTTGATACAATGATATGTACTTCATATTCCATAAGTTGTAACTAGGGTTGTGACAATATTCTTTTAGCATAAAAATATAATCTCGAGCATATTTTAAATAAAGCATATTCTTTTTATTAAAAACATATTCTTTTTATAAAAAAAGTAATAAATCATATTCTTCTCAACAATATATGAAAAAATCATGCAACTAATATATTTCTCAGTTCAGAGATATGCTATATAACTAAGAAATATATATTTACAAAAAAAATAGATAGTAAGTATATAGGTATTTTAGAAGACCGTTGTCGAACAATACATGCCAAAATTGTTGGAACATACGAACCGAATTAAGGTTAATACCTGAAAAACCTGTTCACGGTTCGATATTGAAAAGTTTCATAAATTAATATTAGAAAATGCATTTTTATTTTATCCTAACAACTTTTCATCGTTTCTTAGTTTAAATTTGAAATTTACCCGTTTTATAAACCCGATATTACTGTGACTGAACTTGGTCAGACGATATACAGATTGAATCCATGTGCCATATGATATATTTAGAATATATTTAGAGCATATGAGAATATATCTCGTGTGAATATAAAGCATATTTCAAAGAGAATATTGTCACAACCCTAGTTGTAACTATTATGGAAATTTAAAATATATTTAACAAAATGGAATGAAAATCACTATAGGTAGTATATGTGTAAATACATATAAGTAAATATAAATCATTCATAGTAAATGATTATAGGAGTTTCAAAACTTTTTATATTGATTTTTAATGTCACAAAAGTGAAGAGTAATCACCACCCATAAATAGTTTCCTTACCTTTATTTTTCAGTCTGTCTGTGGTCTGTCACGCTTTTTAAAGCAACATTTAAAAATTAGACTAAATATGTTAACAGGTGGTAGCATGAATACCAATTCTTTTATGAGTGGAATAAATGATTATTACTATAAAGAACTCACATCTTTCATAAAATTTATATACTTTGTGACTCTATGTCTATGATATAATTATAATATTATCGTCCTTATTCAATTAATAACTTCAATTATTAAGCTAAATCTGAGGACATGGAACAAAGTGTTGAAAGTTAAATTACACAAATATTGATAGTGATGCAATTGAGAACACGTTATTCTTAAAGGGGAAGTACACTAGTAAATGATAAATGTTATAACAAGTTGAAAATAAAGATAGCAAAAGTTGTTCATATTGCAACTTGAATCGTTATTTGTTATAGATTTGATTTAATATACTGTATGTAAGGCCTAGAAAGTTAAACTTCTGAGGTTACTTTTAATATCAAATCGTTTGTTGAAAAAGAAAACAAGAACAGATCGATAAATAAATATTATGTAGGTAGTTCTAAGTGACGCGCCTGCAAGTGTAGTGTGTTCAACCTAAATTTAGGCGGGAAAACCTAGGTACCTAAATTTAGGCGGGAAATTTAGCACCAATTTTTATGATCAGATTGACAGGTTATCCTGTGAAACAACCATCAATATGCAGTTGTAATTAAAGTGCATGATGAAGAGTAAAAGAAACCATTATTCACTTTAAGTATACAGTGGACGCTGAAGGGTAAAAAGTCATTGCAATTATAGTGCTAAAAGATGGGTTAAAAATAACCATCAAACTTCTCTATCAGTAATAGTTGAGCGAAGGGTTGAATCAAACATCGTGATATGCACACAGTCAAGTAGTTTTATTTACTGTATCATCTTATAAGTGTATAATATGCTACATTTCGGTGTTTGTGACTTGGAGCAATATTACTCAGAAGGGGTTATAGTTCAAAAAAAGTGCTGGCGAATTTACAACATTAAAACTTTATTTCAAAAATAAGAACTAATTAATCGTAAACCCGGTAACTGTAACATACAGTAAATGAATACTACATGATAACATAAACGGGATAAATGTAAAAAAAATTCATTAGTCGACTCGAAAAAATATGTATAATATGAAACATGTCCATTTTGATTGTTTGAGAAATATCCAAAGTTTCATTTTAATAATTACCTATTAATTCATTATTCATCTACTTCACTTGCTCTGTACCTTATTCTATGCAAGCCTTATCATGCAGTTTCGTTCCAAAGCCACGTGGCCGTGAATTTTGCAAGGGTTTCTTCAAGTCTCAATATTTACCTGGGAATAATAAATCCTACCATTCGTTAGAATCTAAAGTTTTATATCTATTGAAGAATAGCTATGATGATTCATGAGACTTGCTAAGTCATGAATCTTGAGGAAAGTCAACAACATTCATATTTTATCTGACTACCAATTTCAAGCCAAATTTGATTGATTTGTTAGTTTTAAATTCAATCATTGCTTTAAGAGGCACAAAGTCTGAACTTGAATAGGATAAAGTACAGTTTCAGTATGAATAATTCTAACTTGAACCATTATACTAACAGAATACTTGAACCATTATACTAACAGAATAATGCAACTGCTGCATTCTTCTAAGAATCTAACCAGTCATCAAAGTATCGAAAAAGCGAGTAAATAATTTGTTCACACAATTGCAGTTGGGTAAAGAAAGTCATCTTTCAAATAATTGATTATAAAGAGTAGCTGAATGACTGTAACTCACTAAAGCTGTAGCCTAATTGGCTTAACTAATAATTTATTGAACCTAATAATCATGAGTAATCAATCGCTTAATAACGAAGCAATGAAGCAGACTACCTTGAATAATTTGCTGATTTATGGCTTTATAAGTTCGTTCCACCAGGGTACAGTAACATAAAGGGTATGGTAATCAGCTCATTGAATCTAGTTTGACGTGACTACCGGGTGACTGGAAATGGTAACTCTGACCACACTTTGAAACATAGGCCAACCTAATTAAACTTAGTCACTATTAAAAAATATTTCATATCAATTACTAACCAATTACATTGATTAAATTGTATTTCCATTATTTTATTCCTTAAAGGGATAGTAAAGTCAAAATAAAATAATCACCAAATTGGTTTTAAATCGATTCAGAATATTTAATTATGTAATATTTTAATGCTCGTTCATTTTTAAAATGTTCATATAAAAAGTATATAATAAAATTAGCGACACCTAGCGGAAGCATTTGCACTCATTAGTATGTACGTGAGTATGTTTATTGTTTACATATTAATTCAAGTATGCAGTAATCAACCTTTGTTTGCGTCAAAATGATGAAAAGATTTTATGAATTCGAGACAAGAAGGCATGGTTTTAAAAATAAAGCCATCTCTTCACTTGAGCTAGAATCTAGGTAGATACTTATCTCAGTAAGTTTATTTACAAGATGGCGCCACAGATTTTGGCGCCTTCTATAGTGAGCATTTGCTAAAAAATTAACTATGTATAAAATGATATATTTCCATTACTAGATTTTATTGAGCATTGCAATTTCACACGATATACTTTATTCTTACTAAGCAATCGTTAGACATTACAATTGTTAAAATAAAAAATGACTAGTGCTAGGGTAAGTTCCGAATTATCGGTCAGTACTACAACTTCGGTCATATAAGAAAAAACAATATAGAAATTATTATTATTACACAGTGCTATCTAATACTTCTGCAAACCCGGGTTTGCAGAAGTATTAGATAGCACTGTGCAATAATAACAATTTTTATATTGTTTTTTCTTATATGATCGAAGTTGTAGTACTGACCGATAATTCGGAACTTACCCTAGCACTAGTTCAGGCTCCTAGGTAGCATATGTTCAAGACCCTATATTTTATAGATAAGCTAAAGAAATGAACAATAAAAACACACCTGAATTATATCTATGACTATATATTCAACTTTGAGGTTCAATCGCCATTTTTGCTTTTCTTTTGCACGAAACCCTTATAAAATGACTTTAAATTTCTCGATATTAACATGCAAATACGAGGAATTATGAGCTGCTCGGTCACAAACAAGAAATGTGTTGTTTTGGTGACGTCAAATTTTTGCATCGTCTACTAGTTACTATACCCATAGTAAACAGAATAGTATAGTACCCCAGTTCCATGTATTATTCAAATTTATTCTGGGTAGGCTGTGACGTCATGTATGTAAACAAGAGGTCACGTCATAGTAAACAGAATTGCTGTGGGTCACGTGGAATAGAGAATTAAGATGGCGGCCAACGAGACCGATCTGACTAATGATCTAATTATCTTGAATAAATCGTCTTCAAGACTAAAAATTTGTTACTATATTGGGTGTAAAAAGACCAGTAGCAATTTCATCAACAGTCATTTTTTTAGTTTTCGTCCGCATGACTATAAAGATTGGATAATAAGCATGCGGTAATGTGGAATTAAAAAAATATCACCGAAAACGTTTTTTAACAAAAGTTGGGTGTGTTGCAGTCATCTTTTGTGTCTCTGTACTGTGCTACTGTGCTATACCCGTTATGTTCCTGTACCCTGCGTTCCACTGTTAAAAAGAGTATTCCTTCATATCTCACGATGAGTTGGTACCTAGCGGTACTAATGCTAGCCACTATAAAGTTCTCTAATGGAGAATTGCGACAGCTTCAACAGACTTCATTATCATTCCTCAAGGATTACATCACTGAACATCAAGTCACTCGAGTTGTCATCTTTAAAAATGGAGGTATTGATGAATCTAATTATTGTGTTTTTCTTCATATTTTGTTATACTAATTTCATTCAATATATCATCAACACCTTTTTCAGAACAATTTTGTTAACTTATTTTAATTTCCTTTGTCCATTTCATATAGTTGAAGGAGGAAAATTTCCAACCAAACACTGGCTGAAATCTTGTCAAGTTTTCACAAAACTATTTTCTCCAAATACAATAGAAGATTTTCCCACCGAGCTGGAGAATTCGAATTTGATTGTCATGGAACTTATTGAAGATGATGTTGAGCAATTCATTCTGGTACTTCATTATTTTGTAATATTTCAAAATGACTTTAATCGTATAAAATTTGATCTATTGTTCTGATGTTTCGTATATTTACAAAACAATTAATTCAATTACCAATAGGTATACGAATCGTTATCTTCTCAAAGATTGTTCTGGATTTTAATGGGACCAGAATCAATCAGAACAAAATTGGCCCAACTCTTCCTGCCTCTCGATAATTTGGTAGGTACTTACTTGAAGATTAAATGTCAAACCAATTATTATCCGTTCAAATATTTCATTAAAATACCCTTCTAACTTTTCAGATCACAATTGCTACCTATGATTCTTCCACTCCAAACACCTTGCAACTGTGGGAAGGTTATAAGGCAGGTGAAGGACTGAAGTACCACGAGACAAATATTGGATCGTGGTCCTCGTCAAGGGGCTTAGTCCAGATAGGACCTAGGGAACCATACTCACGAAGAGATGATTGGACAGGGCTACATCTTCGTGTAACCACTGTTGAAGTGAATAGTACAACAATCCTATGCATATTAATTAGCTAATATCTAATTTAAATCTCAATGAACGATAGATAAAGAACTACCTCATTATTAGACAAGTTTTTCTAATATTTGTTAGGTAATTATTTATTGAACAACTATAGAAGAACAATTTCTTATTTATGAATCTAATTTAGCATTGTCATCTCTTAACAATTACTCGAAATTCCATTTCAGTTTTCACCTTTTATAAAGATATCTGAAAACAAAGATGGAACGGTAGCTGTGACTGGAAATAATGCTCAGCTCTTTGAAGTTTTGAGAAAAAAAATGAACTTTACGTAAGGCTATAAATATATTAACATTAAACGCATGCTATATTAATAATTGTAGCAGACTATTTACTTTATTATTTATGTTTCAGATCTATTGGTTTTGCTTTTGTGAATAAATAATTACGAAATTCATTCAAGATAATAAATTTAGAATGGATTTGTATTTGATATTCTGATTTAGAAAAGTTTGTATACGATTTTCTCTATTTCAGAGCTACCTTTTCTCTGCCAACTGACGGTTCTTGGGGAGCTTTAGATCCAGAGACAGGAATGATGAGTGGGATGATTGGTGCTCTTCAGCGAGGAGATGCTGATATTGCCCTGAATGCTATAGATATCACATCGATTCGGAGTCTCTACGTTGACTATCCTGTACCCTTAGATAATTTCGGGTAAAATAGATTTTTCAATATGTATTACTTATTACTCTCTGGTCATTCTAATATCTAACGGGATACCAAATATTTCAGATACTATCTTGTTATGAAGAAACCTGGCCAAGATGCAGACTGGAAAAGTTACACCATCGAATTCACGACAGACGCTTGGTTTTTCATCTTCGGAGTGTTAGCAATTCTTGTACTATTCATATTCCTAATAACAAAATACAATCCAAACGATGCAGCAGTTCCTCTTTCTGATGCAGTGATATATGCTGTCAGTGCATTTTGCAACATGGGTAAGTTCTGTGGAAACAACTCTACAATAAATAAACATCATACACAATTATTATCAGTAGCTTGACTTCTTTAACAGGATTCCCAGATCAATTTGCTAGCCTTAGCTCTCGAATCATCATCATGACTCTGTTTATCACGACAATTATCATCTACACATACTATTCGAGTTTCCTGATAGCTGCATTGACGGTTGTGAAAATAAAAATGCCTTTCAATGACATACAAGGACTGTATATGAAAAGAAAAGATTATCGAATCGGACTGATGGGAGATTCTTCCCTGGTTGATCTATTTCGGGTTTGTTAAGACTTTCATAATTTTTGCATTGAAAATTGTCGGACACATATATAAATACTTTTAAGTTAATGTAATGAAAACTATATGCACACACAGACTTCGAAAGATCCATTTTTACATCAAATTTGGACTGATATGCTTGAGCCACATCCTGAAGGTTTGATAAGCTCTAACACATTGGGTCTCCAGTTGATTCTAACGGAACCGCTTGTGTTCTTGACATATGCCCCTACTTACATGCCTAGTGAGGAGACCGTGAACTTGAAGAAACAGTACTTCAGCATACCTTATTCATGGCCTGTACAAAAAGATTCTCCTTTGCTCCCAGTTCTCAACTACCAGTGAGTAATAATTAATAGTGGATGTTGTTATATTGTTGATATATCTCAATACTCTTGGATTATTTATAAGTTTCAAAACTTTGCAGATTTTCAAAATGGAAAGAATCTGGTTTATATCGACGTTTACTGATAGAAATTCTCCCACGACCGACTATACAAGAGCCAAAAGGGAAACAGTTAGGCTTCAATGAAATCTTCACAGCATTTGTTCTTTTCGGAGTTGGAATACTGTTAGCTATTCTGTGTAATCTAATAGAAATCTTCGTTAGTATTAAATACTTTTAGTTTATATTATAGTGAGTCAGTTCTAAATGTAATGAATGATAAATAAATTACGGTGAATAAGTTCTAAAAATTAAATATTTTTTTAATTATCATTACTATGAAATTTGTTTTTGATATTTTCAATTATATTTAAACCAATTCACATAAGTTTCATTAACGAAAACATTTTTTTTTTATCTGGGAAACAAAAAATCCTGGAAACCGAAAAAGTTCGGATAGTCAGAAAACAAAATCAGAAAAATCTTTGAAACCAGGAAAATCGAAAATTACAGAATAATCTGAAAGAAGCTCAAAATCTGGAAAAACCAAAATCCAAAATGATTTAAATCATGAAAATAGAAAAACCAGGAAACAGAAAAATTGGAAAAATGAAAATCTCGAAGAAGCAAAGAACCAAAAAAAAACGAAAATCTGTGAAACAATTAATCGAGAGAACTTAAAATTCTGAAAACCCAATATCAGGAAAACTGAATATCCGGGAAACTGATAATCTGGAAGTCAGGAGCACCAAAAACCTGGAAACCGAAAATTCTGAAAACAGGAAACCCGGAAAATGCAGAAAAATGGAAAACATAAAAATACAGAAAAATCTGAAAATTAGGATAACAGAAAAATGTCGGTTACCAGAAAATATGTATTGTTAGTCCCGTCTTTTTGACGGGTATTGCACTATAGTAAAGGGTTTGTAATAATGTTGGGACTCAAAATAATCTTTAATAACTTTTGAAATACTTCATGGATTTTAAAAAACTAAACAACTATTAAATCCTGAAAACACCGCGTTTTTACTCAACTACTCATTAAAATTGATTTCTTTTTAAGTGCTGCCCTCCTAACCGCACCCTAATTTAGGCACGATGACGGAGGTTGTTCGTGTCTGATAAGCATTTTCTGTCCATTCGATCTAATTTCTGTTTCACTAGCTGCCTTCAACTGCGGGATATCTGTTGTCATGTTAACGTAGACTCTTCCTTTGAGATATCCCCATAAGAAGTTATATAATGTGGAAAGATCTGGAGATCTTGCTGGCCAATCAACGTAGCCAGATCTTGAGATCAATCTACCCGGTAACTTCTGACGCAGGATTTCAATATTGGTCTCCGTGGTGTTACAAACTTACATGGGTATTTTCAATTAGATTTGTCAAATTCATTTAATTCACTTTCGGAATTAAAAACTCAGTTATCATGTCGTGCTATCGCTCCCCATTCTCTGTAACTGTTTGGCCGTTGCCCTCCTCAAGAAATAGAGACCGATAATCTTATTCTTTTTGATTCCACACAACACTATAATGTGACTCTTTGGAGCGATATTTTTCTGATCACCTTTTGGTTGTCAGCTCCCCAAAAACAGACGTTATGTTTATTGACACTTCATTCAGTCCGAAATAAGTTTCGTCTGACAAGATCAAGTTCTGAATAAAATTCGAGTTTTCTGCATGCTTCTGCAAACCCCACTTACAGTATGCATCTCGACGTGCGAAGTCACCTTCGAGTAGCATCCAATTTTAATTTGCCGCTGAATTTTTATCCCATACCCGTATCATCGAGAATGTTCTATAATGTAAAAGGCGATGCTTTCTGGATTCTAAAGTCATTTAGTTTTTCAGAATCCATGGATTATATCAAAAGTTATTGAAGATTATTTTGGGTCCCATCATTATTACAAACCCTGTATTAACATATAAAGTTATTTTTTTGTTAATATTGTGACGTCAAGTGAATTAAAACGGAAAACTTATTTACTGTTACCTTTTTAGGTCGTCCCTAATATTTTTAGAGTTTCATAGATAGCAACAAGTAGCACATTTACCTAACAATAAATTCATTATCACGTTAGCTAAACCACAGCACAGTACAGAGAATATATAGTATCCCAGAGCTATAGGGGGGATATTACGCGTGTCCCGGTAGGCTGTGACGTCACATGTCAACAATGGTGCGTACGTTTGTACGTACAGTACAAACACAAAAGATGGCTGCAACACACCCAACTTTTGTTAAATAACGTTTTCGGTGAGATTTTTTTTAATTCCACATTACCGCATGCTATTATCCAATCTCTATAGTCACACGGACGAAAATTAAAAAATTACTGTTAATGAAATTGCTACTGGTCTTTTTACACCCACTATAGTAACAAATTTTTAGTCTTGAAGAAGACGATTTATTCAAGATCATTAGTCAGATCGGTCGCGTTGGCCGCCATCTTAATTCTCTATTCCACGTGACCCACAACAATTCTGTTTACTATGACGTGACCTCTTGTTTACATACATGACGTCACAGCCTACCCAGAATAAATTTGAATAATACATGTAACTGGGGTACTATACTATTCTGTTTACTATGGCTAGACTAACCAGTGAAGTCAAATCTCTTAGCTCAGTAGTTTAGTCAGTATCATAGAATATTCTCACGAGATAAATTATAATAAATACAGGGAGAGAAATGAACATTTCCGTGTGTTTGCAGACAAAAGCGTTTCTAAGCTAATTAAGGAATTTGTCGGATCGGCTTGATTGGCCTTTACAGGCGACTAGGCGTTTCCCTAGTCGCCTTCTGCATCAGAATTTCTAGAAGTATTCCTTTCCTCACGATAGAATCATTGTGAGTAAATTAGATTTATATTTTTTAATGATAGAGCATCAAAATAAAGTTTACAATTCTCCGCAAAAACTTCCAGCTCTTATTCTCCATGGATATTATAAATAGATCCTGTCAACTGTAATTAATGAAAGAATAAAATATTATGTTTATAATAAAAGTAACATATGATGCGTAGAATGTTTTATTTTCATAATAACAAATAATTATAAATAGGTATGTATTTAACTTCAATTTCAACACAATCTATAATGAAAGCCGTTCATATTTGTAGCATCCAAATACACCAACAATCATTTTTCTCTGAATAGATATCTATTGAAAGCGAATTCCATTGACGAAGCGATCAAAGCTAAACCAGCACCAACACCAAAAATGACAAATGCCGTGAAAATTTCATTGAACCCTAGCTGTCTACTCTTCCCCTCTTCACTTGTTGGCATTGGAACAATTTTTGAGAAGAACCTTCGATATAATCCAGATTCCTTCCATTTTCTGAACCTGAAATTGATTCCGTTTTGAATTCCATTCGATTTTATATTCATAAAGCAAATGTGAACTTTTAAAACTATCTAGTAATGGGATCCCAATCATTGTGACCGGAACCTTTGCCGAAAATACTTTCGCCGCACGACACTTTCACCGAAAAGTTAAAAATACTATAGTAAAAGTGTCATTCGGCAAAAGTGTCATGCGGCGAAAGAGCTTTCGGCAAAAGTGTTTTCAGTGAAAGAACCTAGAATACCTAATTATTATGATCTGAGTACTGCACGTTGCCCTAGTCTCTCTAGTATTGAATATGTATAGGTACTCACTGGTAGTTGAGAACTGGGAGCAAAGGAGAATCTTTTTGTACAGGCCATGAATAAGGTATACTGAAGTACTGTTTCTTCAAGTTCACGGTCTCCTCACTAGGCATGTAAGTAGGGGCATATGTCAAGAACACAAGCGGTTCCGTTAGAATCAACTGGAGACCCAATGCGTTAGAGCTTATCAAACCTTCAGGATGTGGCTCAAGCATATCAGTCCAAATTTGATGCAGAAATGGATCCTTCGATAACTGTGTATGATAAAGTATTCATTAATTCATTTATATTTGTAATTGAGTATTTTAGTATTCAAAATTTACGATAGTTGAAACAAACCCGAAATAGGTCAAGCAGAGATGAATCTCCCATCAGTCCGATTCGATAATCTTTTCTTTTCATATACAGTCCTTGTATGTCGTAGAAAGGCATTTTGATTTTCACAACCGTCAATGCAGCTATCAGGAAACTCGAATAGTAGGTATAGATGATAATTGTTGTGATAAACAGAGTCATGATGATGATTCGAGAGCTAAGACTAGCAAATTTCTTTGGAAATCCTGTTGAGGAAGTCATGATAATGTTAATAATTCTATAAGATATTCATTAATTGTAGATTAATTTTCACAGAACTTACCCATGTTGCAAAATGCACTGACAGCATATATAACTGCATCAGAAAGAGGAACTGCTGCATCGTTTGGATTGTATTTTGTTATTAGGAATATGAATAGTACAAGAATTGCTAAAACTCCGAAGATTAAAAACCAAGCGTCTGTCGTGAATTCGATGGTGTAACTTTTCCAGTCTGCATCTTGGCCAGGTTTCTTCATAACAAGATAGTATCTGAAATATTTGCTATCCCCGTTAGATATTAGAATGACCAAAGAGTATATATATATTATATATTGAAAATTCGTTTTTACCCGAAATTATCCAGGGGAATAGGATAGTCAACGTAGAGACTCCGGATCGACGTCATATCTATGGCACAGAGGGCAATGTCAGCTTCTCGTCGCTGAAGAGCACCAATCATCCCACTCATCATCCCCGTCTCGGGATCTAAAGCCCCCCAAGAACCGTCAGCTGGCAGAGAAAAGGTAGCTCTGAAATAAACAAGTTCGTACTCAATTATTTTCAAATCAGATGGTAATTCCCAGTCTGTATTTTTTTTAGATGATTTAGAGAGTAACACGTGGAAGAAATTATAGGATTATTATATAGTAGGTAACTACTACTATTAATCTCATTTTAAAGTATGCCTATTTTTAAATCGTGGTTCACATTAACTTTACAATATTATTCGTGAGAAAATTAAAAAGTTGAATTTGGTAATAAATATAATGAGGAAGTCAATTTATGAAAACGTAAATTTTACTCACGTGAAGTTCAATGATTCCATCAAAACATTGAAAAGTTGCGCATTGTTTCCTTCGATCGAAACTGTGCCATTTACTTTGTCAGTCAGACTTACGAAGGGTGCAAACTGGAAAATAGAGATTTGAAGTATCATTCCATAATGAATGGAAAAAAATGTACATATAATAAATATATCACCAATCAGTTTAATTTACGAGTTTTCAAACGAGGTAAGTAAACACTATAAAATTTAATATTTCAATTCGTTATTTTAATTAAAATCATTATTAATTACTGTATTCTTATATACCTAATCTAAAATGGAGAACCATCCACAAATGGAATATTGAATAGGTATATTATTTGGATTCAAACTAATGATATTTTTCATCATTCATTATAAAGAGGTAATTATCCAAGCAACGCAGGGAGAAAGTGTGCAAATAAAATTAATTGAAAATTTGATACCCACTTCAATTGTGGTTACACGGAGATGTAACCCTGTCCAATCATCTCTTCGTGAATATGGTTCCCTAGGTCCTATCTGGACTAAGCCCCTTGACGAGGACCACGATCCAATATTTGTCTCGTGGTACTTCAGTCCTTCACCTGCCTTATAACCTTCCCACAGTTGCAAGGTGTTTGGAGTGGAAGCATCATAGGTAGCTATTGTGATCTACATTTAGAACAAAACTTAAATGTACTTCTTTCAATTTTTTAAATTAAAGTATGAAACTTTGATAGATGGAACTTCAGTGAGTTTTCCCAATTGTTGAAATATAATTCACCATATCAAGTCGTTGACTGAATTATATTCAGCAATGTGAACTGGAACTACTGCTAAGAAATTTTTTCGTTCTAGATAATCAAGTAACCTAGTAGAATACTGACCAAATTATCCATAGGTAGAAATATTTCTGCAAATTTCGCTCGAAGCGACTCCAGTCCGATTATGATCCAAGACAATTTCCGAAACGTTTTTAATTTGAATATCTGTTTGAATTTAAATAGGATGTTTCTGTAATCATTCATAAAATAACAGTTTTTCCTCAATCACGATTCGATTATCAATTGTAAAATGGAAAATATGGAAATGGAAAAACATATCCATATATCACTGTTAGGTATGAGAGCGAGAATAAATAGGAAGGTTATAATATACATATAGATAGGCTCAAATATATTAGAATGTATTTCCACAGTAAATTTTTAGATTTTTTTTTTGTAGATTTTGTAAATCATATGCACCTTCAAGAACTTTTCCATCTCATCATCTTTCAGTTGCATCACAATCAGATTTGTGGAGCATTTTTCTCTGCATTTCAGAGACTCTTCGCTGCCTGCTGTTGAGTTTTGATCAGAAGAAATAACTTTGGTGAAGGCTGGAGATGATTTCAACCAGTGGCGAGGGATTTCATCAGCCTTGCCTTCTACAGTATAAATCAAAATAAAATATACATTATTCCTAGAAAACTGAACATTTTGATACTTAATTCATATATGTTCTCAGAGATCAAATGTTGTATTCTCAGTACCTAAATATTTTGGTTAGAATTTTTCTTTACCTTCATTTTTAATGAAGACTACTCTAGTGATTTGGTGTACAGTGATGTAGTCCTTGAGGAATGATAATGAAGTCTGTTGAAGTTGTTCGTCACCACTAGAGAGCGCTGTAGCGGCTACCAAGAGCAGCACTAGGTACCATCTCATCTTGAGATTTGAAGTGACGGCATTTTCACCACTAGAATGAACTTATAAAGCCGTAAGATCTCCAAACAATTCATTCAATATTGTGATATTAAAACTGCCATTGATTATCGGTTAATTGATTAAATGATGAAGCCAGCAAAAATGTCTTTGCAAACATAAAGTCTTATACAAAATGTCCGCGAGCAAAATGTCCGTTGGACGAAATATCCGTTAAACGAAATGTCTGATGGATAAAATATCCGTTGGACGAAATGTCCGTTGGACGAAATGTCCGTTGGACGAAATGTCCGTTGGACGAAATGTCCGTTAGACAAATGACCATTGGACGATATGCCCGTTGGACGAAATGTCTGTTGGACAAAATTTTCGTTGGATGAAATATCCGTTGGACGAAATGTCAGTGGACAAATGACCATTGTACGATATGCCCGTTGGATGCAATGACCGTTTGACGAAATGTCCGTTGGACGAAATGTCCTTTAGAGGAATTGTCAGTTGGACGAAACGTCCTAGTTTAGTTTCTGAGGCATATATGTTGCCAGAATCAATTGGTTTTCATATTTCGAACTCTGAGAAATATAACACATGACTCATACCATAACAAGGCAAGCAAGTATTTGGTTTATTGGATTCAGTGTTAATGATTTGAACTTTAACATGAGCATGTTAGATGACTCAATATCGGATACCGAGTGGTAATATTTAAAATTCATACAGAAATATCATTCCAATAAGTATGGATTATTGACCGATTTGATAGTTAAATAACTTATTTCAAAATCTATAAGTAAGTTGCATCGAAACAACACATTGTAAATAATTTAACTTTAGAGAGCAAGAGAAGAGTTTGTAGACATGAAATAAAAAATAGTTAACGGACATTTCGCCCACGAACATTTCGTCCAACGGACATATCCTGGGACAATACGTCCACGAAATTCTTTATTTTGTATTATATTTAGAATGTGTATATATTATATATTATTTATACATATTTGACTTTATAAAAGTAAAAAACATCATTGGTTTATGATATTTAAAAATTCTTGATCTTTGCCTTAATTCTTATTGCAATCTTCTTCTGATCCTGCTGGCCGGCAACAGTAAAATAGCAAAACAAACATTTTTTAATGATATACAGGCAGGATCTAGCAGTCCCTGCTTTTATTACACACCGGTCTCATATAATCTTTAATAATTGTGAGGCATGATTCGAAGTTATTACAGTACCTAAACATAGAGAAAACTAAGTTTTTGTGATTTATATTTCACGGTCACTACACTAACCATCAATATTATTATTCTGATTAGGTTCAAAGATTTATATCATATTTTTTTAACAGTGACTACATAAAATACATACATACATACACTATTCATGTATATAATAATGTACTACTAAACAAGTGATTCATAATCAAGTGGGACATAAAAGAAGTAGCTAGATATTGCATGCTTTTTAGTGTTACGTTTAATTATTTAAACGTAAATACGTCCGTGTTATCGGACTATTGCAAATTTTCGGTCTCATAATAAAACCATATATATAATAATTATTATTTACCTCTACTTCAATTATTTTCTTTTCTTTCGCCTCCGAAAATGTAGAACTGACCAATAACTTACAGCGGCTGCCAAAAAATAATTGAAAGATCATAAAATTACTATCTGTTCTACATATGTCACAATTATATTAAAGTATCTCACTTAATACTCACCTATACTAAAAAAAAAAAAAGTTATGGTTGAATCTTAGAAATGTTCATTTGATAATTTGAACGTTTATATCAGAGTATCAACTGATTCTGACAATAAACACTTCAACACTGTAAAGTGAATAGGCAATTAGTCGAACCTCAGCACAATTTTCTTTTATTCTAACTCATAGAAAATGAAATGTTTCAGGAGTAACAATTCTATCCCAACTTGAAGAAATACCCCGTTCTTATTACCATTTGTAATAGGACTTAATAATGACTTTGGTAATAAGAGCGTGGCCTGCTTGCATGGAATCTGCTGATACATTATCTATACAGTCACTTCCCGCTATATCTTTGTTGTGGATAATTAAGAATTCAGTGCTAATAACCTTTGTGTTATGGGAAGTAAACTTAAATAAACTATTGGAACTTTTGGTAAAAAAGTTGTTAGTAATTACTTATATACATGTACAAATTTATTCGTCTGAAATACAACGAGTAACGAGAAAAAAATATATGTTATTATATGCATATAGCTCACATGTTCACCGCACCTGCAGAAATGGCGCTACCATCTGTTTGTTTACATAATCAGCTGTCCTTTAACAAAGTCTGAAACAATAAATGTACTTGATACTAAATACATTTCAATGATTAAATTAACTGGTAAATATAATATAGACTTGTACCCTGCTATTTTAGTCCCATATTTTAAATACTCATAACTCAATAATTAATGTAAAATATTAAACGAGGTAAATAACCTAAAGATACATTCAACCCGTTTAACTTATCTAATTTTATAACTATAATCTATATATGATAAACAATTTTTATGTGTTCATGTGAAATTATTCGGCTTAAATCATAATAATAGTATATATTTAAAACTGGCAATTAATGTAACAGGGAAAAATAATATGAAATATATTCCATATATACTTGACGTGGACGAAATATCTATCATTGAACGAAATGTCCATAGACCCAAAATCAGTTATTTATCAGGTCATACTTGTATTCAATAAATATAACGAAGTGTATCAATTGTGATTCGTTAACTAATAGTTAATATACAAAAATGATTATTTACATAGTTACCGTTGACTTACAGAATTCAGAGAATGTCCTTAATTGTTGTTGTTGTTGTTGTTGTTTCTGCTTAAACGCCCTCTTAGATAGTGTCCTCTCTAAAATGTGAGTTCTACTCCTGTCAAGCATGTTATAACTTGCCCCACGATATACTTTATTATTCTTTACATACTGTGCAAGTTATATAACGGCCATGCATTTTATACCAAATAATTGATGTCCGATACAGGTTTGAACAGACAGTAGAGCTCCTCTATAATGAACTAAAACTAGTTCACCATATAGAGCTTACTTCACTATAAAGGAGTCAATAGATGCATAAAAAACTGATGTATTTTTTGGCAGACTACACAAAATATGTTCTTTTAAAATAAGTTCATTACTCCGGACACTACTAATCAGAATGGTTCACTATACAGGTCTTAAATATTCAGACGTTGTACCTACCTATACTGTACTACAAATATTGGTCACGCTAAATTATTTGAACAAAGAGATAGTACCTATCTAAACTACTATTATATTTGCAATATGCAATAGAATTATCATGTTTTACGCTAAATAATTACGTATTTTATTGATTGTATGTGACGAATAGCATATTTCTATGTAAGTTTTCGTATCACAGAATTACTAAGAAAAATTTCAAATCCAAATTCAGAAATTCACAGCTTTCATGAAAAAATAGTTAATTGTTAAATAATTATATCAAATTACTTAAAAATCTCAAACTCTCATTTCTATGTGTTTTATATATTTCTTCTTATCAATTTAAATATACATTAAATCTCTTTGATTCGTGTAATTATTGATAAGATTGAAATTCTGTACATGATAGATGTCTACATATAATAATATTAGCTATTCATGATAAGGTTAATTAATTATGTTACGTTCTTTTGACCTCGGAAATTCAGAAAAATCGATTTTTTGATCTATCTTTCTCGTACGTTCAATCGGACCTCCGTGCTTTGGAAGCTTGCCGAGATGACGTCATACATGATGATCGATAAATAATGGATTTTATAAACAATAAGATAACTCGTAAATAAAATATTTATATCAAATATATTCTGTTAGCTATAATACGGTAGTTTTGTTTATATTGACCAAAATTTTACAATTTTTTTGCATATAAAAATAATTTCCTTTATAAAATCTCTCATAATTCTAAGGACCAAAAAAGAAGTTAATCATATTTAAATATGAAAGCAAAGGATCGCCTGCAGTAGTGAGTTGTAAATTACTATTGAAAATGGAATAGAAGGAAGAAAGCACTCTCAATTGCACTCTTTACTAGGGTATTAGACGTGTTTAATTTAAAAACAGGACGACCAAAGCTTCACCCAACAGCGCAAGCGCTAATCCAGCAAATAATGGACCGAAACCCACAAACTTCAATTCGTCGAGTGGTCATGAAAATTATATTTTCTATACTATTCAATTCTGAAGACCATTAAGCATGATTTAAAGCTTAAACCGTACAAGTTACCTCGATGCCAACAACTCATTTCGTCGTCTCAATTTTTGTCATTGGATTTATCAGACTAACATCAAGACCATCGTTAGATTATCTATATGAATATAGTAGTCACTTCAAGCCAATTCTTTGTTAGAATTGCATAAGGTCATATCATATTCCGAAACGAAAAGTGTTTTTTTTTACAATCATAACAATCATTTAACAAACAGTTAGCTATTTTGATAGCAAATGCAGTGTAATTCGCACTGATTCGGTATAAGTCTGTTAAGTGGTGGGTGTTTAGAAAAGTGCTCATTCCGATAGCGAGACTCGTGAAGGGCGCACGCTTCGTTATGTTTCGTCAGTACCTCCCCCAGGATGTGCTGGGATTGGGTAATTTGCGTGCCTGCTGCCGGTATTAAAGGGGCAGTTCAGTCATTTTTTTTTGTTTTAATAATTTTAATGTCAAACGATTGCTTAGTAAGAATAAAGTACATCGTGTGACATTGCAATGTTCAATAAAGTTTAATAATGGAGATATATCATTTTATATATAAATAATTCCATAATAAATGCTAACGGTAGATGGCGCCACAATTAGGGGCGCCATCTTGTATACATACAAACTGAGTTAAGTTTCTACCTAGATTCTAGTTCAAGTGAAGAGATTACTTTATTTTTAAAAGTATGCCTTCTTGTCTACGAATTCACATAATATTTTCACTATTTTGACGCAAGCAAAGCATGATTATTATTGCATACCTAAATTAATATGAAAACAACAAACATACTCACGTACATACTAATGAGTGGTAATGCTTCAGCTAGATGTCGCTAATTTTATTATACACTTTTTATATGAACATTTTAAAAATGAACGAGCGTGAAAATATTACATAATTAAATATTCTGAATCGAATTAACTTTACTATCCCTTTAAAGGTTCTCTCCAGGCTCCAGGAAAAAAATGAGTTTATAACATAATATTATAGAACTAAAGTCTCAGATCAATATTCTGCAAACCGCATACAATTCGGTTCTGTATATATTTTATAATTTGTTTTTAAAGTTTTTTAATACTCTGTGAGGAACAATTATTGAACGAATCACTTATCTGATGCTCAAGAAGAAGATTGTACACTCTTTGTTTTGATTACAAATTTGAATCTTATAAACAACCCATGCGTTTTCAGCATTATTTTAGATATTAATTGTTTCCTAAAGTATATATATACGTTTCTATTATAAGTTCATTCAATTTTATACCTTTACGCGAATATTAAATGGATTTATTAAACCTAATACCTAGTTGACAATCAAAACAAATGGTGTACATTCTTTTTCTTCAGGCTGAAAATTTCTTAAATTAGTAATTCGGAAGTAAAATAGGTTTCGTAGAGTTTTGATTATAAAAATCATTAAAAGCAAATAAAATTACAAATATGCTACCAAATTCGATCCGGTGTGCAGCAAAATGATAATAAACATTAGCCTCGTTGAATAAGGCAGTAAAAATATTTGCTTGGAGAGGACCTTTAAGTGTTTATGGCGCCCAAACACGATCAATTGTAGGTACTGTGCAAGTGATGGTGCTGCAAGTGATGGTGCTGCAAGTCTGGTTGCACAATATAACTGAAAATTTAAATGCAATCGAACAAACGTTCAATATCTTCCATGCACTGTCAATTTAATAATCAATTCATAGTATTGACAATAAAAATATTGTGCAATAGAATTGTTCGTGTATGGGCCCCTTAAAGGTCCCCTCCAAGCAAATTTTTTTATTGCTTAAATCAACGA
This sequence comes from Caprella mutica, assembly GCA_947561585.1. Classification (NCBI taxonomy): domain Eukaryota; kingdom Metazoa; phylum Arthropoda; class Malacostraca; order Amphipoda; family Caprellidae; genus Caprella; species Caprella mutica. Next base: position 140,558 of record CANNZV010001245.1, on the reverse strand, counting down.
GGCTAATGTTTCTCATCATTTTACTGCAAGCCGCATAAAATTTGATAGCATATTTTTAATTTTATATGCTTTTAAAGATTTTTATAATCCAAACTCTACAAAACCTACTTTACTTCCGACTTTCTAATTTTCAGTCTGAAGAAAAAGAATGTACACCATTTGTTTTGATTGTCATTTAGTTATTTGGTTTAATAAATCTATTCATTATTCGTTTAAAGGTTTAAATTTGGATAAACTTATTATAGAGACGTTTATTTACTTTTAGAAACATTTAATATCTTAAAAAAGGTCAAAAACGCATTGTTTGTTTAAAAATTTAAATTTGAAATAAAAAAAAAGAGTGTACAATCTTCTTTCTCAGCGTCAGGTTGGAGATTCGCTCGATTGTTGCTCACAGAGTATTAAAAAACTTTAAAAGCAAATAATAAAATATATACTGAACCGAATTGTATGCGGTTTGTGAAATAATGATCGTAGACCTTAGTTCTATAATATTATGTAATAAACTCATTTTTTTCTCGAAGCCTGGAGAGGACCTTTAACTCCGAGAACGTGCCTGATTCACGCCGCTTTCCGTCTATTAGATATACCTTCAAAATATACAAAATGATCCTTCGAAGTTCGGACTTCAATCTAAAGCCCCGTTCAGACGCTCCGACAAATGCCCATTCTTCTCTGAAATATTGTGTTCGCGAAAAAATTTGTCCGTGATATGGCAGGCAAATTTGTCTCCGATCACAAGAATCGAAACTGTCAGTGACTTTCAACATGTTGGACAAATTTGTCCCCGAACCGAACACAGGAATCGAAGTGTTCCTGTTCGCGACTGTTATTTGAAAGAATATTCGTGATATATGGATTAAATTTGATAATTATTATCATTTTAGATATGAATGATTGAATTAATTGTTTAGTAGTCTATTTCTATTGTTTGATTGAATTTTCTGTAAGTAAAATTATATAAATATCCAAGTAAAATAGTATGTCTCATAAACTCGCCATTTGTCTCTCCAGCTCTCTCCAAAATTCAACCAATTCTCTCCAAAATGATTGAAATTATCATTAATCCTCTCCAATACAACATTGTAGCATAGGAGAAAATCAGAAAAATAGATAAAACTCGCCATTTGCAATTGAAGGACTCAGAATAACCCAGATTGCATTCTTTGTGAATTTTTTTCGAAACTCGCGGTCTTCTAAAAGACATTGTCACATTTATATAGAGTTTCAAAACTTTGCGGCTCATCAAATGTGAATTTTCACTTGATCAAATGTTCCCGGCCTGACTGGAAAACATAAATTCTAACAGAGTTACTCCTAACTTTATGCATTCCCATCAGTGATGTTTATCATCACAACAAGCCCAATTGTGAAGCTTTAATGACTTATTTTACATTAGTTTTCACTGCGGAGTTGTAATTCATAAAATAATTTACTGATTTCTGCATTTTTTAGGGTTAAAATGAGTAATTTTTGTTCATTCTAAATTCCTAACAGAGTTACTAGTCAATCTGAAATGAGTTATTATTCCACTCTGGGTTCCCGGTCTGTTAATAAGTAGTTAACTAAATCCCAGTCTGCAGAATATGGGAGATATTTGGGATATTCTCTCCGAACAATTTTGAATTAATTCCTATATTTACATTAATTTAGCTACGAACACTTCTGAATTAATCCCTATATTTACATTAATTTTGCTACGAACAGAATAAGAGATATCTACGAACACTTTACCAGTTTCTGCAGACTGGACTAAATCTAGGTAGTAATTGCTCCTTCCACCACGGCTCGCTTTATATCCCATTGCTTGTAGTTTTAATCCCACAGCTCACATTTTTTATCCCACGGCTCTCATTTTTTATCCCATGGCTCTCATTTTTTATCCCACGACTCGCGATTTTTATCCCACGGCTCATCAAATAACCTGTTGGTGAAATGGCGGCTCTTGGACAACAACTAATGCAATCTGGAGAATAACTGTCACAAACTCGCCATTAAAATGGCGAATTTGGACATGCTTTATTACTTGGATAAATATTTGTATTTAAGCCATGTTTCTAAGTGTGGCAGGAGAGTCGCCATTTTGGTAGCTAAGAAAATTGATCAAGGTCGCCACATTTAAGATACTTTGAACTTTGAAGAAGAAATAGGACATCCTAGTCCATGTTTCAAAGTGTGGCAGGAAAGTCACCAGTTTGGTGAGAAAATGGATCAAGGTCGCCACATTTAACTTTTAAGATACTTTGAAGAAGAAATAGGACATCCTAGTGAAGATTTTACCATTAAAAACATCCTTATGAAGTTATGCATCATAATTCATATCTCATGATATCTGATGCATGTAGATCACTTGAGACTATCTATCATCTATGAGTGATTTACTTGTTATTTACATGTTTCTAAATTTATTTCACCCCTCAAAAGTCGCCAGTGTATTGGCAAGTGGCGATTTTGTCCATACTTTGAAACATGGATCCTAGTGAAGATTATCATAAATTGGGAAAATGTTGGTGAATCAACTAAAATACTGGAACTTTATGGTAGATTTTTTCAGCTTTTTGAAAAAGTCAGTGGGATTTTGTGCACCAAATACAGACTGGTACAATTCTATATAGATATTAGGTAATGACTAGGGTAAGTTCCGGATTATCGAACCGTCGAACGGTTCCACATTTTCAGACGCGTATTAGCTATAATCATTATAGGTAGCTACCAGACTGTATTTCATGGTAAATTCCATCGACAAGTCGGTGGAATTTTTCTCAATTGAAAATAATATTCTGGCAAAGTCGGTGGATTTTTAGCTATTTATTCCTATGTTACCATTAATTTTCGGTGGAAAAATGGGTAAAATGTTGGTGCATCAGCCAAATAACTGGATATTTATGGTGGATTTTTTCAGCTTTTTCAACCTATATTAAGTGTCAAGATATTGAAAATCATTGGGGGACCTAAAGCACAAATTTACCCAATGGTTATTACTTATTAGCATTAGTCGTTAGATTCTTTAATTTAAAGCTTTAAACTACCTATTATTTAATTTATCATTAGATGATTAGGCTATTTACAGGTACGTAAGAACACCAAAACGCCAGACTGCAGCCTGCAGGAACTATTAAACTGTTATCCAAGGAATCCTCTATTTTGGCTTCTGTTCTCAGCCAGTCTGCAGAAACTGTTAAAGTGTTTGTAGATATCTCTTATTCTGTTTGTAGCAAAATTAATGTAAACATAGGGATTAATTCAGAAGTGTTCGTAGCAAAATTATGTAAATATAGAGTCAATTCAAAATTGTTCCGAGAGAATGTTAAATGTTGAAAAAGTTGGCAGCTATTTCTCAGATTTTTGAAAAAGTCAGAGGAGTTCAGTGCACCAAATACAAACTGGATTTTGTTCGTATAGAATATCCAAGTAAAATAGTATGGCTCATAAACCCTCCATTTGTCTCTGCAGTTCTCTCCAAAATGATCAAATTAGCTAACACAAACTCTCTCCAAAATAACATTGTAGCATAGGAGAAAAATAGATATTTCTCGCCATTTTCAATTGAAGGGCTCAAAATAACTGACACAAACTCGCCATTAAAATGCCGAGTTTGGACATGATATATTACCTGGCAGAAATTGTTAAAAATGTCCCATATCCAAACGGACTGAATCAGATGCAAAAAGAGCTTGTGAAGTTGTGGGACCAGTCTGCAGAATCTGCAAAGTGCATAGTGACAGACTAAATGAAAGTGTGTGATATCTGTCAGACTGTTTGACTGTCTCCAGGATTTTATTTTGACTTGAGAACAATTTGTCTCCAAAGATTTTCAAATCTGTCTCCAAAATGACCAGAATTCTCAAAAATGTGTCCAATAAGACAATAATGACATGTAAACATAGAAATTAATTAGGAATTTGTCTCCCAAGATCTTGCAACCTTGCAAAAATATTTTCTCTCCAAAAAAATGTCTCCAAAGATCTTTGGAAAAACAGAAAGACAATTTTTGAGCCAAAATTTCACAAAAACTCTGAGCCAAGCCAATTTTGCTTCTTTTTTGAAGATTTCAAGCCAAAATTAACATGGGAACATAGGAATTAATTCAAAATTTTTAGCCAATTACACATATCTCAATTTTGACCCTGGAAATCTAATTAACTGACTGTTCCTAACTTACTCTTTAAAATCACTAGCATGGAATTCATTTAGCCTACTGGCCAGACTGTATTTCATGGTTCGTTCCTATGTCCCATGTTATTTGCTTAGCCCAAAGCCCAAATTCTATGAAAACTCCTGGTCTGTTGAGATGTTCTTTTCAGACTGGAAGATATTTGGGATTTTCTCTATTCACAATTAATGAATTAATTCCTATATTTACACCAGGTAATAAAGCATGTCCTAACTCTTCATCGTATTTATAATAATTTTGAGTATTTCACTTCTGAACAGGAAGAGATATCTATAAACATTTTTCAGTCTGCAGACTAGCGTATTTATATTTTGAAAATTCCAATGAATTTTCAAAAGACTGAAAAAATCCACCAACAATTTCCAATAATTTGGTTGATCTAGTAACATTTTCCCAGGACCCTATTTAGCCATCAAAAATTTATGGTAACATTATAACATAGGAATAGATATTTAAAAATCCACAGACTATTTTCCTCTTCAAACGTCATTAAAAAGAAAATTTAATGATTGTCTTTCCTTTTCCAAAAAATAGAAAGGCAGAAAGTATTCATATTTGTCTACATTTGTAAAATAAATAAATAAAATGTCTTCCCTAGTAGAAGAAGGCTTTCAGATTGACAGTCATGTTGAAGAGGGTGATGCTGATCCAACTATGGAAGACTCCCAAGAGGAAGAAGTCTTAGAAGTACCAAAATATGACACAGTAAGTGTAAATTAGTTTTATTGTATTAATAGAACTATTATTTGACTTGTTAATTATTATGAAACTATTTTAGATACCTATTGTTGTTAATAACTTTATTTAATAAAATCTTTATTTCTAGGATTTCAGTGGGTTTCTAACTGTGCCAGAGTTAGATGGGGATGAAGAAGAAAAGCCCAATCTAAACTCCTTCAAGATGTGCTGCTTCAATTGTGAGGGTGAACACAACCTCAATGATTGTCCAGAAACTAAAAATTTCGCCAAAATCAACTCCAACAGAAGAGCTTACAATGCTAACAAACCTCAAATGAATATCAGATACCATGAAAAATTTGAAAATAAATACAGGTTTGTTTTGTTCATAGTTTTTGAATAAATTGCTAGAAATTAGAAATTACAACTAACAAACCATTGAATTTATCATGATTTTTTAAAGCAAATATTTTAAAGATTAAATTATATTGATAGTTGATTGAACGATGGTCCCGTTTAGTCTTCTGTTGGATCAAATTTATTCGATGTCAATCATGCTTTTCTCTTACACTCAATCTTAAGATGAAGCTATGAATATTGGATGATATCTGCAGTTTAATTCTAAGATCTCATTTGATATATAGCTAGTTATTATAGCTTGCTGTTAGCTGTATAATATACCTATATAGCTGTATAATATAGCTATGTTCATAAATTTATGAAATATATATTTCTAATTTTTTGTGAGTTTTAACTAGGGTAAGTTCTTAATTATCTGTGAGTTCCACATTTTCTGACACCTAAGAGAAAAATATATAGCTAGTAATTAAAATGAAACTTAAATTATAATTACTATATTTTTTTATAAGTGCAAGAAAAGGTGGAACTGACATAATTAAGAACTTACCTTAATGGTACATATTTGTAACACTGTTTTCCAAGAGTGCCATTATTTTCATGTTTTCCTTTCTCTGAACTGACAACAGTAACTTCACCCCCGGTGTCATGTCCTCATCTTTGAGAGAAGCTTTGGGACTCTACGACAATCAGGTGTCAGAAATAGTCTACCGCATGAGACTCATTGGGTACCCTCCAGGGTGGCTACAGGAGGCTAGGGAGAACACTGGAGAGATGGTGCTGTATGGAGGGGATGGAGAAGGCGAGTACCTACCTATTATTGTATATGAAAACTTAATTTAAACCCAATAAGAGAATACAATAATAATGATTCATCTAGAATATATTTCATTGTATCAAAATTATTAACTAGAGTAAAATTAACAATATTCAAAGGAAAAGATACATTCACATAATGTTAAAATTTCTTTCTTTTTGTCTGCTGCATTAAAATGAGTCTAAAATACTTATTTTATACTGAAATGTTTTTTTTTTATAGATTTTTCGACTTTTAAACAACCATCAGTTGTTCCAGCTAACTGAAATAGGCCTAGCTATACAGTGAAGGTTGAATGCTATATTTTATTTAATTATTCCTTTACATTTTGTAGCTGTGAGTCAACCGAATGGTGAAGATGGCGAACTTTCAGGCACAGCTAAATTCAAACCAGAGAAACTCATTGAATTTCCAGGCTTCAATTCACCTCTGCCGAAAGACAAAGTGGAGGTTAGTTACGGCTCTTCTATTTTCCCAATAAATTCAAATCTGAGTATGTTAACCAATAATCTTGTGTAACATCCAAAAATTGATGTAAAAGACATAAACTACAGCAGCACACTAAAAGTTCCTCATGTTTTTCTCACCCATAGGAAGCTAGAATGTACGATCTACCTCCTCAGCAACGAGAACATGATTTGGAGCGATGGAGAGAAGTAATGAATAGGAATAAAGCCACACCTTACAGAAAAAGAAAAATGAGGCCTGACAATACAGGGAATATAGATTCTACTATTGGTGAGAATTGCTACATTAGCTATTAAACTGCAACATATTTTAACATGCTTCTCATAAGCTGTAACATGTTCTGACAAGCTGTAACATGCTCTGACAAGCTGTAACATGTTCTGACAAGCTGTAACATGTTCTGACAAGCTGTAACATGTTCTGACAAGCTGTAACATGTTCTGACAAGCTGTAACATTTTCTGACAAGCTGTAACATGTTCTGACTAGCTGTTACATGTTCTGACAAGCTGTAACATGTTCTGACAAGCTGTAACATTTTCTGACAAGCTGTAACATGTTCTGACAAGCTGTAACATTTTCTGACAAGCTGTAACATGTTCTGACAAGCTGTAACATGTTCTGACAAGCTGTAACATGTTCTGACAAGCTGTAACATGTTCTGACAAGCTGTAACATGTTCTGACAAGCTGTAACATGTTCTGACAAGCTGTAACATGTTCTGACTAGCTGTAACATGTTCTGACAAGCTGTAACATGTTCTGACAAGCTGTAACATGTTCTGACAAGCTGTAACATGCTCTGACAAGCTGTAACATGTTCTGACAAGCTGTTACATGTTCTGACTAACTGTAACATGTTCTGACTAGCTGTAACATGTTCTGACTAGCTGTAACATGTTCTGACAAGCTGTAACATGTTCTGACAAGCTGTAACATGTTCTGACAAGCTGTAACATGCTTTGACAAGCTGTAACATGTTCTGACAAGCTGTAACATCAATTTTTAAAGTACTGTTTTTACCTGTACTGAATAGTTAACTTTTATTTCAGAGTTAGACAATTCAACTACTGATGCCGACGGGAAGGTAGTCAAAAAACAGAAGACTAGTCTTGAAGATTCAGTAAGTGATTGTGTATATTATCTGTTTTCTTTCAATGTGAAGTATTAGTTATGTTCAATTTTAAATATTTCACTATCATTAATAACAATTATCACCAAAAAAGTTTGACAAACCTTTTAAATTATTTTTTATGTTCATCATCAAGTTAGTTTTATATTTAACTAGCTGAGACGAAGGTCAGCTCTTACCTAGAGTATGATTGTTATTGGGAACATTTCACCTATAACTTTATCGATTTCCTTTATTTTAGTTAAATATGAAGAGCATAGCTACGTCTTCATATTATTTGACAGATTAGAGTAATTTGAATTGACTTATTGTGATCTAGTTGTTGTTACTTGGAATAATTCCAAGTAAAATATCCCCTCGTATCAGCTTCCCCTGTGGGTGTGTACCCCAAGGGTTCTACTTGAGTAGCTAGGTACTTGTTTTAATATTCAGCACAAGTTAGATCTGTATGTTACTGATACGAATTATCTTATATTTAAAGTTCGAAATTCGTTTTATACCTTGGTTACCAGGATAGAGGATTACACTATTATTTTATTGTAATTATTATTTATTACTTTAATGGATGAATAAAGGATATCAAACTACTACGAATCTTTAAACAGGCAGATCTGGAAGAAGGCGAAGTAGATGAATTGAAGACTGACACAACAGTTGATCTCTGTTTCTCAATTGACACTGAAGGTGATGAAGTTCAAGAGGAGAAGGGTGAGTTCCTTTAAAGAATAATGGTGAATATTTTTAGCACCAGGATGTTCATTTGTATTAATTATTTATAGGTAATAGTTATTACTCATATCTTTATAGCTACTAATTATTACCCGCTCATTTAAACTAAGTATTACCCGTCTATTTATACTAATTAATACTCGTCTATTTATACTAATTATCACTAGTCTATTTATACTAAGTATTATCCGTTTATTTATACTAATTATTACCCATCTATTTTTACTAATTATTACCCATCTATTTAAACTAATTATTACCCATCTATTTAAACTAATTATTACCCATCTATTTATACTAATTATTACCCATCTATTTATACTAATTATTACCCGTGTATTTATACTAATTATTACCTGTGTATTTATACTAATTATTACCCGTGTATTTTTACTAATTATTACCTGTGTATTTATACTAATTATTACCCGTGTATTTATACTAATTATTACCCGTGTATTTATACTAATCATTACCCGTGTATTTTTACTAATTATTACCCATCTATTTTTACTAATTATTACCTGTGTATTTCCTTAGAATCTGCGGAGTTCAAAGCTCCAGATGATCCTGGAGATCCTGATCTATGCTCCACACCAGCTGCACAAAAGATAAAAAACAGACGATCTTTCTCTAAAGGTACCTATTGTTTTTAGTAGAAGTTATTATGCACAGCTCTATGATAGTTAGGTTTCACTTGACAAAAAGTTTATTAACAAAGTTTATAAAACTACATGAACTAGCTATATAAAAAACTATATAAATCATGGATACAAATTAATGGAATATAAAGTTTAATGATAATTATTTTCTCGTTTCTTATGTGATCACAAATGTGAACCGTACAATAACTCTGAACTCACCCCACTATTTGTTGTTGCTTTTTGGCCAGGGTTTGTGTGCGGTGCCATCATTCCGGAGTCAATCACCGAGTTTAGCGAGCTGCCACAATCTCAAAAGTGGACTACTAACGTCACCGACCATCTACTCTTTGAAAACCTATCCGACTCTGTGGGCACTTGGGACAAGATGAAGGGCGTTATGGAGAAGGTGAAGAACACAATGAAGGGGCTGCATGAAGAAGACTGACCAACTTAGTCCTTCATAGGAATGAAGCTTTTAAATAAACTTAAACCCCGTCCGACAAAGGAGTTGTAGATAAATGTTTGTCCGTTGGTTATTATTTTAATTCCTGAGCAGTCTTTCAAATATTTGCTGATTTTGTTACTTCTTTCAATAATATAAGCATACAAATTTATATTTCCCCTGTGCAATGAAAATATCTTATCTTTGATGGTAGACATTTCATGACTGCTATCTATTTAACCATCTAAACACTTTCATTAGGGTGCGAAGTCTGTTTTTAAATCATTCACATAAATCACAAGTAGAGTACAAAAATAATGACTAATTATCTTTTGTGTTTAATATCTCATGTCTAGTGCATTTGTTTGGTTATTGATCTCGAGTGAATATTGTTATTTATTATGGCTAGCTAGCTAAAAAATATCACATAACTGTTGGGTACTTTTTGATCAATCGAAGGATATTGAAAGGTAATTTTTTAGTACATTGTATATATTTCATAATATGCTCTGATATCTTTTAAGGATTTTCAAATATAATTTTGTATGCCGGAGTAGTATTTTATATCCATTCTAATAGGAATGATCAATGGAAATTGCTATGGCAAATATTGACGTAATCTACTACGGTCATTGTTGGCTTGGGTACAATATTTTCCCTAATCGTTAAATAAAATGTGAAACTTTTTATTACAGTTTTAAAACAGAGGCAGGAAAAAATTGATTAATTTGTTTAAAAGTATTCTTAAATAATAGTTACTTAGTTTATTACATGTTAAATTCAAGCCCATATTGTAATTTTCTGGGAAATTATGCATACCTATCTAGTTATATTCCTACAAAAAGTAATCGTATCTTTGATTTCATTATGATAAAAGAACATTTGTATTAATTTACCTACCAAACCATTCACGATCATTTTATAGCAATCATCTTAAAACCATTCGAGGGAATCATTTTAGTCGGTAAAATTATTCATCGGCCATGTTTGTTTCTTCTGCTGAACAGCATAGATTACAGAAATTCCAAGTTTGTTTAACTCATGAATTATCTCCTTTATTAATCTATATTCTGACATGTGAGAAATATCGTCAGATAATTGCCGAATCCTAAGGTAGTACTTTCCTGTTGTATATATTACTGCCTCTGTAATCTATAATTGATTCACTAAACTTCAAAAGCCAGCCTACATCTTACCTAGCTAGCCTAAGGCCTTAACCTAGGTAGTTCGTTTGATCATCCAAGTTCCCCTGCAAATTTAATAGTAGCTAGTAAGTAGTAGCTACTCTACATGCTAATAGCCTAATAGGTAGCTATATGAATAAATTGTGGCTAAACTAAAATGCAGTTGACATTCCTAAAATTTTGAATTCCAGTTGATATTCCAATTTCCAAAACTCCTAGGCCCATAGGGTCACGCAGTGACGCAGGTAATTTGTAATTTTGTGGCCCCTTCAAGAGAGCCAGTCTGCAAAAGATGCATGAAGTTGTGAAGTTTATCTGGCGACTATTGAGGCCTAGTCTGCATTTAATGCAAAAGATGCATGAAGTTGTGAAGTTTTTCTGGCGACTCTTTAGGCCTTGAAATTAGTCTCCTGAATTATCTGGCGACAATTTTCAAATTATTTCCTATGTTTACATGTAATTAGTGTAGAGAATTTTGAGATTTTTCATTTTTGGCCATTTTGGAGAGAAATTGCTTCAAAAATTAAATATCTGGAGAGTGGAGAACCATGTTTTAAAGTATGGAAAAAGTCGCCAGCATATTGGCGACTTTTGAGGGGTTAGGGGAAGTGTGCTACTAATCGTCCACTCAAGCAGTCACCCTCAGTATTTAGAACATCCAACAGAAATTTGTATATAAATATGAAAAATTCCATTCCTATCAGCATTACTAACCTTATACGAGACGACTACGAAGAAAAAGAAATTTTAAATACTTCTTTAAAAACAATAAGACTTGAAATATAAGATGATGTGATATTCATCAATAATCGTCCACTATTTTTAATAATCGACCTACAAAATTTTAATGATCGTCCATTACTTATTTATTAATCGTCTTTCTTACGTTTCAATAATCGTCTCCGTGCGATTATTGAAACAATAGCAGGGCGATTAATAAATAATATGTACTGCATAAGCTAATGTATATATTTCCTTTAAAGATCCCCTCCAAGCAAATTTTTTTATTGCTTAGTACCTAGATCAACGAGGCTAATGTTTTATCATTTTACTGCAAACCCCATAAAATTTGATTGCATATATTTATTTTATATGCTTTCAAATATTTTTAGTATCCAAACTCTACAAAACCTACTTTACTTCCGACTTTCTAATTTTCAGTCTGAAGAAGAAGAATGTACACCATTTGTTTTGATTGTCAACTAGGTATTTGGTTTAATAAATCTATTTATTATTCGTTTGAATCGTTTTATGTTTAAATTTCGATAAACTTATTTTATAAACGTTTTTATACTTTTAGAAACAATTAATATCTTAAAAGAAGACCAAAGACGCATTGTTTGTTTAAAAATCTAAATTTGAAATCAAAACAAAGAGTGTACAATCTTCTTTCTCAGCGTCAGGTTGGAGATTCGCTTGATTGTTGCTCACAGATTAACTTTAAAAGCAAATATACTGAATATATATATACTGAACCGAATTGTATGCGGTTTGCGGAATAATGATCGTAGACCTTAGTTCTATAATATTATGTAATAAACTCATTTTTCCCGGAGCCTGGAGAGGACCTTTAAATTTAATAATTTTTAAGGTTACTCTTTTAATTGGGTTCCCAAATCAATTCAGAATAATTAAAGGAATATAAATAAATATTTGGTCAAAGAAACTCTCATATTTAAATGTCATAATAAATAGTTATACTTGATATTTATATGTAAAGTACATCGAAACTTATATTGTCAAATAAATAGTTCTCTAATAACGAATAAAATAAATAGATATTGATTAAGAATGTTCCCGACAATAAGATTTAAACAATATTATTTTTGTCTGGTCTATTTATGGAAATAAATTACTACCAATATTTACAATGAAAAACATCTATACCTACAATTAAATGAAAAATACCAACATAAAAAAAATCACTAAATAATCGATAATTAGTTTCCTGATATAAGTAACTATTTCCTAATGAAAATTTCCATCGATAATAATCAAAAGATACACTAAAATTTGACAATCAAAATAACAGATTATTTTTCATAATATGGTATTATTTTTATCACACTACACGATGAATTTGTTTTGAAGCTTATACCGATGAGTCTTTTAATAATAAGCAATCAAAAATTGCACTAGGTAAATTCACCGTAGATAAAAAGATAAACATATAACATCTTAACTTCAATAAATATTAAAATAAACAACATGATTAAATGGAAAACATTAAATAATATATACAGGTGCTAAATTAAATTGTGTCCTCATGCATGTTGCAAATAAAGTTGAAATGCTAACAAGAAATTTCTTGGAACACATGAAACATGCATTTTGCGATTACATTGATCACAATTTATCCACTTGATATTTGTTTTAGCTCGTTTATCAATGGAAAATTTTCCAGAGCAATAAGCACAGATCCAGTCACCTCCTTTAGCTCTCTGCTTTGCAGCCTTCTCTTCTAGATAAGCTCTATATTTAGAGGAGCTTATACACGATGGAAAGGGTTCTGTTGGATTTTTGTATTTCTTGTTAATTATAGGTCCAGTCCAAAACACGTGGTTAGCAAAAGATGTGGGTAATTTAGTCTTGGAAGTAGAAGGTGGATTATTATTTGTGTCTATCGAAATTTCAGGAGTTTCATTTATATCGAGTGGAATGACACATGACTCAGTGATACCTCTTGCGGTGGAAATTACAACATCTTCACATTCTTCAGTAACGGGATTATTCTCAGGTGATAAAATAGTAATGTCATCGTCATGGAGCTCAAATAGATTGTCACCCATTACAGGACTGTCTTCCAATTCGATGGGTGGGCACATAATGGTATATTCTTCATCCTCAACCACGACAGTGACTGTATCTACATTTTGTTCAGAGATAGAGTCTTCACCAGAATTAGACACATTTGATGAATTAAGAATTAAGTTGTTGGTATCTAGTTCATTTTCAATATTACCATTTGATTCATTTTCTTGAACTGTTATGTTATTAGTTAATATTTTCCATAGGTCTTCAACGGTGTACTCTTTGTATTTTTCTGAGTCATGGCCAAAATATTTTTGTATCACTAATTTCGTTAATGTGTGTGAATTTTCGTCAACAAAAAGAGAATCATTGGATGAGGTTTCAACCGATATTTCCTCGATATCAAAAGGTTCTTCCCGCACCTCCAAACACTTTGAGTAGTCTGGCTTATTAGGATTAAACGGGTAAATTCCAGTGGCAGAAAAACCGTTGATGACTGAGGATGGTTTAATCTTGGCGAGAACCTTTTTCAGGAGCGGTGCAACGTCTTGTTTGCGTACATTCACATTAGGATTTTCTCGCTGGAACTGGTGTACTTCTCGAGCCCAGTAAGCCTTCAAAGGTCTAAAAGGGCCGACATCTGCTGGCTGCAGGATATGTGTGGTATTTGGTGGTAATAAATACAGAATTACACCATTATTTTCGCATAGGAGAGAAGTCTGCAATGTCACGTGAGTTGAATGTCCATCAACAAACAGAAGAACTGGGGTTCTAATATTATTGTTCTTAATGTATGGGATGAAGGCATTCCCGAGGAATTCATACCAGCATTCAGATTTCATCCATCCATTCTCCGTCTTATCAATGAAATATCCATTAGGCACTGACCTTACAATATCGTCCGGTACTCTCTTATAAGGATAAATTATAGCAGGAGTGACAATATCACCATTTGCACAAAATGTTCCAACGAACGTTAATGTAGACTTTTCAGGACCAGGAGCCAGCTCGTAGACGTTTTTCCATCCTTTCAAACCAATTACCTTTCCAGTTGATGGACATAACTGAATATTTGTTTCATCACTATTAAATATACGTGATGGATCATCAAATATATCAGTAGCATTGATGAATTCCATTTCTTCTAATAGCTTAGCGAACCATGTCTTTATAGCAGTCTCTGTAACATTGGCCCTTGCCTTTGACACTCTTTCAGGGGTGCGAACAACAACTTCAGGATGTCTTTTACAGAAAGCCTTGGATAGAGAATATATTTTAGTAAACATTTTTTTTAATATAAAAATATATACCTATTCATTAAAAATGGTTACAGTAGAGATCGTCTATATTGAATGAGTTAGGATGTAGCCTGAATAGTGAACGGATTTTCTTTAGTCTACCATACAATAGGCTGAAGAGACTCTTGTTTTCTAAAACTGATGTCAATTCATCGCGGACAAAAGAAAATTAATTTAATATTAAGGCTGAATCCAAACTCATTCACTATAGAGGAGTTCTACTGTAAAATTAATTGCAAAGAAATAACTTACTGTGAACCAAGTTCTGCACGGTCTACCGTTAACAAACGGTGTCTTCCTCTCTCCATTTGGATCATCCTTAATGTACATTTGTACAGTATTCAATACATCTTGGTAATGAGGCGGAAAACCACGTTTCAAACTCCTTCTAATCCATCCAACAATCGCTTTCTCTTCTTCTTTACTTAAAAATGGATCCCGACCCATTTTCCTTTCAATTGGAGTGCGTCCTCTCAATTTATCCAGCAGAGTTGATTTTGGTACCGAATACTTGTTGCAAGATTTTCTGATAGACATTCCATTTCTTACTTCTCTTATAGCAGCAAGCATTTGTATTTCAGTGTAGCTAAATTTAGGTCCTTTTTTTGATGGTGCCATTCTAATAATCTTTTCACACGATACCTTACCACTCACTCAATCACTAATAACTAATTCTCAGCTGCCAACTGGTTATCATTTTAAATATAAACTCTTAGGTATCTGATCGAAATATCGACCAACTTGGTGATACGATACTTGTTTTATATCTATTAATCGTGCACATTCGTATAATCGTCCTATGAAAATAATCTACTAATCGATCATTATCAATGATCGTCCGTTGATAAAAGTTAATAATCGACCAGATATTCAAATCGGTATTGAATGAAAAATATGCAATTTAAGCTGGACGAATTTTGAAATTATAATTTAACATCCGGTTGTATACCTTACATCTTAAGCGTTATCATATACTCCAGTGAGAAATAAGATTATATGTATATGAAAAAATTAACCCCAATGTCAATAATCGTCCAACTGGTCGATTATCAAAAAGTGTCAATTTCGATATCTGATGCTCGTCCTCGCTTTACTAAAATAATTATTGTGTTTCTCACACTCTTTCGGTATTTTAAATGACCTTAGTATGTTTATAAATTAATTAGATATAAAAAAAAAACATTACTCAATTAATAGATACTAATAAACACCGAATGAAAGATTTCGAGTCTTATCAGATTCAGAAGAAAAATTGTAAAAACCTGACAAAATGAACAATTTAATCAGATGGAGGCAGTAATAATTCAATTTTTGCGGTTAAAACTGATCCGTTTATTAGTTTTCAATTGAGAAGATTTCATTCTATACATTGTTGAAAATTGTGCTCTTCTACGCGGTAAATTATTCTTATTATTTAAAGTTATGTCAAGAGTGGACGATTAGTGGGTGGTGGTCGAACATTAGCACACTTACCCTACCTAAATAAGTTGAAAAACGTGTAAATAATAAGTAGGATAATGATTATGAACCAATTACCGGATGGAATATTTCGAATTAGTACTATATTTGCCAAGTAAAATAGTATGTCTCATAAACTTGCCATTTGTCTCTCCAGCTCTCTCAAAAATTCAACAAATTCTCTCCAAAATGATCAAATTTTCATAAATTTTCTCCAAAATAACATTGTAGCATAGGAGAAAAATAGATAAAACTCGCCATTTGCAATAAAAGGGCTCAAAATAACTGTCACAAACTCGCCATTAAAATGGCGAGTTTGGACATGCTTTATTATTTGGTATATTTGTAAACTATGATTGTTTATGACTATAGAAATATATTCGTCGATTAGAATTTAGAAGAATCTGGTATCTTACAATGAATATATCCAGTCTGCAGAATGTGTCTCTTCTCCCGCAGAGATTTTAATTTGAGAGACAGTTACTCTCTGACTCTCAGTAGCAGATTCAGTATTTCCCGCAGCTAAATTAATGGTAACATAGGAATTAATTCAAAATCTCCCGCAGCTAAATTAATGGTAATATAGGAATTAATTCAAAATTTCCCTCAGCTAAATTATGGTAACATATAAATTAATTCAAAATCTCGCGCAGAGATCTCCAATACAAACGCTGGGCCTAGTCTATATTTATGGTAAATTCCACCGACATATCGGTGGAATTTTTCTCCATCGAAAATAATATTTTGGCAAAGTCAGTGGATTTTTTAGCTATTTATTCCTATGTTAGCGTCAGACCGGGTCCAGATTGCATTAGTTGTTGTCTAAGAGCCGCAATTTCACCAACAGGTTATTTGAAGAGCCGTGGGGATATCATATCTGAGCCGTGGGATAAAAATTGCGAGCCGTGGGATAAAAAATACGAGCCGTGGGATAAAAAATGAGAGCCGTGGGATAAAAAAGAGAGCCGTGTGATAAAGAATGCAAGTTGTGGGATAAAAAATGCAAGTCGTGGGATAAAAAATGCAAGTCGTGGGATAAAAAATGTGAGCTGTGGGATAAAAACAACAAGCAATGGGATATAAAGCAAGCCGTGGTGGAAGGAGCAATTATTACCTAGATTTAGTTACTTATTAACAGACCGGGAATATTTGATCAAGTGAAAATTCACATTTGATGAGCCGCAAAGTTTTGAAACTCTATATAAATGTCTTTTAGAAGACCGCAAGTTTCGAAAAAATTCACAAAGAATGCAATCTGGGACCGGGTGGCCTTGCGCACTTCAACATTCCGGGTGAAGTCGCGCATCGGTAATTTACGGCGAATGCGTGAAAATATTTCAAATCTGACACCATTGGAAAGAACAGCTCTTAAACCCCCTAGTCCATAAATTTCACGAAAATTGTAAGAGATTAAGTATAGATACTAAGTGTTCAAACAGAGACCTCTGTTTTTTATAGCAAAATAATTATTTAATATTTTGGACTAGAATCGAAACTAGACTGCAGATTAACGTTATGTAAGATGATTTTAATAATAATTATAAATTATTGAGATATAACCAATATACTAGATGCGCAAGAACACCCTGGGAATATTTTAATTCACGGGTGGACTTGCGCACATTTATTAATAAAGTTAAAGAGCTCTTATTCATTAATAAACCTGTGATATTCATCCCCGATACTCCTAAATCACGGCAATCTCACAGCAGCCTCACGGCAATTGCACAGCAGACTCACGGCAATTGCACAGCAGACTCACGGCAATTGCACAGCAGACTCACGGCAATTGCACAGCAGACTCACGGCAATTGCACAGCAGACTCACGGCAATTGCACAGCAGACTCACGGCAATTGCACAGCAGACTCACGGCAATTGCACAGCTGACTCACGGCAATTGCACAGCAGACTCACGGCAATTGCACAGCAGACTCACGGCAATTGCACAGCAGACTCACGGCAATTGCAAAGCAGACTCACGGCAATTGCAAAGCAGACTCACGGCAATTGCAAAGCAGACTCACGGCAATTGCACGGCAGACTCACGGCAATTGCACAGCAGACTCACGGCAATTGCACAGCAGACTCACGGCAATTGCACAGTAGCCTCGCGACAATTCCACATCATACTCACGGCAATTGCACAGCAGATTGGGCAATTGCATAGAAGATTGGGGCAGATTCACGGCAGTTGTATAGCATATCGGGGTTAGATTGTTTATACACAGGGTGAACTTGCGCAATGCGCAAGTACACCCGGTAAGTGCGCAAAATTCACCCGGTTTAACCCCACGATCTTTGCGCACAGTTTTTCTATTATAACTTTTTTTCTATTGATCATAAAGAGTTGAAACTTGGTGTGCACCTAGATCTATCCTTAATCTATCTGCACAAAAAAAATCAGATTGCTGACTTCTCCAGTTTTTCCGTAAAATCAAAGGATGCGGAAAATGTGCAAAGCCACCCAGTCCGACGCTACCATTAATAATTGGTGGATAAATTGTGAAAATGTTGGTGGATCAGCCAAATTAATGGAAATTTATGGTGGTTTTTTCAGCTTTTTGAAAAAGTCAGTGGAATTTTGTGCACCAAATACAGACTGGCGCTGGGCGCCAAATACATACTGGCCCCTATACATTTTTAACATCTATTATAACTGATAAGTTTTATTCCCAGGGTGGAAAAATAACTCCCTTCTGATTGACTAGTAACTCTGTTAGAGATTCATCCTAAAGGAATCTCTGCAGAAATTACACATTATTTCTTTAAAATATGTAATAATTAGTCCTATATATTACATAATATTTGAAAAAATTGAACTCTGCATGCTATACATGCTTTACTAATACTAAACACTAGTAAATTAAATTAAATTGTTAATCAACAAAAAGGTTAAAACTCAGATATGTCTAATTGGCTTAAAATTTTTAATTAATTCCTATGTTTCCATGTTAATTTTGGCTTGAAATCTTCTAAAAATAAGCCAAATTGGCTTTACTCTTAATTCTTGTGAAATTTTGGTTAAAAATTTGCTGTACAATTTTCCAGCCTCTGAAACATGGTTAATTTCAAGAGTTTCAGAAATATGTTTTCCATGTATCATGCATATTGCACGAGTAAATTAATAATCAATTCTTGTATTTTGTATAGGTAGCTAAGTTAATAGATGGAGATATGTCTAACTGATAATTATGGCCCTTCACAATTATTATCATTGCCTTCATCAATGCAGCATACCTTCCCCATTGTAGTTTTTAGAATGAAGTGATGAAAAGTTAAGTTTAACATTTTCTTGCAGAATTTATTTTGTCTATAAATTTTTACAGTTCATCATTTTCTCTCATTTATTCCAGCTCTAGTTAGTTTATGTATTAAATAGCCTAGCAATGGCTCAGTTTGGAAATGGAGGACCCAACAAGGTTCCCCCATGGCAGAGGGCTCCCCAACAACTAACATCCCTCTTAGGGCAACATCCCAATGCATCCATGGCTGCCGCATCCATTGCGGGTCAACTCGTTATGACAGGTGGGTTGGTGATGCCTAAGTCTTTGTTTAAATATTATGATTAAAAACTAGGCTATTATAGTTTACTTCAACAGGAAATGTTTTTGGAACTTAATTTTACAATTTGCTCCTCTACTTGAAAGATACCTCCTAGCTATTAACATTTTCTAGTTCAGTAAACTGCTTTTTCTACTTAGTTCAAGTGATGAAACATGATCTCTAGAATGATAAAGTTAAAAAATTGAAAATAGTTGAATTATTCTTAATTGCATTTGTAGTAAGTAGCTAGTTATTATTGTAGTGATAACAGATATGGAACATTTCTTTTCCTAGCATGATGTTCAAGTTATCTTTTCCATAGAAATATCCATATACTTAATTTCCCATTCGAATTAAGATTAATCAAATAATGTCAAGATGACAAGATCAAGTTTAATCCATTTACCTGAATTGAGCATTTTATCAGTCATCAACTAATATATTGCTATGAAGTATGTTTGTTTTTTGATGTTTTCAGGTCAGCAGCAGCAGACTGGTCAGCCTCCCCCTCAACAGTATGCTCCTGTACAGCAAAGTATGATTCAGGCCCCTGGTCTTGCCAACCTACAGTCCCTTGCTCCACAGGGTATGCAACAGACTCCTCAAAATGGACCTAATATTGGAGGTGAATTTAATTAGCTACTTCAACTCTGTCATTGCTTTTCTTAGTGCCTAGCTACTTGAGTGCTCTTCTCTTTGATTCAGTTAACTATTTAGGACTGGAATTAATTTAAAAAAAGGTAAAATTGTATATATAATTGCTTTTACAAAAGTAGTTTTTTATAACTGTTGCCTTGTCATATTCGTCACTAGGCACCACTCATTCAATTTATCACAGTATAGTCCTTTATTTTTTATATGACTAATTCGGCACACACGGTCGTAAAGGGTTTATTGTTAGCTATTGTATCTTTAGTTTTTAGCTTAGGCAAGTTCAAGCTCTAGATGAATTTTCAAAATGGCTCATATTTTAATTCACAGGAATGGGAGGACAAGGCACTCCCCCGCAAGGATTAGTTCAGAACTCCTTGGCACAGACTAGTCTCATGGGACAGCCTCCCATGACTCAGCCTCTGCAGCAACTTCAGCAACAGACTTTGCAACAGCAAGCTTTGCAGCAGCAGCAACAACAACAGGCGCAGGTTGGTTTGCCTACATATCATGATATCTAATATAGCTCTACATTCATCTCGTAATCTTGAATGGGAAGTAGCTAATAGATGGGTTAGCTTTTTTAGCATTTATATGTCCCAAAAAGTTTTGATCAACAGAAAAGCTTTCATTTTTAACTAATCTTTTAAATTATTTTAGTTGCAAACAAAGTGTCATAAGTAGCATAACAAATTATAGATTCTCTTTGTTAAATTGTGCCTTTAGGACTCTACACTGAAGCTGGAATAAAATTCAGGTCAATGAAATAGCTGAAGCAGATGTTAAACCCCTAAAAAAATTAAAATGGTTGAATTGCACTTGTTTCTTTCTCATTTTATTTCTGCTCCATAAGCTCTGATCTTCTTCTCCCCCAAGCAGGTGGCGACAGTTCAGTACCCTGCTCCCCGTGCCTTGGCCCCACCCTCCTCATTCCCCAACCTCCCGAACACACTCACAGCTCCTCCAGGGATGGGCCTGCCCCCAACCTCCACTCACAACTTAGGTAAGTGTGGCTAAGACTTCTGCAAAGTAATACAATACAGATATGAATTAGATGTAATTATATAATGACTCTTCAATTTGCAAAATTGCCTGAAATTTATTTCAGAAAGTTTTTATGAAGTAGCTACCTAGCTAAACAGTGACAAATAATGATATGGTGTAACCCATCATGCTCTGAATATATTTGAGTGTGTATAAACGAGAAGTTTTATTTTTTTGTAATGAGTATATTGGTAAAGAAAGCATATTAAAGTTTTAAACAATAATTTAAAAGAAAATTAGAAATAAAATCACGATTATGCCTAACTAATGTAAGTGTACTCATGTGCTCTAATTTATAACTGAAAAAGTTAACCCGATTGTTTATAGATAATATCTAAAAAAAAGCATCATTTGAAAGGGGACATATATGTCACCTTTGGACATATAGGGTTAATTAGTTTTTTTATTACGTAATTGAGTGACAATTGCCTCTTTCAAACTGATTCCTTTTCTTTCTCCTCAGTGTCTCAACAGACTCAGGCTCAGCAGTCTGGTCAGCAACAGCAGCCTCAGAAGCAAAGAGTCTTCACCGGCACCATCACCAAACTATGCGCTGATTTTGGTTTTGTTGATGATGACGTTTTCTTTCAGACATCGTGAGTTTTTATTAGCTAGCTATCTTTAAGTAGGGCAAGTTCCGAGTTGTTAAATGGTTCCTCATTTTCAGACATGTTGCTAAGAAAAAAGATATTATTTAAATTGGTAGCTAGCTGCAAGTATTGTGCATACCAAATAAAATGCTACAACAATTCAACTCGTTATTTTAATTGGTATACATGATACTTGCGTATCAATAATACCAAATAAATTCTTTAATTAATATTTAATAGCCACTTCATTTCTCTACAAATTACTTCTTTGGGTTCAAATTCATTTATTACCATTAACTTAATAGCTAGCTACATCTCTAATAATTAACAAGAATGTAGCCAACTATATACAAATAATTTAACAATGACCCATTGAATCTTGTTGCATTAGTTAGATAATTTCTTCTTGTCAGGTGTGTGATTGGTCAGCCCCCATCAGTTAATGACAGAGTCCTTGTGGAGGCCACCTTCAACCCCACTATGCCCTTCAAGTGGAATGCTAACAGGGTACAAGTTATTCCTGGTGAGTTGGTCTCACTCATTTATTTTATAACATTCAAGGACTGTTTTTATACTGCATTACTCGGACACCTAACAGTTATCAGAAAGTGGATTTTAAGACATAAGCTAGGTTAATCATAAATTTGTAAAGGTCAGATTGTTTTTTTCCTTGCACTATGAGTGTCCAAAACTGTGATGTTCCCTCATAGATATATTTCTCAGCTTCAATATCTAGGCAATAATTGTTCTCTTCTAACTGCTATTTGTTATGTTCCAGGTCCCAACAGAGAGTCTTCCTCCAGTCACCGTTCCTCCAGCAACTCCAACAGTTCCTCTCGTCAGAGTGGAGGTAATGCCGGGGGCAGTCGTCTAGACTCTGGTTACAATGCAGTACCACCTCCATCATTCAACTCTGCAGGTGAATAAGTACTCTAACCAACTCTACAAACACTCAAATAAATTGAAAATTGGTTAATAAATTACAATGTTATATACAGTTGAACTCCTGAGTTATGAAGTAGTGAGCTTTAAAGCACTTGCGTAATTGTGTTATAGTTATCCCTCAATGAGCATAGTTTTCTATGATTTGAATCATAGAAAACTATCTAGTGCACTCGAGTTATGAAGGAACCAATACTTCATAACTCAGGAGTTCACTGTACTTTGAAAAAGAGAGTTTGGTTATTTGTTATCCAAGTGTAAAGATTATCACTGTGACACTCGTTAGCTTCACACAATTCTCATTAGTGTAAATAGGAAAGTGCTTTATTTTGATCATAGCTACATTATCTCTTATGCTTATTCTAATCTATGCAATTTTCAGTGGGTGAAAGGAGATCTTTCAGAGATTCAGGCAGTAGTTCTTACAGCAGCAACAGAACCAGAAGAAGCAGATCTCCCAGACGCGACAACCACTCTAGGAGAGATAGAGAAAGGGACAGGTCAGTTGCTATAGAGAAAGGGACAGGTCAGTTGCTATAGAGAAAAAGACAGGTCAGTTGCTATAGAGATAGAGACAGGTTAGTTGCTATAGAGAAAAATACAGGTCAGTTGCTATAGAGAAAAAGACAGGTTAGTTGCTATAGAGAAAAAGACAGGTTAGTTGCTATAGAGAAAAAGACAGGTCAGTTGCTATAGAGAAAAAGACAGGTCAGTTGCTATAGAGAAAAAGACAGGTTAGTTGCTATAGAGAAAAAGACAGGTCAGTTGCTATAGAGAAAAAGACAGGTTAGTTGCTATAGAGAAAAAGACAGGTTAGTTGCTATAGAGAAAAAGACAGGTTAGTTGCTATAGAGAAATAGACAGGTCAGTTGCTATAGAGAAAAAGACAGGTCAGTTGCTATAGAGAAAAAGACAGGTCAGTTGCTATAGAGAAAAAGACAGGTCAGTTGCTATAGAGAAAAAGACAGGTTAGTTGCTATAGAGAAAAAGACAGGTCAGTTGCTATAGAGAAAAAGACAGGTCAGTTGCTATAGAGAAAAAGACAGGTTAGTTGCTATAGAGAAAAAGACAGGTCAGTTGCTATAGAGAAAAAGACAGGTCAGTTGCTATAGAGAAAAATACAGGTCAGTTGCTATAGAGAAAAAGACAGGTCAGTTGCTATAGAGAAAAAGACAGGTCAGTTGCTATAGAGAAATAGACAGGTCAGTTGCTATAGATAAAGGGGCAGGTCAGTTGATGATAATAAAGTTTTTAATTCATTCTCCAAATGCTCTACTTCACAGGGACAGAGATGACCCTAAGGAGATGAGTTCTAGCGGCAACAGCACCTCTAACAATCGCAATGGCTCTAAGGACAAGGAGGTGAAGAGGAAAAGAACCAGAAGCAGGGAAAGGTCTCGCTCTCCTAGGTCACCTGCAAGGAGAAGACCTAGGGTCCTGCCTCGCTATAACGTGCAGGTACAGTCTGGCAGGAATTGTTCGTTACCTATATGTTGAATAAATGAGATATTGCAAGTAGGGTTCAAATTCGCAAAATTAAAAGCTTTATAAAAGGATAACTAAGAGAGATTATTAATTATTTATTTTTATTCAGAGAAGGAATTTAAGACAGTTCTCACATGTTCTTATCACTCTATCCCCAGGTTCCCAAACTGCTGTTACCTATTGAAGAGGCCAGCATTCTGGAGCTGCGCAAACGCTACTCTAATCTGTACATCCCCAGTGACGTGTTCGTGACACGCCCCCTGTGGAGTAACACCTTCCCAGCTTACAGGCCCTTCCCCATCCCCAAACCTGTGTCCTTCCACATAATGCACAAAGATGTGGAGAGTGTCCTACCTAACGATGCTGTCTATGACCCCCCTGATGTCAGCCATAGCTATGCTGCTAAGGTATGTTCAACACCTTTATTGTCTTTGACAAAATAATTTCATTCCTTTATTTATTTTCACAATAAAATTTTCTTCATGAGATTATTAAGTTCTCCTGACTGTTTATGAACAATTATAACTCTTGAGTAACATCTAATCATTTTATATATTATGTTCTTTAATAAACTGCTTTTTAATTATGTTTGTGGTAAAGTGATTCTGCTCCTCTAATGCTCCTTCTCCCCACCAGGTGATGCTATTGTCAGTGCCCTCCATGGAGGAGATCTACAAGCGCTCCTGCGCCCTCTCCGAGGACTCATCCGACTCCAGCAAGGAGGGCTCCACAGTGCACCCTACACGCCTCATCAATTTCTGTGTGGGTCTCAAGGGCAAGAACGAGACCATGGCTGTGGGGGGCTACTGGAGTCCTAGTTTGGACGGGGCAAGTCCTGATAAAGACCCTCAGGTGTTGATAAAGACTGCCATTAGGACTTGTCTGGCCCTCACAGGCATTGACTTGAGTCCTTGCACCACTTGGTAAGTAACTCAACAATTAGTTCCTTATTAGAAATAGCCATCTCACTAAATTCATATTCCTGATGACAGTAATTCGTCAGGAATACACGGTAGACTCATCAGGGTAAGATCTGAGTTATTGGATGGTCCCATATTTTAAGACATAAGAACAAATTACACAATTTAACATTTTATCACCTTATTTTAATCAGTATCCATGATACCTGCAGGTACCATGAATACTATTATAAATAGCGAGCTAGGAAATGCAAGTATCATAGATACCAATTAAAATAACACGATAAAATGTTAAATATTATAATTTTTCCTCATGTGTCTGAAAATATGGAACTGTTTGATTACTTGGAACTTGCCCCTATCAGCTTAGAATTCTAATAATGTAATACACAATGTTCCATTAGTTGATATGCTATTATTATATAAATTTATATATAGCTATATAGTTATTCAATTAAATATAAATCATCATATGAACAGTAAAAAGATTTAAATAATACTTCTATATAAAACTGATCAGTGAAATTTCTCATTGAACTGAAGAATCTAAGACTCCAATTTTCAATTGACCTCCAATTCTCAATATATAAAATGTTCTAATGATTATTTTTCCTAGATATTAGTTCCAGTGAAGGTGAGTATGTTTTATTATCGGAATAAGGACTCTTCTATTGATATACCTCAGAGCTGAAGAAGTTTTCTTAAATAACAAAGTGTAGGATGGCCTCTACTTCTCCACAGTTCTTCTAGAAAATATTCTTCTTTGAATAACCTAATGTTTTTTTTTTTTCGATTATATTTCTGTAGCCGAGTCCATCCTTGCTCCATCTCCAAATTTTAAAGTCCTAAATAGGTGTGTAATAATATTACTGTCCTTACCCTTGTGTTGACTCCAGCTGATTTGACCTCAGGTACCGCTTTGCTGAGATTTACTATCGGAGAGCGGAGCCCAAGAGCGGTGGAGGGGTGGGGCGCGTTGTCACAGCCCCAGCAGCCAATAACTCTGTTAGTAGTCGTGTCGAGACGACCGTCCTTTTCATGCCCGATGTGTGGAATATCACTCCCACAAAGCTAGAGTGGGATGGTCTGCACCTCAACTATAAGCGCCAACTTGACAAAAAACTTGCTTCTCTTCCCGGTGTTACAGGAGGAGAGAGGGAGGAGCCAGAGGCTGATGAGGAGGAGGAGGAGGAGACTGATGTTGACCAGGCACTGCCTCATTTAACACTCTCACTGTCTGCCTGTCTAGCTATTAAGTTTGATCTCATTTAAGCTTTAACTAAGGAATGCAGAGCTCTGAATACCTACCTTCACAAATTTCACTTTTTTTAAATTGAGGAGAGCTCTGCAAGCCTCAGGCTGCCATCTCTTTCATTACTTCTTCTAAATCTGTCACTTAGTTCTTTATTTTCCCTCATGCCATCCACCTGTTACTTTTCTTCCAGCCATTACTATATAATTAAGTGCCTGCCTTTATTTGAGGTTCCAAGTGTGACTCTAAGTAGCAATTGCCACTCTCTCTCTTGAATAATGCATTTGTTTTAGATCTACCAAATTGAAGACACTTGATATGACGATGGCTCTAGTGGCTACACATTTATTCTCTCCTTTCTTGCGCCAAATTAGCTAATTTAGACTCCAGAGCTTTTGACAACAGGGATCACACGATTATTCTTTAGTCTAAAAATATATCACAATTACCTACTCGAACTGAATGATTGCGTGTGTGAAAGATATTACCTCGTGTAACTCAGTCAACCAATGAGATGTTTGCTAAGTGTAACCGTGTTTCCCTCAGGAAAAGAGGCCAGACCCGACTCACTGGTCTTCACTGGATACAAAGGTCCTCAAAGTGGTGGAGTTGAGGCGTGAACTGGACGCCAGGCTTCTCAACAGCAAGGGACTGAGGTCTCAGTTGGTGGCGCGCCTTGCCAAGGCTCTGAAGGCGGAACAGGAGAAAGAAGAGGCTGATAAGCTTGCCATTGAAGAGAAGATGAAAACTGACGAGGTTTTGAAGAGGGAAGAGGAGGATAAGAGGCGTGAAGAGGAGAAAAAGAAAAGGGATGAAGATGACAAGAAGAAAGAAGAGGAGGAGAAACGTCGGAACCTTGAGAAAGAGGTTTCACTGATGGAGAAGAGGCACACTTTGCCAGAGAGTCCTATGATCCTTGTACACCCATCCCGGTCTGCCAAAGGTGGCAAGTTTGACGCCACCACAATGAGTCTGTCGGTGCTGCTTGACTACCGCCAAGAGGACAACAAAGAGCACTCTTTCGAGGTGTCCCTCTTTGCTGAACTCTTCAACGAAATGCTCATGAGGGACTTTGCCTTCAGGATCTACCGGGCACTGGTTGATGCTCCTGATAAACTCGATGAGAAGAAGAAAGAAACCGAGAAGAAGAAAGAAGAGGAGACCAAAGATAAGAAGGAGGAAGAGGAGAAGAAGGAAAAGAAAGAAGATGCCAAGAAAGAGGTGGAGAACACGTCAGTTAAGAGAGAGAATGAAGAGTGTGAGGAGAATGTAAGGAAGAGGAGAAGGAGGGACAAGTTCAAGAATGAGAATGATCAGAAAGATGAAGATGATGAAGCCATTCTTGACTTGGACTTTGAATACGAGGTGAGAGTTTAGCCTGGTAGCAGCTAACCTTTTTACGTGCAGTGGAGAATCACATGAGGAAGCAATTGTTCAATTAGAAGCACTAATAATGATATCTTCACAAATAATGTCACCACTTATAGTTAAATTACCTTTTCAACTCCTTTGTTTTTGATTTCCTTTTGAGGTGAGGGTTATGACCTTTAGTTCCGCAGCAGACGTTAAACCCTGACTATCTATATTAATTAATGAAATTGCTAATTCTTAATATTTCTTTAAAAACATTAGAATATTTTAACCCCTTGAACTAGCTATTCTTCAATATTAAAATACACCTTCTAATTCATCAGGAAGAGGAGTTCTTCAAAGATGACGCCAAAGCTGATGAAGACAAGAAGAAGAAGGAAGAGGAGGAGAAGAGTGAGAGCAACAACAAAGAAACGAGTAAAGAAGAGAAGAAGGACTCTTCTCGGTCATCTCGCAGCAATGGAGATGCTAAGAAAAAGAGTAACAGGTGAGAACAAGAGTAATAGGTGAGAACAAGAGTAATAGGTGAGAACAAGAGTAATAGGTGAGAACAAGAGTAATAGGTGAGAACAAGAGTAATAGGTGAGAACAAGAGTAATAGGTGAGAACAAGAGTAATAGGTGAGAACAAGAGTAATAGGTGAGAACAAGAGTAATAGGTGAGAACAAGAGTAATAGGTGAGAACAAGAGTAATAGGTGAGAACAAGAGTAATTGGTGAGAAAAGGATTAATAGATAAAGAAAGATAGCTGTGGCAGTGTCCTGCTGCACTTTGAATCTTCATTTATTTATCTCGGTCTAAATCTTAACGGCTATTCCAAAAACTCCATTAACTTAACTTTTCAAATTATTATTAATTAATAGCTACTCTTTAAAGATCTCCGATTTTAGTCACTAGTTGCATCAAAAATTTGATTGATGGAATTTATATTTAAACTATTAATACCAGTTAAACAAAAGTGATTATTACTGTTTATAAAATCTCAAATGCTATAATTGAATCACTTGCCAGTTTTTTATATAATTACACATTTCCTAATTTCTTCCTGCATTGTTCATTAGCAGAAACAACAGAACGTCAAGTGAAGACCGCAAGGAAAAGAGGAAAATGTTCACCCACAATCCGTACCTCTTATTGGCTTTTATTTACTTTGACACCACAAGAACTGGGTACATTGTGGACAGGGACTTGGAGGACATCATCAACCTGCTGGGGTTGAACCTTTCACGCGCTCAGGTGAGTGGGTAGCTACTTATTTTAAGAAGGAGGAGAAAGGGTGGCTACTAGGGTTTCTCTCCCGGAATATCGGTTCATTTTTACCTATTTTTTTATCCCGGGATAAATCGATCCGTCCCGGGATAAATATGTAATTATTTTCCAGTATTTTATTTCAAAATAAATACAATACATGAGATTCACAGAGATGGTATATACTTCCTGATGAGTTATTAACATTATTTAGTAAATTGAAGTAGAAATAAATGATAATGACATGAATTGAAATAGTTCAAATTATTATTTAGCCCCGAAGCACCCCTAATTTTTATCAATCTGGTAATCGGAAAATTTTTCTCTTCACATCGGTAACAAAAATATATTACTAGTTATCCATTATCTTTCAAATAAATTAGGTTATTTCCGAAAACTGAAGTTAAGCAAATAGTATGGCTAATGAGTAGAATAACTATGACAACTCTTTTGAATCAAATTGTTACTATAACTTTCTATAATACTTCGAATGCATATCAAAATTACATTGGTGGAATTCTCTCCTTGGATTGGAAATAATTATGTTTATATTGGTAAATTATGAATTTAAAATTGATGCTTTAAAATGATGTGTTCAAATGATAATATATAAGAACATACATTTTGTTATATGATCGAAAATGAACTTAGGCTTAGAGGTGTACAGAACATCAAAAATTATATTCTTGAAGAAATTTAAAATTGAACATTTTATTTAGGTGCAGTGGAAGAACAGAGAGATTAATTTAAAAGTAGCTAAACTCAAACGATTATTTGACTTTACCTAATTGGTAATTAATGGCTATAATATTAGGTTAGAACAGAGGTTCTTATAACTTTATTTAAGGTAGCTACTGAACCTTACTTGTTCCCTACATGACATTCAAAGAACTCTTTGTGGTTAGAACAAAGAAAACTATCTTCAAAATCAGAACATATGTACATAACAATACTATAGTAGTGCATAAAAAATATCCCGGGATGAATACGATTTTTATCCCGGAATTCCGGGATAAGCAAAAGTGGCCAATATGATAAACCCTAGTGGCTACTCATTGTAATTTAATTAAAATCACTAGGAAATAGTCAAAATAGTTTTACCATTCAGTTTATACTTCTACAATAACTTAAGTTGTTGGTAATTATTGTAGTTATCTTTAAGAAAGATGAGAAAGAATACTCGTATTGACTTATTTAACGCAGAAATAGCGAGAATTGTGTTGATCGAAAAAGATTCAGATTCTATCGAAGAGAATTAGAGCAACATATCTGTTTCTTTTTATATTTTAATTAATTTATGTTCTCAGTTGAAGACTCTGACGAGCAAGGTTGTGTCCCGGGACTGTCTCCACTACCGCAAACTAACAGACGCGCCTCTTGAAGACAGGGAAAAGATGCAGTCACTCACCAAAGAACAGGACACGACTCTGCTGGAGACGCTGGCTAGGGGTGAGTATGTCTGGAGAAACTAAACACTTTCTCGAGCCCCTTTCACACAGGCATCTTTCTCATGCCACAGTAAAGAAAATAGTGCTTGAAAACACGCTACGACTGTATATACGTATGTGTTATGTATGTAGCTACACTTGGATTGACTGTTTATTCATGCTTCATGTTTGTTGAAAAAAACGCCTAGTGTGAAACCGGCCTTAGAAGAATTGGGCTGAGAGTAGTCTTATTTATTCTGCCTCTCTTTGACTGTAATAACCTGTAGCTAGGTAGTTATTTTAGCTAACAAGTTGAAAATAACTCGAATGTGCTTTAACAATTTCAAACGTTATTCAATGAATGAGTATTTCATCCACTAGCTTAGTGCCAAATTTGTCAGGTTTGTGCTTTGAGCACTAGCTATTCTGTTAATATTTTGTGATACCTCTCCTCCTTTATTTTTTGTTGTAGTTTCTGTAGTTAATAACTTGCTAATAATATCTGTAGTTAATATGATGCATCTTCTTCTCTCCTCCAGGTAACAAGTGTCTCCTCTCAGAGGACTCCTCCCTCTCCTCCCCCAACAAACGCTCCCCCCGCAGAGCAAAGAGTGACGATACGCCTAAACTGAAAGAAGGTAAGACACTCGACAACGTTACCACCCCCAAACTATGTTGTTTTACTGTCCACGATTCACGAAGTAGAGATCTAGAAATAATACTCTATTGTGTTAGCTAATCCAAATCATTTCATTTGATTTTTCTGTATTTTACAGTTAGCTATTAATATTTATTTTATTCCTATTTTCAAAAATACTATTACCTATAGCTAGCTGTATTTAAATTTTTTTTTCAATTATTATCCATGATGCCTGCAGGTACCATGGAAGCCAATTAAAATAAAATTATTATATTTTCTTTTTAGGGCCGAAAATGTAACTCTGAACTCTCTCCCTTTAATTGTTAAGACATTCCTCTCTAATTTGCTTTCCTTAGTGTAACAGTTTTAATAATAATATACAACATTTGGGACAACATGTCCGTCATACTGTTATAATATTTCCAACTTTGAAACAATATTGTCCTGTGAAACATGGCTACCTGTGTCGCTTGATTACTCTTTTTGTTTCACTAATACTAGTGATGTAAACTAAATTGCATATTACGCCTTCATGTAAAACTTCTTATTCCAGGAGTGGTCAGGTACGAAGGCTCTCTGGTGGATGTGGCTAAGTTGATGCAGCAGTTGCAGAGGTCTGAGAAAGCTCTGGTAGACACTGAGGAGAAACTCAAACTAACGCAGAAGGAATTCAGTGAGTACTAGTGTACTTGCCTGTTAAAAACTTGTACGGGCACTCGTACAACGCATACCTTCGCCGCTGCTTATAAATGACCTTGACATTTGATGTATAAATTCATCAGTACCTCGCACCACCGATTTAAGTTATTTTAATTGAAAAGGCTTAGCTATGCCTCTAAGCCTATTTTTGAAATTTGAACTATTATCTTCAAAATTTGACTTTTAGTGATCTAGATGTTCGGGATTGGAATATTTTCGCGCACAATACAAAATAATGCAATTTAGCAAAGGTTAACAAAAATGGCCACGTTAATTATGGTGTTAAGCCTCATTTTGTTGCAATGACAGCATGCAAGTTGAGATAGAGGAATGTCTTATTAATAGTATCGTTTCTCAGGTGCCATAAAGGATGAGAACAAGAGTCTCTCGGAGAAAAATAGTCGCCTTAACAAAGAGGTTAAGAATCACCTCGTTACATCTCGCTCAACTGAAGATGAACTCCAGAAATCAATGGTAAAGTATAAACCATTATTGTGAAAATGAACTGTCATTGATTTCTCATGAGTAACTGACTATATCCACGGAGTAGCTTTTCTGCTTCCATGAACATTGGTCGTGACTGATGGTAGATGACTTTGTTCATGGAACCACCTTTCTTACTGCTTCTTCCAGTCCCTTGTATTTTAGCTTCCTTTTGACGTTAGTGATAACCTTTGGTTCCAAAGCAGATGTTAAAAGCGCTACTAAATTTAATTTAAACCCCCTGGCTACTATTTATTCAATAGTTCTATCTAAATATCTTCACTATTTTCTCTCTTATTTCCTATGCAGGAAGATAACTTCAAGTACATGACAGCTCTGAACAAAATAAAGGAAGTTGTAAAGCCTCTAGTGAAAGGACTGGAGTTGGAACTCGATGACGACATGGAAGTGAAGAGTGAGAGCAAAATAAAAACTGAAGATGTTAGAACAAACGGCAATAAATGAGTCTGTCACTATTAGTTAAAATAGAGAATTGATTCACAAGTTGAGGGACGATGATTTCAACTACCTGTGTACATATTATAAATATTAAACTAGTCGGGTACCTTGTTAAGACATTTTTGAACTTGCCAGGACATGTTTGAACTTGCCAGGACATGATTGAACTTGCCAGGACATGATTGAACTTGTCAGGACAAGTTTAAACTTGTTAGGGCTCGTTCAAGGTTACTTTCAGTCTTCGTTTATATTTAAATGACTAAATTTTGAGCTAGTGATTGCGGTAGTGTTTTTCTTTTTTTCAAATGAGGCAAGGAAATGCAATATGATGTAGGTAGTCAAAGGTATTTATTACTAGGGTTGTGACAATAGGCTTGTAAAATCATAGATCTTAAGTATATCACAGACGAAATGAAATGGTATCGAATACTATATACCGCTGGTGTAGAATCATTCAATCCTCTTTAATTCTCTCCGTCTGTAATATTTTCGGGATCTATGATTTTAAAGCACATTGTCACAACCTTATTTACAACCATTCAATTGATTTCAACTGAAGGATATACTCCTAACTAGAAACCTCTAAACTATATATGCAATTTATAATGAAGTTTTTTTTTAGAGTGTGGAAGCTAATATTGTGAAAATGTTAATGCATGGTATACTAACAGAGCAGTACCTATATATTATTGTAATTAAGTTTTGCTTGAAGTCCTATGAAGGAAAGCAATCCTTCTATTTATAATTTAATATATTACTTAGTTAGGTTTTTGTTGTTATTAATATGAAAGAAAAGACAATAATATAAATATTGTTATATTTTTGTAACCCTTTAGGTTTTTCTATTCAGTGTTAGTTGCGTTTATTATTTATCTTAACCTAATACCCGGACAGGTTTTATTTCACTCGTGTGTATGATTCATTAATGTGTTTTTTTAGCTGGAAGTACTTTGACCATAGTGTGCATTTATAAAAGTAGAGTACCTACTTGGAGAACTGTTCTATATCTTAACTGTTGATATACGAACAATAATGGTCTTTTCTAATCTAAAATAAAGTAAATGGTACTGAATCACTATTTTTTCATTTCCTCAACCTTGCTTAATATTACTTATGTGTGTTATTTAGATAATATTTATGAAAAAGTTATATAGGGTAACGACTCAATTACCGACTGCTTACAGTTGCCGTAAAGTGAGTGTCAAGTCATGAAAGGCTAGGCATAATTTCCAACATTTAGATTTGCAGATTAGGTATGTTAACGTCCCTTGTATGGTAATATTAAATGGTCACTAAGGGCAGTACACACGTAGGGTTTTTCAAGTCTTTGCACCAAACTTTTTACCTAAGCTCCTCCTACTTTTTCCACAAGAATACAAGAAAAAACGATATAATTATTATTTATTTTAGTTTGTATCCATGATACCTGCAGGTATCACCAATATCTCATGGAGCAACAGCATCAACCCTACTGTGAGGACTGTATCGTCCATCTGACTATCAAGCACCTACTTTCGGAGTGTCCATCTCACTCCGACCTGAGACTACAAATATTTCCTGAATCCTTCAACAAGAATCCTAACGAAATTATGAGACTGATGCTTGCTGAGCGTCAGGATGAATCCTTTGACTTTGCTCGGATATTCAGATATTTGCAAGAGATAGGAATCTATGATAACGTCATCTGAACTATGAAACTGGCCTATCCCCAATCTAGTGTTCGACGCGTTATAGAACATACTGAAGCGTCAAGATGAACCACCCCTCAACTAATCAATCAATCAATATTTTACTATTAACGAGTAAAAACATTTGTGAACTGATGGACATAGTTTAAGAACAGGTAAGCAAAGAGTGAGGGTGATTATTTTTGTCATTGCGCGTAGGTTATTCTTAGAGCTAACTCTGTGATTTTACTTACTAAAAGACAGTGGATAAAAAGAAAAAAATATAATGGTAGACAATATAATAAAGGGTGCTTACACTTCTTTCTTTTAAACTATTTTGAAATAGGACAACTTCAGTGAAATTTTGATATCATTGAAGTTTTCACTCTGAATATTCGTTCTTCGCTTGTTCATTACATGGTTAAGGCCCGTTTCACACAAGCATTTTTAACACAGCGGAAAAAAACTCTTCTTAAAATATGTTTACACTTACGTTTTTTTTATAGCTGATGGGAAAATAATATTGAATTTTCACTTCAGCAATGAAAAAACGCAAGTGTGAACACATTTTAAGAAGAGATTTTTTCTGCGCTGTTAAATGCAAGTATGAAGCGGGCCTTAACCATTAGGAACGAATATTCCTAGTGAAAACTTAAATAAGATTAAAGTGTCACTGAAGTTGTTCTATTTCCAAATAATTTCCAAGGAAAAAGTGTAAGCTCCCTGTATTTTAATGTGTACCATTGTAATTTTTTCCTTTTATTCACTGCCTTTTAGTAAGTAAAATCACAGAGTTAGCTCTATGAATAACCTTCGCGCAATGACAAAAATAGTCACCTTCACTCTTTGCTTACCTGTTCTTAAACTATGTCCATCAGTTCAAAATTGTTTCTACCTGTTAATAGTACAATAAGAGTCGAAAAAAAAGAGACCAAGATACAGTTTTTTCGTCCATTGGCTAACGATTTACAAGTATTTGAAAAAGGGGAAACATTTTTGTGGCCCATACTGTATAAACTAACATGCTTTTTGGTTCAGCACATTACATATATGCATATCGTCATATATTAAGACATGAAATTAGTAGGGTTGTGACAATATGCGTTAAAAAAACAGATCCTGTAAACGTTATAGACTGATTGAATTGTAGACTATTTAATCGTTCTAAACAAGCGGTATATAGTATTCGATGCCATTTCGTTTATGATATTCTTAAAATCTACGATTTTAAACGCATAATGTCACAACCCTAATAATAAGCTGCATATCGCGCAACTGATGCAGCATATTGTCACATCTAATAATTATCATTCTGCAATTGTTTACATTTTCGTTATTGACATAGAAAGAGCAGTTCTACTTCTCCACCAACTTGACGTAGTTTTGTACAGTTTGCAGCAGAGGTTTGTTGTTTGTCTCAGGAAGAGAAAGAATCACAATACCTCCGATTGCAGTCAGAACTGAGTACACCACCAAAGACAACCAACTGAAGTACTGAGTAGGCTGTTGTGAAGGAGAAATACATAATTAATGCTCTGATGATTTTAGATATCTAAATATATGAAAGGTCGATAAAATTTGAACATGTTCTAACACGTTTCAACACGTTCTAACACGTTTCAACATGTTCTAATACGTTTCAACATGTTCTAACACGTTTCAACATGTTCTAACACGTTTCAACATGTTCTAACACGTTTCAACGAGTTCTAACCCGTTTCAACATGTTCTAACACGTTTCAATAAGTACTAATATTTTTTAACATGTTCTAACACGTTTCAACATGTTCTAATACGTTTAAAATATTCTAACACGTTTCAACATGTTCTAATACGTTTAAAATATTCTAACACGTTTCAACATGCTATAATACGCTTCAACATGTTCTACCTAGCAGGTTTCAACATTTAAGAAATGCCCATCTGAGTTGTTAATAAGATCACGATTCTTTGTGTGCTAGTATCTATGAGCTCAGATTTACTCACGATGATTATCTCAAGTAAAGGAGGCACATTAAATCCAATACAAATCATGGACATGCTGATGCAAGAGGCGAAGTACCTAACTGAGGTAGGGAAGACCTCTGAAGTGTAGACATGGTAAATCTGGAAAGAAGGTGGCCGGTCAATTATTTGTATTAGACTGTCTAATGTTTCTGATTCTCTAAATTTATACAAACAGATTCTTCTGCCGAATTTTCAGTCTCCATACTCTAGGCACCTGTAATCTAGGTATATTAACTTACAAGGTAGAGTATATTGCGCAGATTCATATTAAGATGATTACAGTTTTGTTGTGAAAGACGCTGGCTGGTGTGACTCATGATTGTTATTTCTACATAGAAACAAGGTATGATATTCATTCTTTTTAGAATTAAATGCTCCAACTTGTTTATTTTTTTCTTTTCTTTTTGGACTAAACTGGTCAACTGCCATGGGGTATTGAAGAATTAGTTCCTAGATTATGTGTCCAATTTTTTTCATATTATACTAACTATAATAATATAATAGACAATACCTATATTTATACCATTATTTAAAAGATCCCTTAATAGCTATTTTATTGAAACTTACTCTTAATAAATCTTGTCATTTTGTATGTGGTACTTTGAACTGAGTCAAACTCTTTTTAATGTGTATTGTAGGGTTGTTGTTTCTGTTGTAAATTTTATTTCCTCTCCTGCTAGATGAGTTTTGTTGTGTTTATGTCTATTTTTTTTCTTCTACCTGTACTTATATGCTTTATTCCAATGGCTAGTAGTTTAATCATTTTATTTGATATGTGTTTAGCCCGAAAAGTAATTTTTACTTATAAAAGGGCTTGAATCCATGTATAAATTGTCTTTATACTCTTTTTCAATAAATATTTTCATTTTCATATTATTCAACTCAACATGAACTGCAAGCAAAAGCTAATACCAAAGATAATATAATATCTTTACTAGTACTGAGACTGTAAAAAGGGTAGTACGCTTACTTACCATTATCATACAATCTGCAGTTCCGTGAATCAAGGCACAGATGATTGTGATCACATAGTCTGTAGAGTGGAAATTAATTGTGATGATTCTTTTTTAGCATTGAAACACCTTATCTGCCTAACACAACATGCGTTATACGGTTAGCTGTTTATCACCATCACGCAGTTCTTTCACCTTCATCAAACGTCTTTCTTTACCGTTTTCAAACCCCAAGCCAATGAGAAGTGCCAGCACCAGCTGAAGAGCAGTAACTAGCAGTGAGAAGCAGCTGTACAGTTTTATTCTTCCCCATTTCATTGTGATGGGGATGATAATTGTACAGGCAGGGATTTCGGACAAACCGAGAATCAGCATGAAGATGTATGGTGATCTGGAACAATACACCTATAAACTATCACGGAAAATGTGGCGAAATAGCACCACTATAGTTACAGTGGTGGCCAGAAATTTCGGTCTGGAAAATTTGGTCTCGCAATTGGTCTCGGAATGAATGAAAATTATTTTAAACTTTCATCATAAATGGTCGTTACATAATTTGTTGTATCCGCTAGTTTGTTGTGCTGCATGATCATATATAAATAAAAAAATCATAAAGTGCACGAAAACTGAGTGTAATTTGATTATCGCTAGAAATAACTGGTATTCATTTTCACTTATTATTTTGTTTTATAAACATCTGAATCTCCTAAGTATGTACATTGTGGTACTTGAAATTCAGCGACTTCTAATATTAAAAATAATAAGTGAAAATATCATTTAAATTTGTTTCATACTTTCAGAGATATTAGTTTCGCATTAAACTGTATCATTAAATAATAATTATATTACTTTAAATTTTTTAAATTAATATGCAAATATTGATGCTAAAGTAGGTAATCAACAAAATTAATGAGGAATTGGTCATAAAAATGAGGCATTTTCAAAGTTAATTACAATTGTAATACATTCTAATTTACTTCCTCTATAAAGTTTTTAAAGATATATTGTAAAGCTATTTTTGTAACTACATATAATTATGTGTATAAATGTCGAGATTTTAAAACCTTTTTCATGTTTATGTTTTTAATAATTATTTCACATTTGCAAAGATTAGCCATGATAGTATCATTTGTTCAAGTGTTACATTAACGATTTCTTTGATAATGAAGCTAAATAACTAAGTTACATACTAATTCTGTATTTAGAGCATATATGCTGAAACAGAATGTTCAAGGTTGTTCCACATAAATATATATTGAGAAATGTATTTTTATTTAAGATTAAAATATTATATCAAAAGAAAGAATTTATTTCTGGTATACATTGATTGTCTTTGTGATAAAAATTTACAAATATGTTTGTAAGGAGGGTTGTCCAATGATGAAAAACATGGAATCTCCGAATCAGCATAATTAATTATATAATACGATATACTTTGTTCTGCCGAAAATATGAAGATAATTTAGCAAAATATGATTTACTTTTAAAAACAATAAAGTATACATTTAGGACGGACGAGTAGATTCGGTTCTTATTATAGTATTGACACAGTGTCGCGATGTTTTAATTTTCGGTGAAATAACCGGTTATTGTTTGTGTAAAAGGTACGCAATTTTATGATTTAGTTAATAAAGTAATTTCCTAAATATTAAATGAAATTATAAAGCGCCATCTACTGGAAGGCACTGACACCAATCGGATGTTCGATCAAACCCATGTTATCAAAAAATTACTCTATCTTCTCTGAAAATACTGTGATTACAGAAGTTTCCAATGATTAACTAATTATTAATGTTTACCTATCATTAATTATGTTAAATATATGATAATTAAACAGATTAGTTTATATATGTAAATATTTCTTTCTTACTGTTTTCTATTAAATTTAGCATCTTTTTTAATATGAAATGCTACTTACTTACCCTGATTGGTTGGTTCGTAAGGGCACACCCATGAACGCAGTCCCCACGAAGATGCCAATTAGAGAAGTCAAAATGGACAACTTCCTCATTGATTTTGTTGAGAAGAGATCTCTTACAGTCGTTAAAATGTTCCAAGAATTCACCTCCATATTATCACTGGGCTTCTAAAAAATTATTCAACCATGTAACCAAATTAGTAAAATTTAATTTATATTTAATCTATATTAATCAATATTCAACAAAAATTATTAATATATGACAGTGAAAATTAGTTTTAATTAATAATAAATATTACAGGTAGCAATGGTTCTCGATGCAACATTGCCCCAATATTGAGGCAACATTGCCCCAATATTGAGGTAATGTTGCCCTAAAAACATTGTCATCTAAAAAGAACGTCGTAGTATAAAAGAAGACAATTTTAATATTGTGGCAAAACTGAGAATGATAATGAAAATTACACTCGATATGTACATCTCCTCTAGAATTTCATGGAGATCTTCAGGCAAGCTGTATGATTTTCTATTAATTTTAGCAGCTCTTCGTAAGTACATCTCAGCTTCTTTGATGCGTCCTCTTTCTACCAGCCACCGAGGAGACTCTTTCAGAACTCTGGAGACGAAGGAAGGGATACCTTTTTGAACATTGGTATTCTCAGTATTGAAATATTTGCAGAGTAAAAAACTATATAGATAAAGACATCAAATTTGATTTGATATGGGTAGAAATGTACCGATGCATTGTTCAGCACAAGATCAATGGAGGTACCAATTATTCTGGTTCTAGGTCGATCCTTTCGCCGAAACACTTTCGCCGCACGACTCTTTCTCACTCGCAGAGTTGTATAGACGATAGATGAATGTACTTACATTGAATTAGAAAAGATAATAAGAATGTAGATCGGCAGAGCAGCTAAAAGATGCAGAACTCTCCAATTTTGAGAAAGACATGCTAGGCCAGGTAATATTGCAAGAGCGACCGGAAACCCAAGATCAGTGATGAATCCAAAAACAGAGCGCCTACTCGGAATACTACATTCCAAACCTGTTTAAAGAATGCAACAAAAAGTTGGTATCTTGATAAAGATTTAATTTGATAGGTATTTTCTAAAAACTAATTATCATTATTCTTGGTAGCGTTTACCCATACACAATAATAACTCCATAAAAATTAAAAAGAACATCTAGTGATTCTAGTTCATACTAAAATCAACAATATTATTCATTACCTAAAGATATTGATGGACGAAAAATACAAATAAGTCCAACCCCACTTAGGAATCTGAAGACCATGAGTGCTTCTAACGAAGGTACAGTAACGGTAAGTACTGTCATCAGTAAAAGTAACACAGAGCCGTACCAAATAGTCTTCTGACTGCCAAACCTGTTGAGAATTGGGTTGAAATAATGCAATTTTCCATCTTCGTTTCAAATTTCAATGAGTAAGATGACTAGATGAGGTTGTTTGTACTTACTTATTTGCAATGACTGCAATTGGAAATGATCCTAAGCAACCACCCAGTCCGAACATCATTTGGTATATACTCATCAAGTATTTATGATCCGGTGAATTCAATTCAAACTGGAAGAGAAAATTACTCAAATTTTCGTAGTTAAACTGAAATTCAATTGAATGAGTGAAGTCAGTGAACCATTTTAGCCATTTTATCGCCACAATCAAGATGAAAAGTATAATGTTTGGATATCCAATGGTACACCAACTGAACATGATCAGAAGTGTCATAGACATTTTTATTATTATCCGTTACAGGCGTTACTGTAGAAACTAGTAAATTTCATAAGGAAACAAAGGATGCTCTATACGCCATAGATAAAAAGAGTGCAGACTTCAAATGGTGATGACTGAAGCCCGGACAAATGCCTTAAAGTCCTAAAATGCCATAAAAGCCATAAAGTCCTATAATGACATAAAGTCATTAAAATGCCATAAAGTCCTAAAATATCATAAATTCCTAAAATGATGAAAAGTTTTATTTTGGGCTTTTAATAATTTGGTAAGTCGGTAAAGTTGATGGGATATATTGGCAAATTTATAGAACGGTATGATTCAATCAAAATCTGTCTGAATTATTATATAAATAAACTACTTCAATCACTTCAAGAATTAGCATAGTCACCGCTGTTTCTAGTTTTCTGTAATTCTTCACATCAATTTTTTAGCATACACTCTGCCATT
This sequence comes from Caprella mutica, assembly GCA_947561585.1. Classification (NCBI taxonomy): domain Eukaryota; kingdom Metazoa; phylum Arthropoda; class Malacostraca; order Amphipoda; family Caprellidae; genus Caprella; species Caprella mutica. The sequence continues at coordinate 98,927 of CANNZV010001245.1, read as the reverse complement.
AATAAAAAAATAAAATTGCGAATAATCAATATAATTAACTATTCAAAGAGAGATATGTAGAACCTATCAATATTTGTAATATTTACAATAGAAAAACTGTCAGGTGACAAAAATTGTGTTTTGTCTTGTAAATGGTTTTTCCTGTACAACAGTTTCAGAATATCTTAATTGGTTTAATTATCTAATATATGGTTTGTTTAGTCTGAAGTTGTCTACTATGAGGGTTTGCTATAAATACAAATTACGAATTTAATATTGGAATTAGTTACATTTCATGAATTTCAATTTACCTAACCATATTTATAATACTTTTAGGTTAAATTTGAATAAATATACTATAAACTAGATTCATTGAATTTTTAAGGAATGATATGTTTATTTGTTTTCACCATTTTTTAAATTTAAACTGACTAACAACTGTTGATTTTATCTCCCAAAATAATAATTTATTCGTTGTAAATACCTATTTATTAATCGTAAAAGTGTATATTTATAAGTCCTATAACGCCTTTTTTAGGTCCATAAATGCCTTTATATACAGGTCCTAAAATGCCTTTTTTAGGTCCTAAACTGCCTTTTTTGAGGTCCTTAAATGCCTTTTTTAAGGTCCTAATTAAAATGCCTTTTTTATAGGTCATAAAAGTCCGGACTCTAGTGATCACCATTTAATTTTCTCTAAAGTTTTAATTAACCAACCTCTTCTGTGAAACTACTGTAATTTTGAACGTACAGAGGTAGCCTGTTGCTTCCACCAACCTCTGAATTTATGTATAGACTCCTGCAAATAACAATGTGTTATGTTACAATGGTTTCTGCTTTATTGATATAGTTATCGGTTATCTCAAAGACATTTTAGAATTCAATAGACAGCTTTTTTCTCACGAGATGTTGGATAGTTCATTATTGTTAGGTAGTGAATAAATGAATTCCATTTCGACCAAACCCATTGCGTTGACAGCAAATCCTGTAAATAAAAGCCAATCATTATTTAATCGAATTAATGATGTTTGATAAATTATTGATCAAGTATATTAAGGAGCAAATTTACGTGATGAAAATATACAGTGTTAATACAACACAAATACATCGTAAATAAACAATAGTTATTAGTTTTGAAAAGAATATAAACATGCAATTAATTGGATAACTTTTCGAGATATGACTTCTGTTTGTATACTATTATTTAGGAGAAAAACGGTTTATTTGAGTTAATAGACACAAAATCGAATATTGGCTTAACCAAGTTATACACAAAGACGTTGACTCTAGGTTGTGCCATGTACTGATTGGATGAACAATAGCGTATTGGATAGAAATAGTCCTTGGAAATTTAGTAGAAGCATATTTAACATATGTAGATCTAGTAAAATAGATGTTCTGAGAACCACCTAGTTAATAATAATAATGATTTACTGACAGACTTACCCATACAAGTGATGACGTAGAAGGGAATATTCCAAGCACCTTCACCAATGGTAATGAGTAGATCGTCCATTCCTGTAGGATGTGTTTCCAATTTTTGTAAATTCATCATTATCGAAATTAGCGTCAGGAGAATAGAATGATAAATCTATAATGAATAAAATTATATCAGCAGATGATATGAATTAGTCGTTAATTTCGCCATAAAGTAAAGTTTTACCAGCCAGTGATTGAAGAAAGGAAATAAATATTGAACATGCAAGAGATCATCCTTACAGGTACACTACACGAACTCAAACAAATGCTATAAAAAAATGAGAAGCTAGTTCCAAGGAAATCATTATTATAAATCATGTGCTACGGTAGGGAAAAGGGAACATTAAAAATATTTTACTGTGTACATTAGAAACATGTACAACAAATTGCATCTTATCAAACAAATATAATAACTAATAGATGACATGACCCAAACACCGGGTCTAGGATAAATCCCCGCTCCAGACAAATACCCCCTCCGGACAAATACCCTCTCCGGACAAATACCCCCTCCGGACAAATACCCTCTCTGGACAACTACCTTCTTCGGACAAATACCCTCTCCGGACAAATACCCCCTCCAGACAAATACCATCTCCGGACAAATACCCCCTCCGGACAAATACCCCCTCCGGACAAATACCTTCTCCGGACAAATACTCCCTCCGGACAAAATCCCCCACCGGACAAAATCCCCCACCGGACAAAATCCCCCTCAGGATAAATACCCCCTCCCCTTGCGTTTTTATATCAATTAAAGATAATCTCCTAATTTTAAAGTTCGGAATCGTCATATAAACTGTTTATTAATTTAATTTTAAAAATTTACTGATAAAGAATCACAGTTGATTTTGTTAATTTTTATTTAAAACTGTCTCATTGATTTTTCAGGGTAACTATGATATAGTAATATAGATAATTAATTCATGCACATGTCTAACATGAGGAAATAAAAATGTAACTTGGCAATGTGTAATATATAATATGTCTTGTATTATTACAATATAACAATAACTAAAGTGCCTATTGTTACATCAACTTCTCTGTAAATAATTATATCGTTAGTACCTTCTAAACTAGTAGGTACAGTGCTGCAATCAAATTCTAATAATATAGTTGAGTATCTGGAGTTCAGTATCTTCATTTGAGTATCTGGAGTTAAAAATCAAAACATTAAAGAATTAATGATAAAATAATTGATACTGTCAAACGTAAGATACAGGAAAGGCTTTTAAAAACTTAGTTGATTGCAATGTTCCGCAAAAAAATCTTCATGGGAATATTTTTCATATTGGGCCGTAACCTTCTTTATTAGCTTTTTTCTCAGTGGTTGAGGCTCATGACCAGAACTATGTTGAGTCACCAGGCAGTCCTGATATTTAATTTCTGTTTTAAGTAGGTCGAAGAACTTCCAAATATGTGGATGTGATGAACAACCACACAATGAGGAAAACCGTCTGTGCCAAGCTTCGACGATGTTAACAGTTCGAGGAAGATCGTCATTAGTTCAAAAGTGGGTTGGAGGAATATTGAAAACTTGGAATGTTGGAGGTCGACGTGTTTTACGATATTGCCTCCCAATATAAGCATCCTAAAAATAATTCAATATCTGTACTCGTTCTTCTGGCATTAGATCAGATAACGTGTAAAACACAGTTTCAATATCGTCAGGAGGAACAAAAGATAATGCTGCTATCATGAGCATCTTACTGAAAAGTCTGCATCTTCTTGATACTTTGTTTGTAAACCTGTTTTCTAAACTTATTAAAGTCTGTCTGACTGCATCCAGAGGGGGATTTTGTCCGGAGGAGGATTAAGTCCGGAGGGGGTTTATGCTCGGAGGGGGATTAAGTCCGGAGGGGACTTTTGTCCGGAGGGTGTATTTGTCTGGAGGGGGATTTTTTCCGGAGGGGAATTTTGTCTTGTTACCCCTCAAACACCATAGAAATATATTTGACAATACCACAATGATTAATGTGACATATTGCACGTATGTATTAATCAAATTGAGAATACCAACTAGGTATTTTCTAGGGTTAGTTGTCTTTGCAGAATAATCTTTTCATTTGCTCCTGTCGCACACATGCATTCATCACTCTCAAACATTTTAGTTTCCCGCTTATTTCTCCTAACAAAGACATCTACCAACTAGACATCGTATTATAAACTTCTTTATAAAAATGATGGACAGTAAGTAGCATTTATTCAATAGAGAATATTATACAGCGGAAAAACGTCCGTGTTTTCAGGATTATATTCTATAATCTGTTTAAAGGGCTGTAAATTTGATTTTAGTTGGTAGGTAGGTTGGTACTTATATAGCTAGGATAAGTTCCGAATTATCGGACGGTTCCATATTTTCAGTCACATAAGAAAAAAAGTATATACCAGGCTGCCTATGGTTACCAAATAATTATTAGGTTATCGGAGTTCAAGCTTCATGATACTTCTCACACTGTTTACAGACTTGCAGTGCACCTTGAACATCAACAAAGAGTATACTTCAATAGAGGCAACACTCAGCAGTCAGCGAAAGCACAACAAGAGCGCGACACTACTCTTACTGCATGGTTCAAACTGAATGAGTATAATGGTGATGCTAGAGGTTATCTATACCAAGAAATACCACTGCATTATGTCTTTAATGAGCGTAAAAGAACATGGACACCGCGGCAAAGAAATACATTACCATGAGTAGGATGTATTTGGTGAATCCAAGAGACACGGCTTTTTCCACCTACGTATGTTATTGCTACATGTTCCAAGTGCCCAGAGCTTCAGACTGTTGCAGGAGAAATACTACTAACACTTAAAGCAGTATGTATTAGGATTGGTCTTCTTGCGAATGATGACACATTACAGCAGGCACTGATAGAAGCCACTTCCACTCGGATGCCCTCGCAATTGCGTATTATGTTTGCTACTATATGTGCATACATGAATCCGGCCAATGCTCTTCATCTGTGGAACAATTACAAGGATCCTATGATTGAAGATTTCTACATCAAGGATTAAATTTCGAAGAATCTGAGAACGAGGCACTGCAGTCAATTAATTCAATGCTGATGGAAAATGAAATTAATTGTTCAGAACTTGGTCTACCTGGGTTGAATGAGATTGATTATCCAATGGAGTGAATGAGATTGATTATCCAATGGAGTGAATGAGATTGATTATCCAATGGAGTGAATGAGATTGATTATCCAATGGAGTGAATGAGATTGATTATCCAGTAGAGCATGATGGCACAAACATTGAAACTCTTACTGATGAAGAGAGACTGATTGCAGATGCTGTAATTGAATCTGTTGATAAGAAGAGGTGAGGTGAAACTCATAATCAGACATGTTTCTGTGTTGATCCTCCTGGTGGTTGTGGTAAAACATGTATGTTCAATGCCATTATATCGTATCTGAGAAAAATCGACTACAATGTATGCTGTGGTGCTTGGACAGGTATTGCTCTACTTTCAGGAAGCAAAACTATCCATAACTTGTTTAAATTGCCTGTTCCATTCACAGAGACCAGCGTTTGCAACGTATCTGGCACTTCAGGCAAACTACCTTCGAAATCTTGATTTGATAATCCTGGATTAGGCGTCTATGTTTCCTTCATTTTCTCTTCATGCAACTGACAATCTTTTGCAGGATATATGTGGCGTCAATTCTGTATTTAGTGGTAAAATAATGCTTTTGGGAGGAGATTTCGAGCCAGTGCTTCCTGTATTGCCAAGAGGAACTCGTGAAGCTGTAATAGAAACAGGCTTAAAAAATTCACCCTTATGCCAAAATTTTATACAATACAGATTAAACGTCAACATGAGAGCATCAGAAGACCAGATAGAATTTGCTTCATGGCTTTTACATATCGGTAATGGTACAATGGCAACTGTGCAAGATCCAAATCTACCTGATAATGATCTGGATGTGCTTCAAATACCATGTGTTGATGGATCTATTGTTGATGATATCTTTGGCAAAATAAATGAAGAAGAGAAAAAGAATAGAGTAATTCTTTCGCCAAGGAATGCAGACTGCCTCAAGATGAATGAAGAAGTTTTAACGTGACTTCCTGATAACTGCCGGCTTATTATAGCACAGATAAGGTTTTGACAGATAACCCAACTGAGGGAGAGCGTTATCCTCTAGAGCAGTGGTTCTTAAGTGGGTGCCCGGCACCCCTTTGGGGCCTGGAATGTTTATAGGGAGTGTTTGGGAATTGGCATGGCTTTTTATATGTTACTTATAAATTCGGTTCTTTCTGTTAATATCATGCAGAATATACATGAATTACATTTGCAATTTTCTCACATCATAATAACAAAATATACTTATTATATTTGTATCTTTTCAATCTATTTCAATGCAATACAATGCTTTAATTGGGGGTTTCTGGAGTGTGCGAGAAAAATACTTTAAGAAACACTGCTCTAGAGCTCCTTAATTCACTGACATCTTCGAGAATGGCTCCTCTTAAGTTAAGCTTGAAGCCAGGCTCAATAGTAATGCTTCTACGAAACATATCAATTCAGAATGGACTCTGTATTGGGAAAAGACTTGAAATAGTCGAAATGCATCAATATTCTATTGAAGCTCTGATTATTAGCGGCTCACTAAATGGAAGACGTGTCCTTATTCCAAGAATAAAGTTGGCACCAAGTGACCCTAATTTGCCATTCACTTTAGAGACAAGTCAATTTCCTATTCGTTTGTCATATGCAATGACTATCAACAAGCACAGTTGCAAACATTCAAGAAGGTTGGAGATTCCTACCTCAACCCGTCTTCAGCCACGGACAATTATATGTGGCATTTTCAAGAGCTTGCAAACTCTCAGATGTGAGAGTTAAAGTAATCAACACTGATCAACAGGGAAGGAAAAGAGGACGAACATTGACGAAGAATATTGTCTGTCAAGAGGTGCAGAACTTAAGGTAACATTAAAATTTAAAGATTGCATATTATTATTGCATGGTATTGAACAACAATTCACAATATTTCTTTCTTGATATTTATTAATATATATGTTATTTCATCTTATTTGTATCGGGTTTTAGAGGTCCTCTCCTTTCTAAATTAAAAAAAAATCTGGAATTGCTTTAAATTTGTAGAGCGCAGGTTATATAACGTATAACAGTATAAGCAGAATTTAAATCGATCAAGTATTCTGTTCACAATTAATCATATAAGAAATATTCACATTTAGCTTTTTTTCATTCTGAGATTCATTAGAAGAAAAAGCTCGCATACTTGAGTAGGTATTTCCACGGTTCATGCTAGTACAAAATAATAGTTGAAGAATAATTATCAGAGATAGGCACGCGAACCTTTTATTAGATTCCGTACCGAACCCGAATCTTGCCCGATTTTGGGTTCCGTACCTCCGAATAGCGAACCCAATTTTGAAATTTTCGTTGCGAACATTTATACGCAAAATATTGTTTTTTTTTTAGTTTTTTTTATATCTAAAAATGAACGTAAGTGGGCTACAGTCTTCACATTTATTTACGGCCCAATTAATATTTTGAATAAAATTTACAGGAATTCTGCACAATTTTAAGATGAAGGAGAAGGCTAAAAACAAAAATAAAATTTTCATAGTTTATAAAATCTGACGTTTCGATTCAGTACATGAATCATTATCAAAGTATGTATCTGTAATGAGTCTAAAAAAGTTATACAAAATTTATTGGAGATAAAAGAAAAGATCAAAAAATTAAAAAGTGAAATGATAAAATGAAGATAATAAAAAAATATATATATAAAAAATGATAAAAATCAGCTATCTACAATTAAAAGAGGGAATGAACTATTCTGGAGGTTTAATGAAGGTTTGCTTTTAAAAATGTAAAGAGATTCTAAAATTTTTAAGTCTGAACTATTTGAGGTAGAGTTTAAAATCTTAAAATTATCCATGGAAATTGCACTATTACACTGTTCAGTATGGTCTCTAATGGAAGAATGAGGTGGAGATGCTAAAATATTATTGGTTCTATAGCTCCGCCCTGCATGCTCTGCTATCCGCATATAAAGATTACGTGACGTCATGCCCACGTAATCAGACGGGCACTGCCCGCAACTAAAGTGATACACAACGGAAGAGAGCATGCAAAGCGGAAGCTTTTCTTTGAAATTAAAAAATGATCCTATTGTAAATTTGTTAACTAAATCTATTTTAAAAGAAACAGATGAAAAAAAATTAATATTAATTATATATTATAACATAACATTTAAAATTTATTCGATTTTAAGAACTACTATTTTGAAAACATTTAACATTTGATTTTTAATATGAAAATTCTATTTAATGTATTACTAAGGTCAGACGTAAAGATTGACTGTGAAAACTTCTTATACAAACTGGCCTTGCTTTTATTATCAAATCACGACTCAGTCTTATTACACAATGCTAATAAGAATAGGGTAAGTCACGAGTAACTATATAATTGATACTCCTTAATTAAACAATTAATTTTCTATGAGTTATAGTGAAAGAAAATTGTTGTAGAATTTGAGTACAAAGCCTATATTAAACAGTGTTCCAGTATTTGTTGCCATAATTAGTACATTTTTTCCTTCCACGGAACAGGCGATTTGCGCAATCGCGAGAATGCGCTGCACGTTTTTAACACCTTTAACCCCCTAATGTGGGTGTGCGTTAGTACCTTCATTTCATTCATTATGAAATGGAATACTAATGTATGTGAATATAATTATTATATAACCCCTTGCCAGGTCAATAAACAATCATGAAGTGTGTAGACTGTATGTACAACAAACTAGCGGATACAACAAACTATATAACGGCTATTTATGCTGAGTGTCGCAAAGTAATCGTCATTTATTTCTTGTCATTTTTGTTGAGTTTTTTCAAAGTAATCTTCATATATTTATATATTAGTGAAGATTATTTTGAAACTCTCAACAATAATGGACGTTATGTAGTTTGTTGTTTCCGCTAGTTTGTTGAACTGCACACTTTATGATTGTTTAATGACCTGGTAGGCGGCACGTTCGTTGGTCGGCACGCACCACTTTAATTACACATATATTAGTATTCGATTTGATAATAAATAAAATATAGGCATTAATACACGCCCGGCATTAGATGTTCAAGGGATTTAAAACCGCTCAGCGCATTCTCGATAAAGGCTGCCTCACACAAGTCGGTGATCCGTCCGGGACGTCACCGGTCAGTGATCCGTCCGGGACGTTACCGGTCAGTGATCCGTCCGGGACGTTACCGGTCAGTGATTTTATATTATACACTTCTAGTAGCCGGGACTGTGTGAATATGTCCGTTGAAATTAATGTTACAATATATTTTTTCAATGACACTGAATCACTGAGAGGAAACGGACCGGTGACGTCCCGGACGTATCACTGACATGTGTGAAGCAGCCAATTTAAGGGGCAAATCTGCAAATTGCACGTAACACTTGTTCTCTGATTAAAGTTAAAGATTGTGAATAAATTAAAGTTTTAAAATCCAACCAGAGCTTAACTCTCACTCAGTGTGTTTGAGCAATTAATAGATAGGTATGTACTTCGATTCATATAATTGCATTATATTGAACAAACAGTAATTATATACTCTGTGAAATATTTATACGTAAAAAATATTTAGATAAAATACACGTGAGAAAAGAAAATACGATCATTATAATTTAGTTTCTATTCTGATTGACTTCATCGATACCAATTGAAATAAAAGTTCAATAATGATCATTATATAATATTTTTACGTGTCTGAGAATGTAAAACCATGCTCTAATACGGAACTTACCCTAAAATGGGACATGTTGAATAGTACTCGAAGTATAAATCGTCTTATTTGCTGTTCTTCATAATGACTTCAAAAAGGGAAAATGAACATAAAGATCAATATAACTGTTCTCAAAGAAGAGAACAAAACATCTCTTGAACAGAAGATAAAAATAATAAACCGTGGTCAATCTCCGGAAGAAATTGCTGGAGAACTGTGTATCTTGTATGTATGTATGTATTAACATATATAGAGTCACTGGTATAATTTCTTCTTCCACGAAGACTAATCTCTGAACCAATTGTTTCTAATTAAATCATCTGGATAATAATATCTATGTTTATTGTAATTACTGTGAAATAATCACTTCAAAAAATAGTTTCCGATTTCTATGTCTACGAACGCTAATAATATCGAGACATGTCTTGCAACTATTACTGCTTTTATAAAGACGGGGCCTGCCTGTAATTAATTCAATTTTGATGCGATTAGGCGAATATCTGATCCATTAACTTTCTGTTAACGCTGATATGATAATGTTGTGTAACTCAGTTCTACATATTTAAAGCAGTTACAGATAAAATTTCATTTGTAGTGGAGGCCGGGGACCTTCAAAGTTATTTAAGAGTATTACAAAACGTACTGTAGTGTACAATGTACAAGTTCAGAACGTAAAATGAACAAGTTCATTTCTTCCCCGGTTACGCAGTTCGGATTCACGAAAAAGACATTCTGAACATGGAAGTCCAAACCGTTTTTGAAGAGGTTTCGTATCCGAACCAATTTTTCAGTCCAAACCGGTTCGCAAACCTTTGTATGAAACGCCCACCTTTGATAATTATTACCACCTATATACTTTTTTTTACGTGACCAAAAATGTGAAACCGTCAAATAATTTCGAACTTACCATACCTATCCAATTTTCTTCATATTCTGCTATATCTTAGTTCAGAATTATTATTGATGCTGAACCCTTGTTTACGGGTCAGTAGTATGAATAATTTTTTTTTTTTTAAAGATTTTTTTTTTTAAGATTTCGTTTTACCTACAACTTACCTAGGAGCTAAAAATAGCACATTCGTGACAATTAGGTAGGGTAAATTACTAATTATCATACAGTTCTACGCTTAATTCAAAATAGTTAATACTCACAGGCCCCGCTTTTATTATCTTATTAAAAATTGTAATAAGATCGAGGTATGTCACAAGTAACTATATAATTGTTACTCCTTAATTTTTTTAAGGGTGGTGTAGTGAATTCATTAAAAGTTTTAAAATGTAACCATGGCTTTACTCTCCCTCAGTATATAATGTATGTATATAGGTCATAGTTGGGAGCTTGTGGAGGGGGCAGAAAAACGCCAGTTACCTCCTAGATTTGGTTTAAAATAGTGAGGTGTGGTACCTACTGCAAGAAAAAAATAAAAATACTTTAAAATTCACATCAAAATATAAGTATATAACGGCTAAGTTAAACATTTAATTAAAAAAAACATACTGCTTTATTGACACTAAGTAAACCTCACTAAAATTACCCCAGTAAAATATTACTAAAGCAATTATAAGCTATGAATAGAATTATATGTATATTCGGTAAAAGATGTTCGCATTTAATGTTTATTTCTCCTAGTTAATTTACGTCAACAGCTGAACACTCAATCTAAGGTTGTCTACACATACACATACACACAGATTTCGTTTTTCTACTATGAACAAATTCAAAGACAGGGCACATGAATAGTGTAATGAATAATATTTCACTCCAGCCTCAAAATACTATCCCTTCCACAACTGAATCCAGACTGGACTCTGGACTTAGGTGCGCGGAAGATTCCACTGAGGAAAATTCCACTGAGGAATATTCCACTGAGGAAAATTCCACTGAGGAAAATTCCACTGAGGAATATTCCACTGAGGAATATTCCACTGAGGAAAATTCCACTGCGGAAAGTTCCACTGGGAAAATTCCACTAAACAAAATGCAATATTTAAAATCAACCAGGAATCTTTTCCTAGGATTTCCCTGGAAAAATAATATGTAGAATTTATTATTTTCTAAAACAATACAGTTCCGTCTAAATGGCAGTCCAAATTTTTTTTTGATAATTATTTGATTAGCTGAGCAGGTGATACTGTTTAGTAAGTTTATAGCTAGTAAACGTTCATTAAATTTCATTAAAATAATTATTATCCTTACTTCATTACTTTAATTATTTACTTCATTAAAACAATTACTTCATTAAAATTTCATTATTTCATTAAAATAATTATTTATCTCTGTTCAATGGTGTACTATCAGAGTGTAGGATAGTGTCTTTAACCAATAAGGCTATGGAAATTTGAACTATATTTGTGTGATGCATTTTTGAGCTACTTCTATTATTACCTTATTTTATTTATGTGTTTTAGATAATGTAATTATAATGGTTTAAAGTTTAATTTCTTGTATTCTGCTTGGATATCAAGACGAAAACGGATTAACATTCCTACAAGATATAGCACATAGCTTACATTAAAAAAATAATCTTCATATAAATACGAGGCAATTGACTCACGCTTGAAACTATAAATGTGATGATTTGAAGACGGAATTTGATATCAAGACTTAGCTGGATTAATATTTATACAAGATAGTAGCGCATACCTTACAATAACTAATTTTTTTTAATGTTGTTTCGTAGTTGTTACTATATTCAAACATGTTTAAATTGTAGAAATTGTCCACATCATTAATATATAAACTGATTGTACTGTTTGCTGCGCTCATTGTCTTTTTCACTATATTCAGATATGTGTAACAAGAGGCTAAATAAATTTTCTTGAATAGTTTTTTTGTAAGTAGAATTATTTTAATCTCAAAGAGGAGGAGCTTAATAATGTTTTTTTGTTATAAGCGTTGCACAAAGAAAATGTACATAAGAAAATTTATATAATGAGATTCACCTACATTTTATTTAACCACTTAAAGAGGAACAGTGTAATGAATATCACAAAAGCATATATTATAATTTGATTAATTGGTCTCCCTCTGGGAAATCTCACTAAATTTTTCCTTTACTTCATTTCAAATTTTCTTTAATTTGTATTAACTATTTAGGTGACTTTATTAATTTCGGTATCCAAAATACTTATTATTTCTATATATTTCTTTAAAATTAGTCTTAATTTGGTTATTGATAATGAATATTCTATTATTCAAAGCTCTAAAAATAAAGGATGTACAACTTTTTCGTCGTTTCTCTTGTGCTACACTTCATAAAAAGCATATATATAATATGAATATGATAAGTATTGCTTTAGAAAATAAGCAGTATAATTTATAATTTTATTTTCATATTCAGTGGAATTTTCCCAGTGGAACTTTCCGAAGTGAAATTTTCCTCAGTGGAATATTCCTCAGTTGAATTTACCTCAGTGAAATTTTCCAAGTGGAATCTTCCGCAGTGGAACTATCCTCAGTGAAATTTCTCAGTGGAATCCTATAACCAAAACTTAATCATGGGCCAAAAGGTGTTGAAGACTTAATCCTTAAAGGGGCAGTACAGTCATATTTTGTTTTAACAATTTTAATGTCAAACGATTGCTTAGTAAGAATAAAGTATATTGTGTGAATTGCAATGTTCAATAAAATCTAATAATGAAAATATATTATTTTATATATAATAAATTTTTTAGCAAATGCTAACAGTAGTTGGCGCCATCTTTAAGACAAACCAATTGAGATGAGTTTCTACCTAGATTCTAGATCAAGTGAAGAGATGGCTTTATTTTTAAAACTATGCCTTCTTGTCTACCAATTCACACAATATTTTCACCATTTTGACGCAAACAAAGCTTGATTACTGCATAAATAAATTAATATTAAAAAAACAAACATACTCACGTAAATACTAATGAGTGCAAATGCTTCCGCTAGGTGTCGCTAATTTTATAATATACTTTTTATATGAACATTTTAAAAATAAACGAGCATTCAAATATTACATAATTAAATATTCTGAATCGATTTAAAACCAATTTGGCGATTGTTTGATTTTGACTTTACTATCCCTTTAACCATGAATGTACGGGAATACTTTGTTCCCTAATCAACTATGCACCAATTTACGGGAATACTAAAAAGACCGGTCTATCGCATACTCACATTGTGCGTATGCATCAGACCGGCACATAACCTGCTCTTATCAAAGTAATACAAATAATATAGAAGATGTTTCACTGCTCCGTGACCGCTAGTGGCCAAATAATTATTTAAGTGAGAGCGTGTTAGCCAATCAGAGGAGGCGTAACGTGACGTCTCATATTACAATCGTACGTACAAACGGGTACATGTATAATTGTGGTTCCCGGAAAGAAGCCCACAGGAAAAATGCCCACAGATATAAAAGCCCACAGTATTTAAAAAATAATTTGAATTTCTAACTTTGCTTCAGTATTATGGAACCAAACGGGTACATAATTTGTAGCTAAAATTATATTTAACAAAATTACTAACTCTTCCCGTTTAAAATTTTCTTACTATATAATTGATTTTCATTTATTTCAATAGGGGTTTAATTCAGGTTTCAGCCTTTTCGACTATATTGCCGACGTACAATTAATTACAGGGGCTCCATGAAACTGGGTCCATGAAACAAAGTCACCTACCACCGTACGTGACAAAGCTCATGGATGAAGAAAAGATACTCCGTGAATGCAGTCACTTACCAAGGAATCTAGACGAAACGAGACACAAGCACCGGTGGCTGCACTCACGGATGAAAGAGGAAAATGAAGAGGTGATAGTAAATGAAGCCTATGAGTCTACCTCATAGGAACACAAAATCTAAGACCTCGAAGTTGAAAAGCATAACCCTATTGCTATCCTCTGTAACTGCAAGTAGAGTTTAAAAAATTATAAATATGGCAAATATGAAAGAAAGACAATACATATTTCAAATTACAACAGTTCGGGACCTATGAGACGCCAACACTTTCTCTTCCATTCACCACAGACAGCTTCAGAATAGAGCCCCTGGGGTCAAAATATAGTTGAAATTGAAGAATAAAACACGGAGAATTTTCAAATTCATATACTATAAAATTAAATTTTACTAAGTACATAAATAATCTTAGCGATGAAGGCTTTCAAAATAAGGCAAAAGATGCAAGACAGAAAACTATTATAAATATTCGTGCCTTTGTAAACTTATGCCCTTATTTAAAGCACTTTTATGTTTTTTTTTATACATTATGCAGTTGTGAGTTTTTTCCTTGTGGGCTTTTATACCTGTGGAGTTTTTTCCTTGTGGGCAGTTTTCCTTGTGGGCAGTTTTCCTTGTGGGCATTTTTCTCTGTGTGTATTTTTCCTGTGGGCATCTTTCCGGTCACCATAATTGTATATACGGGCAGAGCTACATTTTCTTTTACTTCCAATAATGGGAGACTAAAGCAGATATGGAAATTCTAATTTTCTGGAAGAAATGTTTAATTAAAGTCCAATATTTTAACGTATATTTATTATAAAATAGAAAACAAGAATCGGAGTCGGAAAGAAAATGATTTGAGCAAACTGAATAATGTCATATTAACTGTTCAGTCTCAACGCCATTGTGCAAACCTTTACTCACAGATTGTTATCATGTTTTCTGAATAAAAACAACTTGTACCGATCTTTAGATGTATTGGTACAATTGAAAAATGAACTTTTTCGAACCTTTCCCATTTCTTACTAGTTAGATGGAAGATAAGTATTTATTTACAAAAACTAGAGCACGCCCACCGCTCACGATATTGCATCAGAAATAAACCGACACTTCGCGGCTTCATATTCGTACGGAACACACGTACAGAACAGAAATAATTATATTATTTGTAAATGTATAATTTTATTATCAGTTTAATATCATAAATAAATATTTTGATTTTAAATCGCATATTTAAATTCAATATTATTCTATTTAGCTATGTCTTTTTTGTATAATTAAGTATAAATAATATATCAATCGTAGGCAATTTCAAGGATATGTCACGATACGCGCTTCTTGATGCCAAACATCGTTAGAAAATTGACAATACTGTAGTGGGACAGCTTCTATATTCAATGATCTGCGCTGGTGGTTACCACATCCGCATTCGGGTGTCACAGGTATATTTGGCCTCAAACTTTTTTATTTTATTTGGGCAGCTATGAAGTTTAGACTTATACAATGTTTGAACTATATCAATACCGATAATATCCAGTGAAAATATCGTCAATTAATTAAAATTTGAATTAATAAAGATCATTTTCATGTCATGAAAATTGTATGCTAACTGTAACATTTCTGGCTTTTAGAATTTGTTATGTAGATCTTTGATCCACTATGGTTCTGTTACGTTAACTTCATGATTGTTCAATGACCTGGCAGAGCGGGGGGGGGGGGGGGGGGGGGTTGGCACGCTCCCCGATATACATATATCGGTATATTTATCAGAAATAAACTGCAAATGTAACCTGTGTCTCAGGTACACCATTTTTCAAAGTTGGTTTTGCTTATTACTTATTCTAATTTCAAATAATTTACGATATTTTCATTGAATGTTATCGGTATTAGTATAGTTCAAACATCATATAAGTTTAAACTTCATAGCTGTCCAAATAAATAAGTTAGAGGCCAAATGAACCTGTGACACTCGTTTGCAGGTGAGGTAGCTATATTAGAGCGCAGTACCTTATTCCGTCAGTGCTTGAAAACTGGACAAGATAAAACAAAAGAGCATCGACTAGCTTAAATACATTGTCTCATTATGCATTCAATAATGGGTGAGTAATTTGTAGATACTTTGATTTATATAATTGTGTTACATTAACCATAATTTAACCGATTTTTTAATCTGAAATGTTTTAGGCAGTAGAGCGCATGTTCAAAGGTAATTTAGTCAGTTCTAAATTTTCGACACGTAAGAAAAGATAATATAATAATTACTACAGGCATCCCCCGCTTTAGTTACCAAATCACGACTCAGTTTAGTTACCAAACGATAACTAAAGCGAATAAAAGTAACAAGAAATTTATAATTGTCACTCCTCGATTATATATCTCATTTTCTATCAGTTATAGAAAGAAAATTTGTTTTAGAGTATTTTAGTATATTAATAATAATATACACTCATTCATTGTTTGTGACTTTCATGAAAGTTTAAAGTCGTGTATTTATTAAATGTTTTACAATCCATCAATAGCTTAACTCTCCATCAATAGCTAATTCATCAATAATTAAAATCCATCAATAATATAATTATTCATCAATAATTAAAATCCATCAATAGCTAATTGTTAAAAGAAAATATCTCTCAAACAGAAGATAGAAATAATAAACCGTGTTGAATGTGGTGAAACTTGAATGAAATTACTAGAAAACTGTGTATCCTGTTACTCCTGTATGTATTATACATAGGGGAGAACCGGGAGCATTCGAGCAGAGAGATGGTTCGGACAACTAGTTTAAACATGTTTATAATTGTTGGAACTACTACTTATTGCAACTGAATGTGTGCGAGGTGTTACCCGTCAGCTATTTGAAAGATCCAGTGCGGAGATGTAGTATTTCGCCCCCGAGGGGTAATTTACTGTTTTCTTCAATATTGATGTAATTTTTCGTGATTCAATTGGATCGTGTGTGGACTATGTGAATACGAAACTGATTCTAAATCTAAAAGATATGAATTATATCAATAGTTTATGTTATGTTTGGTGTGTTAAAAAAAATAATACAAATGAAATTAGAAAAATGGTGATGTTTTTAATTTGAAGAGTCATTTGGGATGAATCGGGTACTTCTGTTTAGGTAGGTTCGGACGGTGTCCAAACCTACCCTCTGTATCCGATTCAGTCCACCATTACAATTTATTGAAGTAATTCTTATTAAAAAGGACATTCTGAACTTGAAGTTAATTATTTTAATTGACAAAGCAAATAATTTAATTGACATAGAAAAGACAAAATGACTATGGACAAAACGTTTATACCTTATTTAGCAAAAGTTTCAGTTTGCTTGGACTGGACCTTTAAACTTAATATTAAACTCTATTGTTTTGATTATTTAACAATAATGCTCATAAATTGGCAATAGAATATTAATATAACTCGTGTACTTTCTTATTACAATTAACAAATGACGGATTTTCCAGTTACAACTTGCAGTGTTTAAATTCCTTTTCTCATATATTTATTTTTCTGCACAGTCTGATATATTTGATAGATAAAATAATAGAAAATTTGAATAAAAACAAGAATTAAAATCTCATTTCAATATATTCCCACGCGTAGTTACAGGCTTCACAATTAGTCGCACTAAGTGGCTTGCTCACAATAAGTGGCTTGGTCGTAATATCTGACTTGGTAGCATTATGTTAATTTCCATTTTTTTATGTTTTCTCTTATCATTTTAATGAAGCAGACACCAAGTAAATAAACTTACGACTAGTAGTATTAGGATAGATTTTAAAGTAGTTTTATTTTGCATCGATCCAGGTGAATTTTTCGTTTTTGGGAGGATTCTTCAATCGCAGGAGGAAATAAAAAACCTGATGAAGCATGGACAATATTTTGTGTAAAACACCGCAAAGTACTTGCGCTGTTTTACACAAACAATTCATTTCAATCTCTGAGGTTTCTATTCAAAATTTGAAGACAAAGTCACATTAAAAACCTGATCTTTCCACTAGTGCTTTCGGATTTAATTAATCACTGCCGGGTTTCAAAGGTTCACATTCTTTTATATTTTGCATAATTGTAAAAATAATCTCACCTGATTTTAATTTTACAGGGAATTGCACTTCCACAGCACTTGCTAGATGTAACTTACGAAACTACATATCACTTTTAGAATTTCTTTAGTCAAACAAAAATGGCTATAACTGTTTTTGCGGAAAACACTCGTACACCTTCACCCAGTTCGACACTACTAAGATTTCTTTTCTCTGACAATGTTCACCTAAGAACCGTTGGGAGATGCACTGAGCTGTGACAAGAGAATACACTGATCTGGTGTATAAATACCCATTATAATAATTCTCTCTGATTGAGATGATTGATGTATTCAGCTTGTCTAGCTTCTGATTGCCAATTACTGATATTGGCAATTTTCTAGTAATTTTTCTTCCTGTTAATCGAAATACCCTTTCTTTATCTTCTTAAAATTGTAACATATTTGCAACAACGATATGTTGCAAAGCTAAAAAATATGTTTTCTTTTTACAAATTTTGAATTCATTCAAACTGTTAACAAGAACGTTTTACCCTCTTAAAATATGGGATTTTTTTTCTATAGACGCATCCATGACATTGAAATTTTGAAACATTTATGGAAGCTAATTTATTTTTATTCAAAAGCCAAACAACTGAACAGGCGACACAAATAAAATTTCGACTAATCTTTTCGGGCGAACTATTGGGATTTCATTTATTCAAACAAGCAAATACTACAAATGATTCATATTCTACAGAATATTACAATTCATATTTATTTCACTGCCATTGATTCGAAATAATAAGTTAACAATATCCCTAAATGAATTCAATTTGAGTGAATTTTCATAGGTTTTATCCCGCTATTTCGACTGCAGGAATATTGACTTCAAGCTGTATAAAAAAAAACCTACCTGCTGAGTGTTCACTCTGCCTATTTACTAAATTGGCCTCACTCTCTATGTTGGCAGAGATATACTGATGAATTAACATATAAATCATATTTTCAAGATAATTAACTAAATCATTAGCAAATAATCATAAACATTTAAATGTGTTCATTAAATAAATAATTACATATTATTATGGAGTAGGCATAATTAATATGTATAATTAAAAACATGAATTCGTAATATTTCATCAGGAAAATCCTCAGATAATTTGCCCTTTCAAAGGTTAATTGCATTATATCAGATAAAAAATGTATAAGTAAGTATATTATTTCGCCTTACCATATTCCATTTAATATTAAAAAATTTTGATTCTATCAAATGTTTTCTTCTTTAGAGCCTCAATGAGAGTTTGCTTCCTTTGCAGAATGAATAAAGACATTCCTAAGTTATAAAGATCAATTCTCTCAATTGATGTAAGACAGGCTCCACTCTAGTTTATTATCTTTCTTGTGGGACTTCTATGGCTCCGCCTGATCCACTTTTACGGCAATTCTGACTTCCTTTTCTACCGGTTTCTTCGTGTACTAGATTTATTCGTACAAATTAGGTCTGTATTTGCGCTCCTGAAAACGTTTCAAAATTCTTCAACAGGACGCTGAGTAAAAACCCAAGGAACATTGGAGAAATTTTATATCCTTTGGTTAGTAAATTCCTGAGATCAAACATCATGGAACAATGATTACCAATGGACGTTTATTATAGTTACACATATAATTATTATGGAATGATTACCATATTGCAGGAAATTTACTATAGCAATCTCTGCACTTCTTAAGAAGAAGCTCGAGACAGCACCTCTGCGTCTTCTCTATTTTGTCACGCACCGTGAGATATGAACGATTGTATTTAAAACTGCGAAACTTCTCAATGCTCTCTTCGCCGAAAGTTGAACATGCATGTTCAACTTTTCTTGCGAGTTGGCTTGTTAACTTGTTAACTCGCCCAGGGTCATCATAATTGCATGTAAAGTAGTAGCGAGTAACGTTTTCTTAGTATTGCAATAGATGGTTTACATTCGCTGTCTAGTTTGCTTCTGGGCGAGTGCGTATTATCACAAGACCGTCTATAGACTATACTTAATTATAGACGGCCATAGTCATCATCACAATCTTACTCGCCAGCTTGTAAATAAGCTAGCAGCGAGTAAACTAGCCTCGTGTCATCCAACCAAATTGAGCTGCGCGCACACCAAAAGCGAGATGACAAGAGAGATTGCAAGATTAAACTGGGTAACATGGTAATACTATCTAGTGCGCACACTAAAAGAATAGAGTTCAAGGAGAGAGAGAGAGAAAGATTGAAAGATAGACAAAGATAGATATCGCCTCTGAGATGATTTCTCGCCAATCTATCTTCAAGTTGAGCGCTTCAGTGTCACAGACCAGTGACTCTACTGGCCTAAAAGATAAGCTAAGGCGAACAAACAGATCAATCTATCTTTTAAATATGAATCAATTCAATTTATGAAAAAAAATTAAATAGTGTAAATTCAACAATAAAGTTCCACTGCCCCAGTGAGTAACTATTAAGATTCCGTTTGATTCTCCTTTAAACATGTATATGGTGAAACTGAAATTAAGGATTATATTTTTTTTGTAATATAAATTTTATTTTATATATTTACCCTAGTTTTTAAATGTAGCAATACATATTTCAATTTGAATCAGCGACGATAAAAGGTGGAATTAAGAATTAAATTTGACACGTACTGAAATAAAATGTTTAATTAGTATCGATATATTTTAATATAAAAAGAAAATTACCAAGATGAAACTATCTGAAACTGTATAATAATTTCTATTGAAACTATTACCAAATAAAGTTTAAATATAATGCGTTTCAACTAAATTTTGAAAATAGGGCTAGGCAGGAAAATTGCGATACATTAACTAGCTTTGATCTGAAACCACAGACACACGAATAAATATTATCATAACTTCAAAACTCACACACCCTAAGATATATAAATCATAACACGTATAGAGTTTCTTTTGATATGCAACATCTTAATATAAATTCGGTTCAGCAGGTCTCTGATTTAAATTGACTCTAAAAAATAGACACAAAAAACATGCTTGTCATATTACTGCTTTATACCTTTTCAATAATGAAGCCTGAAAATTTATATTTTGTGTCAAACATCAAAATTTGAACTTCGTTCTGTTGATAGATTCAAGAAGCTAAATTTAGCAGTGTTGCCACAGGTTGGTGTTCCAATACCAGCGTCAAATTCTGTCACGATTAACCAGTTAAATATTTAATGCCTATATGATGCCGGATTATTAATTGTTTTATATTTAAAAGGAAGATTTGTTCATTTATAATTTTATAATTATCAATTACCTAGACTTAGAAATACATTTCAAAATAAACTGTTTACTTATTCTGTTCATTTCTAT
This sequence comes from Caprella mutica, assembly GCA_947561585.1. Lineage (NCBI taxonomy): Eukaryota > Metazoa > Arthropoda > Malacostraca > Amphipoda > Caprellidae > Caprella > Caprella mutica. The sequence continues at coordinate 77,642 of CANNZV010001245.1, read as the reverse complement.
ATTTGATTCAAAATGGTGGAACCTTCCACGCTGGAATTTTCCACATCTGGCATGTAACGCCAGTGGAATCTTCTGCGGTGGAATCTTCCTGGTGGAACTTTCCGCGGTGGAATTTACCGGCCACGACAATAACATACTCTATGACGTCACGAAGGGGGCTGCGCAGAAAAAACTCAATTTCGTCTCTTTTGCAGGCATACCTTGTAGAGTTATTATATCATAGGTTAGGCTGCGCGCACACCAAAAGCGTTTTCGCGTGAAGCTGGCAGGGAAGCTTGTAAGCGTGAGATATGCTACATGTTATTCCTTTTGAACTGTGTACACAGAAAGCATTAAAAGCAGGCGGCAACTGTCTCCACAGATGCTTTATCACTTATTAGCAGGCTGGAAGACGTCGGACGAGGTGGGTGTGTGTCTCTCTCTGCCATGAACGCGGAGCTGCTTTTCACTACTGCTAGCCAGATTTCAAGATCGCAACAACGCTTTTGGTCTGTGCACAGCTTTGTTGTTATTCCAATGTAATCTGCACCGGTCGTCGTAATAGTTTTTAGAACAAAAATTATTCTGAGTTAAGCCTTCCCTACTTATTACTTTTGTAATATTATTTAAGTTATTAATTGGAATTGTATGTAGTAATTCATATTTGAGTACTTAAAGAAAGAACCATGTTCTGTAATGCTTATTAATTTGTTTTTAAAGGTTATTTACAATAATCCATTGTTTTTATATGTAGTATTTTCATGTGAACTAAGTATACAGGGTGTCCGACACTTTTGTTGCCAAACTTTAACTTAAGGTTACATTCGTCAAAATAAACACTTTTTATTCTATGAAGGTATGGTCTAAAATGCTTAGTTAAAGAGTTACAAGGTTAGGAAAGTAGTATCTGTAACATTTATTATTATTAGTTAGCGTCATTTTTATAATGTTGCGATAAGAAACAAAACATTTTTACCAGTAATTATTATGAGCACAAGAAATTAGGTTACATGTTTGCAAAATTTGTTCAAACTGCCTCCCGTTTGTTGCGATGCAGCCGTTCAAACGTTTGTCTAATGATTGGCGCACGCGAGCAGACACCATGCAGGAGTTTCACGAATCCTTGCGGGACAAATGTTTGAACTCTTGGATCGCAACAAATGGACGACAAATTGAACACATTCTGTAAACATGTAACCTAATTTAAGATTATGTTTCTTGTGCTCCTTATAATTATGTTAAAAATGTTTTGTTTCTTATCGCAACATTAAAAAAATGACGCTAACTAATAATAATAAATGGTACAGATACTACTTTCCTAACCTTGTAACTTTTTAACTAAGAATTTTAGACCATACCTTCATAGAATAAAAAGTGTTTATTTCGACGAATGCAACCTAATGTTAAAGTTTGGCAACAAAAGTGTCAGACACCCTGTATAATCATCAGTTTGTTATATTTATGTGTTTCATTATCCTTGTAAATTCAGAAATTAATTGCAATTTTATTGAATTATAATCACATTTTCGAAAGAGACTGACCAATGTTTTTAAATGATATTTCGGAATTAATTAATTTCCACGCTATCAATTTAATGGAAATACCTATATAATTGTTGAGCATACTTACACCAATTACATGAAAAAAAGAATGAAAAGAAATTAATAATGAATATGATTAATTGAGCCAAAATAATTACACAACCTTCTCGCACCAGTGTTACAAACTGACTACTCCCTACTACTACTTCCATGGACTACTCGCTTTTGGCTTGCGCGGGTACTATCTTTCTTTCTTTCTGTCTTGCGATATTTCTTGCTATCTCTCTTTTGGTGCGTGCGCAGCCTACAAAGGAATGGTGCATTTTAAGTTCAACGCGAATTGAAACACGTGCCAGTAAAAAGTGGCGACGAGGCCCAGCTCTTTCATATACCTAGATGAATATAAGTTATCTTTGATTTAACTCAGACAATAATCATGTAATCTTCTTCAGATATATGTTAGGATTATTTGAACAGCTACACAAGTACTTTCTCATATTTGAACAGCTATAATATGCTTGCTTACACTCTATTAAATTTACAATTTACTTCGGGAATTACCTATTATACTGAGCAATGGAAATATTTTTTATCATGCTGAAAGACCCTTTATTGGTGATAAGATATAAGATTATATCATTTTAATCATTTTCCAGCAATATTATTTGAATTTAAATCAGTTTGACAAAAGCACGCAGTTGATAGGTTATGCTGTGATTTTGCGAATAGATAGGTATAGCCTATCTGATTTTCAGCTATTGGTGTCTGTTTAGTTTTTGCTTGCTGGACCCGGATAATCAAGGTACATTAACTTAACAAGGTATGCTACGCCTTGATACAAATTTTAGACTCCTCTGCGCATAAACAAATACGCAAATGAAAAAAGTGTAATTGTTCTGATTAAATTATTTAGGTTTTCTAAAAATGTAGGAATTAGGAAGAAATAGACAGGATAAGAAGAGACAGGATCGACAGCTCTTACATAAACGTACTTTGAAGAAAAACAATACGTTTTTCCCTATTAAACCTTACTAAAAATATATATGAAAAATTTCACAATGCTGAATACAGCCAGTTTAGTCCAAAAAAACAAGTTGGAATGCATTTTATTCTAAAAAGAATGAATAACAGACCTTGTTTCTATGTAAAAATAATTATCATGGGGCACACGGCCGCACACCAGCCAGCATCTTTCACAACAAAACTGTAATCATCTTGATATGAACCTGCGCAATACTCTACCTTGTAGTTAATATACCTTGCGGATAATAATTAGAGTTTATTACATATTATTGTAGAAGTAAGTTCTAATATCAATAATCTGTAGATCACATAAATTTTTGATCAGTATTTATCTTTTTGCATTATTTTAAAGTTTTTAATGTTCGTTGTGCTCCAACAGTACCTACGAAGCAGTGAAGCACTAATATGACGCTGAAGAAAAAGATTGTATGCTCTTTGTTTTGATTTTCGGTTAAGGTAAGTAAATTATATTAAACACACCGATTCAAAATCATTTCGCACTTATATTTTTTCTCTAATCAATCCAACCTCCTTAACATTAAATATTAGTTTTTTTTAGTAAAATTTTTATTACGAATTATAAAAGTGTCTATTATTACAACAGCAAAATAGTTCAGTTTTAAGTTTAGTAATTAGTTAGGTAGGTAAAATTACATGTTTTTTCAAACTTTTTAGTTTAATAAAGTATATATGTCACAAAGAGCTAGTTAGTAATCTTTATTTAGAGATGTGAGTGTTGTTGTAGGAGCCTGGAATTATAAATATTATTTTCTTATTATAACATTTTTACAGTTGAATGATATGGAAACAGAAAATGTATAAACATCAATTTAAGGCTAATGTATAATCTAATGTACGCAAAAATAATAATTAACTAATTAACGCTTCGTTAACGATCGTGGACTACTTAATTCGGTTAATTGTAACTTACCTACAAGTTTTTTTTACTTATATAGAGGCTTGAGTTCTGTGTATATTTTGTATACTTTTTTACTCAATAAATATTATCATTAATAGTACCATTTATTTAAGAATATAGAATTTGAAAGAATATACAAAATAATAAATTGATTAGGGGAAGGTGGTGAATAATGGGACAGAAAAACACAAAAGGGTAGATATTTCATTTACTATAAGTAAAATAGGAAATGAAAACATATATGATACTGATATTTAATTATTAAAACAAACTAACTAGAATGCTACCACATTTCCCGTTTACTATAAAATAATTAAATAAAAAACAATTCTCCCATCACGGGTGAAAAATGGGACCGTTCATTTAACTGTAATATTGTTGAAGTTTTTGTTAAATTCCAAGTTTGAATTATCTCTTTCTGTTGTCCCACCCTTAGTTGGTTCATATAATATCAGTTTAATGTACTGTCAGAAACATTTAGAAAATGAGACTCATTGCACTAGAGTCTTCGCCTCATATACGATAGGTATCTCAAATTCATCTTTTTCATTCTTTTGCTTAGTAATTACACCAACAGAATACGATTTAGAAGTCGCATCAAGCTCTACATACAATAATATAATATCCTTCATTTTCAACTTTTCCGTAGATATTCGAGTTCTACTGATTTTTCCAATGAGCATATCTTTCACTCCTTCAGACGAATTATCAGTTAGATAGTTATTTACCAGACCAAGAACAGAGTTTACAGGTTAATTGTTCTTATCTTTTAGGGGTATCGAGAAAAAGCTCTTCTTTCTCTGATGTATCCATTGCAATCATGCTAAGTCGTTTTCTCCTATTATGTGAAATTTGTTTTCTATGCTGTGATTTGTGATAACCTCTGATTGCTTGAACAATTGATGATGAAATTTTCAGTTGGAAATTCTGTTTTTACAAAAAGCCCTGTAGCTACAGAGCTAACAGGGTCTGAAGTATAGTAGAAAACTGCATTCAAATTCAAAGTCCTCAATAAATGATGATTAACGGAGAAACTCTGTCACTAACACTGTCCCATTGTTAACCAGTTGTGCTGTCCCAATGATATCGGCAAGACATCATATTCAAAACATGTGCGTAAAGGGGCTCAGCCACAGAAGTGAAAAAAGAATCCTTTTATTTAACCATAGCTTACATATTACTTAATATTATAGAAGAATGCCATAAGCTTTGTTTATCAAATTAATAAATGTACAACAATTATTGAAAGAAATGACTGAAAATTTTGGTTTTCTCACCTCTAAAACAATTTTCGCTTTCACGCAGAGCTGACTGCACCTAAACTGCTAAAGGGCCGTACACACGCAGGGTTTTTTAAGTCTTTCCACCAGACTTTTTTCTCCACTTTTCCACCAGACTTTTGATTCAAAAGTCAATAGCGTCCACACGTGGATTGACTTTTTAATCTCGTGGATTTACATGTCGTGCAATTAGCTACTCATATCGGCGACATAAGCCCTCCTCTATTTTTTTAAACTAGGTAACTAACCTAGGTAGTTAGTAACTGTTAATTACCTAGGATAGTTAAAATTACTAATTACCTGGGTTAGTTATTTACTAATTATATAGGTTAGTTACTTTACCAAGATTAATTAATTACTAGAGAACTATACGTACCTACTTACATTACTAAGATTATTTAGTTACTAATTAACGTAGTTTGATAATTTTTATGAAGTTTATTTCGCTTCATTTGATTTAATGATTAATCTAATCCACTCAACAAATGTAATTTAGCTATTATATAAAGTTTAGGTAAAAGTATCAATACGTATAGGTACTAAGTACAATATGTATTGCGTTATAATAAATAAAATAAAGGTATTAGCTAATAGGTAATATGTTGAAATAAATAAAATAAAGATAGTAATATTTATTTTACTAAAATATACTATACTAAAAAAAAGTTTAAAGAAACATAACTAGGTATTATCAATTTTACTGGCAGTCTTTTATAAAAAGGAAAATATGAGAATTCTTTACCTCAAAGGTAAACAAATGAATGGAGCAAAGTTTGTCTAAAAATGAACACCAATCGTGTTATTACAATATATTTTATGAGTTGACAGTAGCTATACGAAGATTTCCAAAATTGCATCTCTTGATTGGGGGAAAATAATAGAACATGTAGGTTGTTGAAAAGTCTCGGACTTTCGGTGCAAAATTTAAGTCTCGTGGAAAAAGTGGGAGGAGCTTTGCAAAAAGTCCGGTGGAAAGACTGAAAAAACCCTGCGTGTGTACGGCCCTTTAATAAGTTCTAAAACGAATGAGAACGAAATTTTTCATTCATTTTTCTAATTAATTTCAAATGAAGCCTTCTTACTTAATAAAACTCACATATTTTAAACCCAATTTTCGTGATCATTATTCAGTAGAATTAATCTTTCAACATGTGAATTGAAAGGTAAAAACAAATACATTAGGCTAATTATTATACCTAGGTAGAATGCTCTCTTTTCTCTATTAAAATAGAAGCAAATTTTATTAGCACTGAAAAAGAGATTAAAGTTATCTTATATTAAAATATAGTCGTTTTTATTTCGGTTTGTATCACATTTCCTTTCAGGTTATAAATAAGTCATTTAATTCACGTTGTGTTGTTTAGGCAAGAAAGTTGTGTTAAAATGAGTAATAGAAAATTTGTAACCTCAATCTTTTTATAATATAAATAGTTGGCATAGACACGAATTCCAATTAATAATAGTACTATTTTCCAATAATATTTCATAGTTGCTACTTTCATTGCATTGTGACACATTGCAAAAAAAGCATCTGGCATCAGCAAAACAAAGACGCAAGCGATTCTTTGTATTTCAACACGATCAGCTGTTCTCTGTTGCCAGCTGAGTTTACTACGCAGTGCCTGCAATATTGTGTTAAAAACATTCAAAATGCTCGAGTTAGAAGTTAATCCAGGACATTCCCTTGGCACTTCCAAATGGCAGTTCGTGCTGGGAATGCACTTTAGTCATGCAGTAGCCATTTTACAACAGTATACATCTACAATAAGAGGAATTAATGTGCTATTTAATCAAGCCAACCCTCTGAAGTCGGACCTCATTCTTCACCTGACTCAAGATGGGGTAAAGTTAATATTCGACTCAATGAGTCAGAGACTCAAGTTAATCCACATAGTTAATATGAAGCTAGTGAGACTCACTTATGGCAATCGTATTTTCAATGCCCCTGACAAACCCCCCACCAGACTGTGCATTGATGAGGCCTTTGGGGCAACTCATCCTGAAGATTTCTGTCAGGATGAACAGGAATACTTACTCACCTTCCCTGGCCTTGCTTTCAAATTTCCTGGGGAACCAAAGGTAAATACCCACTATAATTAATAGTAATAATTGTATTGGTAATTAAATTAAACCACTCTGGAAAATACCTTAGGCTAACAGATGAATTTTGTAGGCTAAATGCTGCGGATTATACAGTTCCCATTAATTTATTACTGTATTTTAAGGTTTGCTTAACTCCAAGTCAATAAATTTAATAAAAAGATAAATAAATTTCTATTTATGATACCTAGCTGCTAGTCTACTACCTTCCTAGTTATTCAATTTCAATTGATGCAAATTTATCTGAAGTAAATTAATAAACTATTACCCCAAGTAAAATATTATGGCTCATAAACTCTCCATTTGTCCAAGTAAAATAGTATGTCTCATAAACTCGCCATTTGTCTCTCCAGCTCTCTCCAAAATTCAACAAATTCTCTCCAAAATGATCAAATTTTCATAAATTCTCTCCAATATAACATTGTAGCATAGGAGAAAAATAGATAAAACTCGCCATTTGCAATTGAAGGGCTCAAAATAACTGTCACAAACTCGCCATTAAAATGGCGAGTTTGGACATGCTTTATTACTTGGCCATTTGTCTCTCCAGCTCTCTCTCCAAATATCACCCAATAATCGAAATTTCTCTCAAATTATCATAAATTCTCTCCAAATAACATTGTAGCATAAGCATAGGAGTAAAATAGATATTTCTCGCCATTTGCTATTGAAGTGCTCCAAATAACTGTCACAAACTCGTCATTAAAATAATAAAATTATAAAATAGCAAGTTTGGACAGGACATGCTTTATTACCTGGCTATAGTCTAACTTCGGTCTTTGGACTTCCTAGATTCTCTGATATTCCATGTTTCAAAGTGTGGCAGGAAAGTTGCCAGTTTGGTAAGAAAATGGATCCAATCATCCAGGTTGGCGGTCGCTACATAACACATTTATACCCGTAACCCAGTCTGCAGAATGCGTCTCTTCTCCCGCAGAGATTTTAATTTGAGAGACAATTACTCTCTGACTCTCAGTAGCAAATTCAGAATCTCCCGCAGCTAAATTAATGGTAACATAGGAATATTGGATTTAAACTTCAGGGCCAGTCGGCAGAATATGGAATATTTTTCCAAGACTCTCTGTGGGAGTTTTTGATTAAATTTTAGAAATTGGAGATCTCTGCCAGTCTGTATTTGGTGCACAAATTTCCATTGACTTTTAGAAAAAGCTGAAAAAATCCACCATAAATTTCCAGTAATTTGACTGATCCACCAACATTTTACCATTTTTCCACCGAAAATTAATGGTAACATAGGAATAAATAGCTAAAAATCCACCGACTTAGCCAGAATATTATTTTCAAAGGGAAAAAATTCCACCGACATGTTAGTGGAATTTACCATGAAATACAGACTGGGATCTCTGCAGGAGATCTTGAATTATTTCCTATGTTACCATTAATTTAACTGCGGGAGATTTTGAATCTGCTACTGAGAGTCGGAGAATAATTCTCTCAAATTAAAATCTCTGCAGGAGAAGAGTTGCATTCTGCAGACTGGCAGTTAGTTCAGGATACTTTAAAGAAGAAATTTGAATTTCTAGATTCTAGTGAATATTTTATACTTCAAAAACATCATTATAATTTATGCCTCATATCATGTCTGGTGCATATTATTGAGTGCCTATCTCCTGAGACTATTTTAGATTTGATTTACTTGTTATTTACCAAGTAATAAAGCATGTCCAAACTCGCCATTTTAATGGCGAGTTTGAGACAGTTATTTTGAGCCCTTCAATTGCAAATGGCGAGTTTTATCTATTTTTCTCCTATGCTACAATGTTATTTTGGAGAGAATTTATGATAATTTGATCATTTTGGAGAGAATTTGTTGAATTTTGGAGAGAGCTGGAGAGACAAATGGCAAGTTTATGAGACATACTATTTTACTTGGGTTATTTACAGGTTTTTCAACTTTTTTCACCTCTCAAAAGTCGCCAGTATACTGGCTACTTTGTCCATGCTTTGAAACATGGCTGATATTTAGTTAATTAATATGTTTGTAAAGTATTAATGAAGGGGGAAAATTTCCAGTATGCACTTTGTACTTGTAGCTGGTCTGCAGAATATGGAGATATTTTGTATATTCTATACGAACAATTTTTGAATTTATTCCTATGTTTAAATATTTTAATACTAATCTACATTTATTTAGCTAAAACTACTTGTGTATTAATCTCTATATAGACTATAGTCCAGTCTGAAAACTATAGCAGGATTTGTGGATTATTGTAGCATAGGAGACCACAATAATTAAGCATAATCTTCATGTATAAACCTGCCTTTTGACTTATCATTTTTGAAAAATATTTTGAAACTTCTGTGTTAAAAATTTAAAAGCAATTATTTATGTGATTATTATTTATTGAAAATAGAATTGATTCTATGAGTTTTAGCTTCAAATGTACATTCAGTTTTCATGTGATAGATGAGTTCAAACTTGAGTAGATTGTTTTATAGGTGCATGAATTACCCATAAATTGCTGCATGAATTACCCATAAATTGCTGCATGAATTACCCATAAATTGCTGCATGAATTACCCATAAATTGCTGTATGAATTACCCATAAATTGCTGTATGAATTACCCATAAATTGCTGCATGAATTACCCATAAATTGCTGCATGAATTACCCATAAATTGCTGTATGAATTACCCATAAATTGCTGCATGAATTACCCATAAATTGCTGCATGAATTACCCATAAATTGCTGCATGAATTACCCATAAATTGCTGCATGAATTACCCATAAATTGCTGCATGAATTACCCATAAATTGCTGCATGAATTACCCATAAATTGCTGCATGAATTACCCATAAATTGCTGCATGAATTACCCATAAATTGCTGCATGAATTACCCATAAATTGCTGCATGAATTACCTATAAATTGCTGCATGAATTACCCATAAATTGCTGCATGAATTACCCATAAATTGCTGCATGAATTACCCATAAATTGCTGCATGAATTACCTATAAATTGCTGCATGAATTACTGTATAATATCTTAACCTAAATTCCTATTAATTGTTTTCCACAGGGCAGTGGCACAGGACAGCAGCTGAGAGTTTCGTCTTTGCTGATATACAGTGGCAAGAAGCCAGACAGTGCCAAGGTGCCCACCCTGCCTCTCTCCCCCGGCAGTTACCATCTCGACACCCTCACTATTGTCAGGGAACAAAACTTCACCAAAGGAGTCAAAATTTCTCTCATCATGGAGGCTGGAGGTGAATGAATTACCATGAATTTTAAATATTCTAAATAAATATTTATATTGGGTAAGTTACGAATTATAAATCAGTTCCACATCTTTGGTCATATAAGAATAAACAATATAATGATAATAATAATTCATTTTTTTATTTTAATTATTATTATATTGTTTTTTATGAACTGACTGATAATTTATAACTTGCCCTATATACCTACTCTTCTATTCTTTCCTTCAGGTCGTCACAACTCCAACCCCCAGACAGTGAGTCGTTACATTCCCTTTGGGGCGTCTTGCCAGTCCGTTCTCTCCAGCATTGGTGCTCCCAACAGAGTTTTCTACAAGAGTGAAGATAAGATGAAAATTCACAACGCAAAAAAGAGCAAAGGCGGTGTGAAACAGTCCGACTATTTCTTCAATTACTTCAATCTTGGTTTGGTGAGATAAATTTTGATTTCAATTCTTGATCCTGTTTAATATGTAGTTTTTTAATTTGTGTAATGACCTGTTTTATTTTGAATTATTTAAAAAATAAAAAAATTATATCATTCATCAATTTTCATGCTTGTAAAATATTTTTAATAAAACTGACGATACTTTATATCAAATAAATTAGTAGCTATTGCCTGATTTTCAATCGTAAAGTTTTTCACAGAAAATCACCCTAATTTTGTTCTAATGTTATTCAGCCATCACATATCAACTGTTTATCATATTGCAGGACATACTATTCGATGCGATATCTCACAGCATCAAGAAGTTTGTGATGCACACCAACTTTCCCGGTCACTACAACTTTAACATGTACCAGAGGTGTAACTTTGAGTTGCCCCTCACACTGAAGGTGCAGACCAATGCCAGGGAAGCTGCGCAACTAATTGATTTACCTGAAGTCGTAACCGTGAGTCTAAAAGCTACATCTTGTCTTAACTAGATATACTGTATATCTCACAAATAAATATTCTCAATTTTGTAATTTAATAAGCTTGCTATAAATAGAAATATATTTATGTAGTAGTCCATATCTTAAAAGAATGTTTTCACATTATTTATTCATTATTATGAATACTAAATTTGCAAGCATAATAATGAATTAATAATTAAAAACCTTTTAAGGAAAAGTACTAGCTACTACATTAATAGACTTCTATTTATAGCAAGCTTATTAATTTATAAAATCTAGAATTCTTTTTTGTGGGATATACGGTAAATCAATATCTTAAAATAAGTTTTCTAAGACTTCCTTCAGCTAAGAGTTCCATACTTCTCCAGATTGGTCCCTCCAGCAAATGGTCCTCAATAAGTCGTCGTTTAGCCACCAGAGGTCCCCCTGTAGTCTTGCGCAAGACTAGTAGCAGTAGTGGTGGTGTGTGCGGTGGCAACACCGCCCCTACCAGTAATGTACACCTCACCAACTGCTACAACCACCAGGATGTTATCATTGAGGTGAACTTAGAATTGGTTACTCTCTTAATGATGTAATACAGGAAAAACTGTCCATATTAATGTTTTTATTCACAAAGTTTTTCTTTGTGAAAACAAACAATACAATTTAGCAATAAATTGTAACCATATCACAAATACAGGGATGACATTTTTTAATGTTACAACATGCAAAGGGAAAAAGAGTTGAATTGTTTTCTAATTTTAAAGGAGATATTTTGTTTTGTCTCTGTTGTTTTCTGCTTCAAAATGAAATCTTAATGATGACTTTTTGGTACTACTTTTCTCAGTAGGTTGTGGTTTTGCCTTTGATTTTTTATATTAAGATGGGCTAATGTACTAAATTAGTTTTCCCATTTCTTTGCAGGTGATGGGCAATGACCACATTGCTGCCATAACTCTCTTCAGATCTCCTCCTGACGCTGCCTAGACTCTTCCTACCCAGTAGTAATAGGGAAAACATTTTATGTGTTTAAAACCGTTGTATGTTTGAATGTATCCTAATATGTTACAACATATTGAAACATGTTTGAATGTTTCAATATGATTTAACATGTTCTTTCATAATACATTCAAATCATTATATAGTTTTAAAGGTCCCCTCCAGGCTCTGATAAAAAAAATTAGTTTATTACATAATATTACAGAGCTAAGGTTTAGGATCATTAATTTGCATACAATTTGGTTCAGTGTATATACTTTTATATGCTTATAAGTTATTTATGCTCTCAACAATTGTTCGAAACACTAATTTGAGGCTGAAGAAAAAGATTGTACACTCATTATTCGATCGAATTTCATGTGGTTTGCAGTGACATGATAATAAACATCAGCCTCATTGATTACAACATTAAGTAATTTAATTGGAGGGGACTTTTAAACATTAAAATAGGTTATGGTCTTTTTGATACAGTAAAATTACCTGGTGAAATATTCAAAGCAGGCATTGTTGAACATTAAAAGTCCAAATGGAACTGTGAAGGTACACTCCTTGTGTATAGCTACAGGGTGTATCAAAAACTGAATCCCCTCTGTAAAGTATATATTATGCTTATTTATTAACAAATTAGGATGTTTTTTAGTTTGATGAAGAAATTATTCTGATTAACACTGAAACTTAGAGTATTTTCAGTCTTCTAAACCTATTTATTTAGATTCAATTATATTATTCTTATCTAGGGTAAGTTCCGAATTATCGGTCAATACTACATTTTCGATCATATAACAAAAACAATATAAAAGTTATTATTTCAGAGTGCTATGACTGCTATCTGATAATAATTTTTATATTGTTTTTTCTTATATGACCGAAGATGTAGTACTGACTGATAATTTATATGTTACCCTAGTATTATTCAGAAAGTTTCTCTATTTTAATTACCATATTTTTTTTCTAGTTATCTATAGGTAAAGATACTGCTGCAATGTTTCAATTCTGAATGTGTAATATAATTATATTTGCAATATATTTTAGGATAGTTTATTCTGTGATAACATTAGTGAAATTTAGTCGATAGGAATTTCTGTTACAATCAACATTTGTCTTCTGGCGTCAAAAATTACCTGTGTGTCTATTATACATTAGATAATTTGTAATGAAAAAGTGAACTTTGGAAGATTCATAGTATTCAGACACTCCCAGTACTCGTAATGTGTGGGACTATGAATCAATGTGGACCTAATACGACCTATAGAAATGTCTGCTTATGTTTACGCCCACTTTCCGAGTAAAGGGAGTGTCCGAATCCTGCCTGCCTCCCGCATAAATTTCTAACTATAGATCTATATATTTCGGATAAGGTCTCTAGTAATATGATATATATTTGTAAGTTGCGTCAATATACTTTTTAAATAGCATATGGTTATTAATTGCCCTGTAATTGCTTTGTAGAAATCTTTGGTTTGTTGACAATAAAACAACGACAGAATATGTAACGGACCTCAATGGAGTTGTATGAGGTATCTGTTAATTGAAAGGTGTTGTATTATTGAAAAGGTATTATAATATTAAAGGGAATTGAAAACGTTTACTTGCATCAGTAACAGAAATTAGTTATTACAAGGGATGTGACATTGTGCATATATGCAGTCCTCTGCATATATTTCAAGAGCATATAGTATGCACGTGTGTATAATATATGCTAACCGAGAAATATGCACTTCTTGGGCAATTTTTAACATGTAAATGTCTAACTGTGCCGTTTTCTTTTGGCCCCCTGCATAGAAAACTATTTTGACTGTAGACTCAAGTAAATTTTATCAAACGAATTATTCAAATTTGAAAAGTTTTTAGGTGGAATATTGAAACTACAAATGTATTAATAAATAATATAACACTTAATATTTATTAAATACTAGTAGTTATTGATAAATAAATGAATAGTTACAATTATTTTAGAGTTGTACTACTGAAAAAATATCAACTTATAGCACGTATATATGCATATAATTTATTTAAGTAATTAAACACGAAACGGTTTAAATTTACCATTTAATAACTTAGTGTTTCTGCTTATAGCTGGAGATCCTTTAAGTTTAAAGGGAACCGCTGGTCTAACAAGATGGTTTATGATTTTCGAGTCATGACTAAAGTAATGAACGGAATGCGATATATGAATGTTAGATAATTTAGAACTTTAGAAGACTATATTTGGCTGAAGGTAACATTTGCTCCTCTTGTTTATTGTGATGTAGAACGGGTGTTTTCCCAGTACAAAATTACATTAGCTAATAGAAGGAGATTCACTGTTGGTAACCTGAAATACCATTTAACAATAAAGTGCAATTCCTCTGTTTGAAATTGAATGTGTCTGTTTGAAATTAACTTACTATTAAAAAGTTCTAAATTTGAAACAGCTTGGTTATATTTTGTTTTCTAACGTTAAACATTTCACAGTAAAAATAAAAACTTGAGATTACACCTTTGTCTTTTTGTAAGTTCCATTCAAACCACCAAAGTACAATTACATTCAAAACATAACTATATAGATACAGATTAACTTTATTTTAAATTCCGTTATTAACTTTGGGTATGTAATATGCACACTATATTGAATAATTTATGGCATATAAAATGCATATTTCCAATATGCATTTTGGTTCTGCATATATGCACATTGACTTTTTGCATATTATTTGCAGAAATAGGCATATAATATGCTGCATATCGCGTCAAAAATTATGCATATTGTATGCTGCATATTGTCACATCCGTAGATATTACAATAGTAACAGAAAAATATTGTATACATATTACAATTAATTTTTACAATTTTGTTAACCATACATGGAGGGTGTCCTTATTTTAGGACAGCATCTGTAGATGTGGCACATCAGCAAAGTTAAAGTAGAGCAACCGTCTACAGGTTAACAGTGGCATCAACTCTTTATATTATTGCTATTTATTTCCGAACAGTTTTATTTGGTGCTATTTTTTGTTAGTTGAAAAAGATGAACAAAAACCAATGTTACTCGTGATAAAAATGATGGTTACCATCATTTTTTATTGACTATGAATTATCAGATATTTTTGAGTAATATTACGCTAAAATATCTTTAATGAGAAACGATTTCATTTTAAATTTTGTAATCAATTTCGAAGAATTTGATCTATTTACATCCTTGTTAGATTTATGCTCGTAATTCTTGGATTGCGTCATGTAAGTCACAGTGTTGTTACTATTCATGTTCTCTATAGTTCTACTTTTCAGTTGTACCTCATTGTCAAAATCTAAATACAAATTACGAATTTCATTATTGCTATTCTTTAAGCTTTCATATTCTTGATAATTCTCCACTCTAATATTCTTCGTTTGTTCATATTCTTCTCGATAATTCTCAGATACAATATTTTCCGGGTTATAGATAAAGCCACCCTTAGCACTATGGGACATTTCCACCCTTTGTTCTCTGCTCTCCAGTTTCGTTTCTTTACTCCTCAATATTCTGTTAACTGAGGATATTGACGGCAGGTGGCGCTCACTGCAAACTCCTTCCTCCAGGAGCTTCCTCCTGATCTCCCAGGCGAAGATGGTAGGATTCTGGTCCTTGTACTGGCGAATACTTTGCACGACTTCGGGGGTTGAGACGCGTGGTTTGCTCCCTCCTGAAAGAAATGTCAATTTTATAATGATTTAAATTAGACAACCCGTATGGTCTTTTATTCTAATGACATGTAATGATACATATACGGTATACCTATCTTGTTTCGTTAGTAATATAAAATTATTAATGCGTACATAAATAAAAAGAAAAACGCTGTGTTTAATTACTAGGACTTATTCCTATATGTGTAAATTCTACACACAGCAATGTGTGGTCTGGTATATGAATAATATGACAGATACAACTGATGGTAATTTACACAGTAATGTTTTTGATCGCTGGTAAAGTAAATATCTAGATTAGAACCTAATAATTCTTAACTAGGGTAAGTTACAAATTATCGGTAGGTTTAACATCGTCGGTCATATAAGAAAAAACGACATGTAATATTTTTCATTGGTATCCATGACACCTGCACATAAGAAAGGAAGTATCTTTCCCATTTGACGACCCCTACCAAATTTAAGTTTTATATTGACATTTGAGTCCATAGAATCCAAAAATCATAACCGTTTTTTGTAGAAACTAATTAACAATTTTTTAGATATGAGGGTTCAAAGTTATTTATTTCCTATGTATTACTGAAGGATTGAGAACTTTGAAAAAACTCGTGTTTCCATTGAAATTACTCAAAAATAATAAATTTTTTACATGATAGTGTAATGTAGTTTGTTGTATCCGCTAGTTTGTTGTACTGCACATTTCATAATTGATTAATGACCTGGCAGGGGATCAGGGGACGGCACGCTCCTTCGAAATACATATATCAAATATTCCCAGTTTCCTTGATATTTTCCATTCAATACTGATATACGTGTAAAGGGGGGTGTACCGCCCCCCATACCCCCTTGTCAGGTCATTATTCAATCATGAAGTGTGCAGTACAAAAAACTAGCGTATACAACAAACTACATTACAGCTATCTTTGACCAAAATTGGCCAAAAAGCGTGAAAACACATTTTTTAAGTTCTCAATCCTTCAGTAATACATAGGAAATAAATAACTTCAAACCCTCATATCTCAAAAAGTATTAGTTTCTACAAAAAACTGTTCTATGGACAAAAGTACATAGGAGAAAATAAATTAATTTTGGGGTGGGGGTCGGCAAATGAGAAAGAAACGACATAATAACAATTTTACTATATCGTTTCTTCTTCTATGATTGAAGATGTGAAACTGACCGATAATTTGTTACTTTCCCTACTTTATATTCGAATATCTCACCGATAGTTCCAGGCATGATAGAGCCTGTCTCTGAGAATCTGGAGAGTATCTTAGAGACGCATCCGTGAGACACGAGCAAGTGACGAGAAATGTCACACGGTCTGTAGCCTAGTACAGCAAGTTGTATGATTTTGAGTCTAGTTACGGCCGGTAGGGGTCGCCCATTGGCGTAATGACCCCCCAGTTGATTCACGCCCCCTGGCGGTGGAATTGAAGCACCACTCTCAATGAAATCCATTAACCTGGGAAATTTAATAAGGGTTATTTTAATCAATTTTAAATAAATGCTATATTCAAATCAATTAAAAGACGAAACCCCACCAACTTTAAATGTCCTCTCCGCCAGTTTTAAATTTCCTCTTCAATAGTTTTAAATGTCCTCTTCACCAGTTTTAAATGTCCTCTTCGTTAGTTTTAAATGTCTTCTTCACCAGTTTTAAAGTCCTCTTCGCCAGTTTTAAATGTCCTCTTCAAAGAATAGTGAAATAAATTATTTAATATATTAATCCATGGAATTTACCCGAATTGATCAAATATTCACATTTATTTTATTCACAACTTCTTAACAGTTAGAAATCATGCATAACAATTGTAGTGAAGATTTAATTG
Organism: Caprella mutica; assembly: GCA_947561585.1. Lineage (NCBI taxonomy): Eukaryota > Metazoa > Arthropoda > Malacostraca > Amphipoda > Caprellidae > Caprella > Caprella mutica. The sequence goes on along the minus strand of CANNZV010001245.1, from coordinate 60,202 downwards.
AAATTTGAAGCATTATTATAGGTATTTGGTGCCTTTTTACCTACTAAAAGAAATTTAAAAAATAATTGTTATTTACCAACAACTTTGGCACACAAAAGTAAGTCAAATATTAGGAGTGATTACCGGAGATTTTTTTTGGAAATATAAATATTTTTCAATGGTAATTTTTCTAAATGTGAACTGATAAAATTGTTACTGTACAAAAAATGCAGAATTCATTTCCCCATTAATTATTATTAAGACGAATTGCATCATTCTTAATTAATATTCATTAATCATTTTACAACAATTAGAACATTTAAATTTTTTTTCTGCCAGCATTACAAATTGTACCTATTAGAAATTACTGTTATGAAAAATATATCAATAATTATCAGATTATAAGAATTCACATGAACTTTGTTTCTGATTATATTTATAGAAATAATATTAAAGGTGCTAGGTTATTTTATCCTGCTATTTGATTATTGGATGATGCACTTAATATAATGTACGTGACTTGCTACTGGATTATAAGTAAATTCATTAAATTTATCGCTTTCAAAACATTGGACTCTTCAAATTTGGTTTCAAAAGATGGCTGCTGCGGCTGCTTCTATTTCAGATATTTTGGAAGGCGATAAACTAATGAATCTATCCTAAGATCTTGTCGCACAGTTATATAATATTGACAAATTGTTTATTTGAATCACCCAATAATCGACTAATTGGGGAGAAATTATCGGGGATCAAATTAATGGGGGTTAATTTACCAGGATTCAAATTTCCGGTCATGAAAATTTAGTAATGAACTACCTATTATCCTAATAAGTTTAGCTGAAAGAGTTAGCACTAAATCTTATCTCAATGTAACCAATTATTTTGATCGAAAAATTGATCTTACCTACCACATCTTACCTCTCTTCTTACCTACCACATCTTACCTCTCTTCTTACCTACCACATCTTACCTCTCTTCTTACCTACCACATCTTACCTCTCTTCTTACCTACCACATCTTACCTCTCTTCTTACCTACCACATCTTACCTCTCTTCTTACCTACCACATCTTACCTCTCTTCTTACCTACCACATCTTACCTCTCTTCTTACCCATCACATCTTACCTCCCTTCTTACCTATCACATCTTACCTCACTTCTTACCTACCACATCTTACCTCTCTTCTTACCTACCACATCTTACCTCTCTTCTTACCTATCACATCTTACCTCTCTTCTTACCTATCACATCTTACCTCTCTTCTTACCTATCACATCTTACCTCTCTTCTTACCTATCACATCTTACCTCTCTTCTTACCTACCACATCTTACCTCTCTTCTTACCTACCACATCTTACCTCTCTTCTTACCTACCACATCTTACCTCTCTTCTTACCTACCACATCTTACCTCTCTTCTTACCCATCACATCTTACCTCCCTTCTTACCTATCACATCTTACCTCACTTCTTACCTACCACATCTTACCTCTCTTCTTACCCATCACATCTTACCTCCCTTCTTACCTATCACATCTTACCTCACTTCTTACCTACCACATCTTACCTCTCTTCTTACCTACCACATCTTACCTCTCTTCTTACCTATCACATCTTACCTCTCTTCTTACCTATCACATCTTACCTCTCTTCTTACCTATCACATCTTACCTCTCTTCTTACCTATCACATCTTACCTCTCTTCTTACCTATCACATCTTACCTCTCTTCTTACCTATCACATCTTACCTCTCTTCTTACCTACCACATCTTACCTCCCTTCTTACCTATCACATCTTACCTCTCTTCTTACCTACCACATCTTACCTCTCTTCTTACCTATCACATCTTACCTCTCTTCTTACCTATCACATCTTACCTCTCTTCTTACCTATCACATCTTACCTCTCTTCTTACCTATCACATCTTACCTCTCTTCTTACCTATCACATCTTACCTCTCTTCTTACCTATCACATCTTACCTCTCTTCTTACCTACCACATCTTACCTCCCTTCTTACCTATCACATCTTACCTCTCTTCTTACCTACCACATCTTACCTCTCTTCTTACCTATCACATCTTACCTCTCTTCTTACCTACCACATCTTACCTCTCTTCTTACCTATCACATCTTACCTCTCTTCTTACCTACCACATCTTACCTCTCTTCTTACCTATCACATCTTACCTCTCTTCTTACCTATCACATCTTACCTCTCTTCTTACCTATCACATCTTACCTCTCTTCTTCCCTATCACATCTTACCTCTCTTCTTACCTATCACATCTTACCTCTCTTCTTCCCTATCACATCTTACCTCTCTTCTTACCTATCACATTTTACCTCTCTTCTTACCTACCACATCTTACCTCTCTTCTTACCTATCACATCTTACCTCCCTTCTTACCTATCACATCTTACCTCTCTTCTTACCTATCACATCTTACCTCTTTTCTTACCTATCACATCTTACCTCTTTTCTTACCTATCACATCTTACCTCTCTTCTTACCTATCACATCTTACCTCTCTTCTTACCTATCACATCTTACCTCTCTTCTTACCTATCACATCTTACCTCTCTTCTTACCTACCACATCTTACCTCCCTTCTTACCTATCACATCTTACCTCTCTTCTTACCTATCACATCTTACCTCTTTTCTTACCTACCACATCTTACCTCTCTTCTTACCTATCACATCTTACCTCTCTTCTTACCTATCACATCTTACCTCTCTTCTTACCTATCACATCTTACCTCTCTTCTTACCTATCACATCTTACCTCTCTTCTTACCTATCACATCTTACCTCTCTTCTTACCTATCACATCTTACCTCTCTTCTTACCTACCACATCTTACCTCCCTTCTTACCTATCACATCTTACCTCTCTTCTTCCCTATCACATCTTACCTCTCTTCTTACCTACCACATCTTACCTCTCTTCTTACCTACCACATCTTACCTCTCTTCTTACCTACCACATCTTACCTCTCTTCTTACCTACCACATCTTACCTCTCTTCTTCCCTATCACACTACTCTGTAGATCTTACTCCCGATCTTCTTTTATATATCTTACTGTTAATGCTTCAATGATCTATTCGATGATGAGGGAAGTGGGCGGTGCTTCAGATAAGCATAAGCCCCGCCCCCCAACAGTCAATGGTCGAAGATACGAAAAAAATACGTGATTTAGAATCTTTATACGAGAGTCCATTAGAATGATTGTGATTATTATTTTATTTGTTTTATAGTTTGACTAATTTAAAAAATATTGTTTTTAGTAGCAAAATTATTTGATAAATATTACACATAGTATTTCTTTTGTTGGAAGATTAGTAATATTATAATATTTTACATTATATAATGTAATCTTAAGTACTATTTTACTACTGTCATATCTTCAAGCTATGTATCATATTAAATTGATTAATTACTCGCTCTATTTCTTTTATATTTAGGGGAAAAAACCTACTAGGAATACTGCTCTCAGTTATTTAATATCAGTACTTACATCTATATTACTATATACATTAAAATAACCAAATGGGTTGTGTCTAGTGATTCTGATTTATTCTTACAAAAATAATGTGAAAAGACTATATCGATTTTCAAAAATTACTTTTCTTTTAGAAATGTTACTGCTACCTATAATATTTTTCTACATTATTGTGAAATTTGTATATTATATTAGATATTTAGGAATAGAACCAAAGGTGAAATATTAGTAAATATTAGCACCAAGAAAAAAGATGATGACTCTGACTACCCAATTGCGGTCTCATTGGCTTTATTTACTTTAGAATTAATGAGGTGATTCTCTTATGCAGTTCTGATAATTACCATTCAATTTGGCTATCACAAATGTTAAATTTAATTTTTAATATAGCTGTATAGTTTTCATGATATGCTTAGTACCTATAGCTGTATAGTTTTCATGATATGCTTTATACCTATTTATAGCTGTATAGTTTTCATGATATGCTTTATACCTATTTATAGCTGTATAGTTTTCATGATATGCTTTATACCTATTTATAGCTGTATAGTTTTCATGATATGCTTAGTACCTATAGCTACAATAGACACCCTATAAAGAGTCAAAATTAAGGGTTTATAGATGGTTAGCAACCAAAATATAGAAGTAAAGGTGCGTATAATTAATACAGTGCTGGATTACAATCAGAATGATTAATGTAAAGGGCCGTACACATGTAGGGTTTTTTAAATCTTTCCACCAGACTTTTTGCTAAGCTCCTCCTACTTTTTCCACGAGAATATAAGAAAAAACGATATAATTAATATTTATTTTAGTTGGTATCCATGATACCTGCAGGTATCATGGATACCAACTAAAATAAATAATAATTTTATCGTTTTTTCATATATTCTCGTGGAAAAAGTAGGAGGAGCTTAGCAAAAAGTCTGGTGGAAAGACTTAAAAAAACCTACGTGTGTACGGCCCTTTATTGGGACTCGTACTTTCGAACAGTGCAAGTTAGTGAATTGTGGAGTGTGGATATTTGAATAGGTTCATCCCTGAAGTTATGTAGTGAGTAATCAATAGTAATGTATTATTATTTATAAACTAATATTGTTTGTATATGTAGTGAGTACATGTGAAATTTATTACAGATTGATAAGAAAAAGTCTTTGACTAAATGAATTAAATGTTATTGCCTGTTGATAGATAGGGTGATGTGAGTAAATTGCGTTAGGGTTGCGAATATTTTTGGTAATTTGATCGGTTGCCATCAATTTTTCTTAAATACTCTACATATATTCTGGCGTAACTAGAGCAGTACCTAGTTCTTAATCTTTGTCGAAATATATTTATTATCCTAATTATGACTGGAATCGTTTGCCGCAATACACTCGCCTCAGACTATACTAGTTAGGTTTATTACTCCAGTAGTCGCACACTTACATAGGCTGTGAGTTCGCGGACAGTGGGTGTTAAACTTAAAGGTTATGGCAGATCAATGATAAATTTCTAAATTTAAGATTGATTTGTAAGCTACAGTATATTAATACACTTTTTCTTTCGAATGCTGTGAGTTTCCTAGTTAAATTCTCAATCTATTATTTATTCGACTTAAGTAATATACTCATTTAAAAATGACTACACGTGGCGTTTTCTAACGCCGCGTGTAAAAAAAAGCTCATGGCAAAAAGTTTAGCTACAATTCATTCTAACGGAGCCCTTCACACTTGCGTGAAAAAAAAACACTGATGAAAATAACCGCAAGTGTGGAGGGTTCCTTTTAAAACAATTTTAGCTAAACTATTTTCTATGAGCTTTTTTTCACGCGACGTTGAGAAACGCAAGTGCCGCAACTGCAAAAGAACATCGTCCAAAAGAAGCATGAAAGATTCTGGACAAATTAATGAGTAAAAAGAATGAACTGCCAGCTTGGGAGTTAAAGTCAGCCTGCGAGTTGAAAAACAACAAAAATGAACCATAAAGGCTGCTTCACATGTCGGGGATCCGTCCGGGACGTCACCGGTCCGTGATTTCTTATCACTGAGAGGAGCCGGTACTGTGTGAATATGTCCATTGAAATTAAAGATACGTTATATATTTTCACTGACACTGAATCACTGATAAGAGACGGACCGATGACGTCCCGGACGGACCGCTGACATGTGAAGCAGCCTTAAATCATGAAAAACTCGAAAATATTTTTAAAACTATTTTAAATATTTTCTTATACATTGAGACTTTTTTAACATCAGGTGGAATAAAATTATTTGTTAGCACTTGCAAATTTTTTATTGAAAAACAGAGATTCAAACACATTCTTTTAATTTTAATATTCTTTTTAAAAATACATGCATATCAAGACATATGTACAGGCATCCCCCGCTTTAGTTACCAAACGGTAACTAAAGCGAATAAAAGTAACAATAAATTTATAATTGTCACTCCTCGATTATATATCTTATTTTCTATGAGTTATAAAAAGAAAATTTGTTTTAGAGTTATTAGAGTACTACGATTATAAGCATATTAATAATAATATACAGTCTTTCATTGTTTGTGACTGTGATGAAAAAGTTGAAAGTCGTGCATTTATTAAATGTTTTAAAATCCATCCATAGCTTAACTCTCACTCAGTATAGGTGAGTGATTAATAGATACTTAGACTTCTATAATTATTGTGCTACATTTAACAAACCGCAATTTTATGCTCTATGAAATATTTTTGGTAGTAGGGTACTAAGTTCCAAGTTATTGGTTGGTTCTACAATTTCGAACACGTCAGAAAAATATTTATTTAACTTCCATTCTAATTGGTATCATGGATACAAAATGAAACAAAATTTAAACAATGATTATTATATAAAAAATTTCACGTGTTCGAAAATATGGAACCGTGCAATAACCAAGTGGTGAGTCAGTGCGGGACGCTAAAATCCTTATTTTTGGGTCACGTGACTGGCAATCTAGCGTCAGTTTAATGGAGAAATGATATAACTGAAACAAAATTTAATGGAGAAATGATATAACTGAAACAAAATAAGGTTTTACACCGTCTTCCTTAGCGTCCTGCAATCGCTGCAACACTTCCTCTCTCTAGAGTAGTTTATCATAACTCTATGGCAATAACACGGTACTAACTCTAAAATGGGACATGTTGAATTTCTAAACCAATTGCTTCTAATAACCTCTTCTGGATTATAATTTTGATGTTTTTTTAGTTACCGTGAAATAATCACAAAAAATTGTATCTGTTTTCTATGTTTAAGAACGGTTCTTATTTTGAAACATCACTCGAAATAAGTACCACTTTTGTTAAAGTGAGTTGTACTTAAAGCGAGGCTTAATTGAGCACATTCCAATCATGTGCTCTTAATAAGCCGTAAAAGTTTTCTGAAGCATTTCAACTTTTTATTTTATTTTGCATCCATGATACAGCATGTATCATGGATGCCAAATAAAATAACAAGTTAAAATGAATGTTAAATAATATAGATTTTTCTTCTACGGTCGAAGAGGTGGAACCGTCCGATAACTCAGACCTTACCCTATGTAGTAACATATAAACAATCTTCATAAGTCCATCGCCAAACGCTCTTTTGACAGTCTAAATCATTTGCTGCCATCATACGGTTCAATTGTACGGAAACTGAGGTGGTGTGCTGGAGTATAAAAATTGCGATGGTAACTGCCCTGTGGTCAATTCGCTGTGAGGATAAGTGCCGCCTGAGAAAAACTTTCCAGAATTCAAATGAAGGTAAACATTCCCTCCAAATTGACGAAAATGTGGAGAGAGAAAAAAAGTCTCTATTGAATCGGTGTTCCAAGATAATTTACGAAGTGAATTCAAATCTTTCATTTGAACTTTATTTTAGCAATTAAATAATTAGTGTAAGACTACCGTGCAGGGGTTCGTTTCCCTATTAAGGCCCCCCTTCACACTTGCGTTCCACAACGCCACCTTTAAAAAAATGTTCATTTCAAAACGTTTAACTGCAATTGATTGTAACAGAGCCCTTCACACTTGCGTTTTTTTACCAGCATTTTTTCAAACGCAAGTGTGAAGGGCTCCGTTAAAATCAATTGCAGCTAAACGTTTTGAAATGAGCATTTTTTAAAGGCGGCGTTGAGAAACGCTAGTGTGAAGGGGGCCTAAAGGATTCCAGTCTTCATTTTTGTATAAAAATATGCTTATAATTAACATTTAAATTCTCAGCCCTTCTGATAAATGTTAAAATGGAATCATTTTGCTTTATTTCCAGATTGCCCTAATTTTATTATACAAGTGAACCTACATGAAATATGTATAAATTAATCATTTTATTCCCGTAATCATGACTTAATTGAATAAGTACTTACGTATGTTACGAATTATCGGTCAGTTTCACATCTTCGATCATATAAGAAAAAATTATACAATAATTTTTATTTAATTATTATATCGTTTTTTCTTATATGACCGAAGATATGAACTGACCAATAATTCGTTGTTACCCTAGTGACGTCATAATCAGATAATATGGCCAAACGTTAAGCCAATAACTCTTTTTGTTATTTTGTGATCTTTCGCTAGAGTTGTTTGATCCTATTAATTAAATAACAACTCTTGTGATCGGTGAGTGCAACTGTTGTGACCCACGGGGATGTGAAGGATTAGGTCCTACACAGATAATTGAACCCTTTAAGGATAATTCGTAATGAAACCTTTAAGGATAATTCGTAATGAACCCTTTAAGGATAATTCGTAGTGAAACTTTTAAGGATAATTCGTAAACCCTTTAAGGATAATTCGTAGTGAAACTTTTAAGGATAATTCGTAATGAAACCTTTAAAGATAATTCGTAATGAAACCTTTAAGGATAATTCGTAATGAAGCCTTTAAGGATAATTCGTAATGAAACCTTTAAGGATAATTCGTTAATATTATGCAGTGAATTTACTCAATTGAAGTGTATATTATGTTTCACACGAAAAGTTAATTGCGCTATCTTAAAAATGCGCTGCTTGTCTTTATGATCTTTGAAAATGCGAGGCAATCTTGAGATTGTGCAAGGCATGTAAAGGATATGAAGTAGGACTAAAACTGACGGAGGAGATAACAAATTCATGCATTTAACTGACTAATTTCATATGGTAGCTGAAGCTATAGATAATAATTTGGATATTGAAATAAATAGGTTGTCACTTTAGATTTCGTTAATTTCATGTTTATTTGTTTTTCAATACTGACGGTTGCTGAATAGTTTGCTGTTGCACACATTGTTACCAAAAGTAGCAAATGAAAAACAAAAATTTAATACCTATAAGTACAGTACCTGTTATTGAATTTATAATATATTCGAATGTCATTATATATTATGGATAAACATATACTAATTAAACAAAAAAATCTCTCAAAAGCCATGATATAAATATCTATTTTTTTTAAATAATTAGTATCAATATTATTGTTGCCCGTAGTCATGATACTGCAACTGTGACGGCAGTCCAGTTTTTCTCATAATACATAAATATTATTTCATTAATTCATATATTTAACTGAACTGCACATCTGACAACGCAATATTTAACTGCAAACCTCACTTCAAATACTCTCCAATCCTAACAGCGTCAGTTTAATTCCAGCTAGCATCACATACAGTTCTTAGGCAATAGTGACGGCTTACTCTACAAATCCCATATTTTCCTTGCTAATCTAATTGTGTATATAGTAACTTGGATGCCCCATATCGAGTGAGTGAAGTTTCTGATCAATATTATTTAATCTGTGTTGCGTATTGTTTGTTAGTTTAGTATTTATAGTTTAGTGTTAGGTATCAATATCTTGTACCTGATCGGTATTTCGGGAAAGACCCCTGTGACTGATATAACGCTATCTATATCTGTTTCTAATTGCTAATCCTTTTACTATGAAATGATACTCTCCCTATTAGTCTTGTCCTATTATATTAATTACCTTGGTATTCCTTTACAAATGTTTAAAGCTATGTAGTCGTATCTTTCTAACGCTAAATTTCTTCTGCCTGATCTAGGTTTTATAGCAACACAAGTTGAAACTTTATATACTCTCATATTAGTAGCTAGGTGTACCATTTTAGTCCTTGTATATTGTACCATTGGAGGTTTAGTTAGGCCGGAACTAATTTCATGTGATTTGCAGTATCCATGTTGATTATCTTTCTAACTGGAAATCTGTTGCTACTTTCCTGTCTTACTTCTTCAATTAAGTCCCTTGTACTTTATATACGTACTGAGGTACTCACCATTTTTTTCATTGTAATTTTGTAACTATATTTTTTGATTTGTTAAGCTAATTTAGGTATATTTGTGTCTTTGCAGCCACGTCTATCAGTGAGGAATAAAACTTTCAACAGTTTCACATGGTTCTATTCAGTCCTAAAATAGTTCCGTGACAGCAATAATTGATTTGTTTTTCCTTTTAGTTTGTATTTCTTAATAAAAGTGTGGCAGACAAACAGACGGACGCGGCTCTTAATGTAGTATAGACTATAAGGTCACTAGTGGGTACCCGTGCAAAATGCACGGTAACGTTCTTATATTCCTATTCTTAAGGACATTATTTCTTGTTTCTGGTCATACCCAGCTCATTTTCCATTATATTTCATATTAATTAGGTACCAAGAAAAAGAGTAAGTTTCTGTCCCGTGACGTCATCAATTTGTGTAGAATTCTCTTGTATACCTACATAGTAAATTATGATATAAGTTAAATGTACAAACAACTAAAAATTACAAACATTGAACATCATTCAAATAATCACATTATGAAAAAATAAAATGTGTAACTACATAGATCAGTTCAATGATTGAAATAGAAGAAATAAAGTCCCCATATATATGGGTGTACCAGCTAATATTCCATTCATTTAAATTAATTAATTTAATTATGTAAAATCTATTATATATGATAAAATATATTTTAAATATCATTTATTTCGAATAATTATTCATATTCCCACCAGTCAATGTCAAAATTAATTATTTTATTTTCATTTGTGCAAAATATGTCTTTTATTTTCGTGAGAAAAAATGATAACCAGTTTAGAATTTTGTTTTCATTTTCTATTTTTCGTCATATATTGAACGAAAAGTACTTCGAATTTCAAAAAACGGTTAACGCATTCATATGAGTATAGCATTTTTACATATTGTAGATATTTTTTCGATTCGACTACCTTTTTTATTTATTTAGTATATTACCATACAATAAGGACTCACCCCCCATTGGGGTATTCCCCCGCTTAATACAACCGTGCGGAGGAATACCCCAATAGGGATGAGTCCATCTGGCATGATGTGGGGGAATACCCCAATGGGGGTGAGTCCATCTGGTATTGTGCTGTGGAATACCCCAATGGGGATGAGTCCATCTGTTATTGTGCGGGGGAATACCCCAATGGGGGTGAGTCCATCTTGTATGATGTGGGGGAATACCCCAATGGGGGTGAGTCCATCTGGTATTGTGCGGGGGAATACCCCAATAGGGATGAGTCCATCTGGCATGATGTGGGGGAATACCCCAATGGGGGTGAGTCCATCTGGTATTGTGCGGGGGAATACCCCAATGGGGGTGAGTCCATCTGGTATGATGCGGGGGAATACCCCAATGGGGGTGAGTCCATCTTGTATGATGTGGGGGAATACCCCAATGGGGGTGAGTCCATCTGGTATTGTGCGGGGGAATACCCCAATAGGGATGAGTCCATCTGGCATGATTTGGGGGAATACCCCAATGGGGGTGAGTCCATCTGGCATGATGTGGGGGAATACCCCAATGGGGGTGAGTCCATCTGGTATGATGCGGGGGAATACCCCAATGGGGGTGAGTCCATCTTGTATGATGTGGGGGAATACACCAATGGGGGTGAGTCCATCTGGTATTGTGCGGGGGAATACCCCAATAGGGATGAGTCCATCTGGCATGATGTGGGGGAATACCCCAATGGGGGTGAGTCCATCTGGTATTGTGCGGGGGAATACCCCAATGGGGGTGAGTCCATCTGGTATGATGTGGGGGAATACCCCAATGGGGGTGAGTCCATCTTGTATGATGTGGGGGAATACCCCAATGGGGGTGAGTCCATCTGGTATTGTGCGGGGGAATACCCCAATAGGGATGAGTCCATCTGGCATGATGTGGGGGAATACCCCAATGGGGGTGAGTCCATCTGGTATGATGTGGGGGAATACCCCAATGGGGGTGAGTCCATCTTGTATGATGTGGGGGAATACCCCAATGGGGGTGAGTCCATCTGGTATTGTGCGGGGGAATGAACTCTTTAAGGAATACTCTTAAATAACCCTTTAAGAGTATTCGTGTATAATTTATAATGCACTTAATTTATAATATAGAACTAAGCTATAGAAATATGCCTCCAAATTTCAATCAGATTGTAATGTAAATACTTATAATTATATTTAATTGCTATACAAATATTATTTCATTATCCCGGTATGTCCTAGCGTGACACATATGTCCCCTTTCAAATAATGGATAAAAACACATGTGTACTCTTTCAAATAATGGATAAAAACACATGTGTACTCTTTCATATATTAGAGCACATATGTACTCTTTCATTAGTTAATTAAGCACATTTGTGATCAATTTTACTTTTTTTATTGTTTAATAGGCTTTCTTCACACAAACATGTATAGTACAAGATTATCTATAAATTCTCCTTTTTTTACACTGAAATTAATTATTATTTATTTAAGTTATTTATGAAATGAAATACGCATCAGTTTTGTATTAAATTATTATATAATTTATATCTAGATAAAGTGAATAAATTCGTATTATACAGCGTGTCTTACTGGTAAAATTTTGAAAAAGATTAACCTTCCCTTATATTATATCTATTATTAATTTCATTATCGTAAATCATAATTTCATTATCGTAAATCATAATTTCATTATCATAAATCATAATTTCATTATCATAAATCATAATTTCATTATCATAAATCATAATTTCATTATCATAAATCATAATTTCATTATCATAAATCATAATTTCATTATCGTAAATCATAATTTCTTCATCATAAATCATAATTTCATTATCGTAAATCATAATTTCATTATCGTAAATCATAATTTCTTCATCATAAATCATAATTTCATTATCGTAAATCATAATTTCATTATCGTAAATCATAATTTCATTATCGTAAATCATAATTTCTTCATCATAAATCATAATTTCATTATCGTAAATCATAATTTCATTATCGTAAATCATAATTTCTTCATCATAAATCATAATTTCATTATCGTAAATCATAATTTCTTCATCATAAATCATAATTTCATTATCGTAAATCATAATTTCTTCATCATAAATCATAATTTCATTATCGTAAATCATAATTTCATTATCGTAAATATATTATAAATATTAAAAATATGTTCAATTGTTCATTTATTGTTAATTTAGTTTGAGTTAGTTAGCTAAAGAGAACTTGATCGCTAATTCGCGCACTCTACCCTTGCACAATCTCGAGATTGCCACGCAATTTCAGGAGCAGTCTTAAGATTGGGCAAATTGGTAAATAGCGCGGGCCACATACACATTATAATGGTGCATTGGTTACATTCATTGCATGACTTAGTGCATATTTACTTCGCCAAGAGGCTGCTGAGGAAAACGCGTTTCTTTTGTTTGTTTTCGATGTTGACTTATTGGCCCTCTAACGAGATGAACCTGATATGCTGGTGGTTTGAATCCACGCATCTATCCAATCGCGATAGTCTTTTGTTTTATAGCAAGATGCGCTATTGATGACCCTCCCTTCACACCTCAAACACGTGAACATGTAATTAAACATACGTATTTGTACATTTAATCGGAAATTGAAGAGAATTGCTGAAATTGCTAAAAATTTCAATCTATGACAGATAAAAATAGGGATTGAAAGGCACTGTTAATTAATGTATTATGGAAAAGTATATGATACAAAGTTAGAGCTTCTATTAATTGCAGTACTTATTTATTAAATACATAATCAATCTGTATAAAAATCTTATCATATTTATTTTGTACTATATTTCTTCGTGACACAGATCTGATAGTAAAAGTGATGGTGGAAGTTCCCACTATTGTGGTATCGGTTAATCTCCTCACTGTTGACCAACTAAAATTAAGTATTGAGTAACATTAAAAGGTATAATATATTGACCACTGACCAACTTAAAGTATCTAGTCGTATTCAATGGTATAATATATTGACAACTGACCAACTTAAAGTATCTAGTCGTATTTAATGGTATAATATATTGATCACTGACCAACTTAAAGTATCGAGTCGTATTCAATGGTATAATATATTGACCACTGACCAACTTAAAGTATCGAATCGTATTCAATGGCATAATATACTGAAAAAGATCAACAAGCTTTGACCATTGACCAAGCGAATAATTTCTGACAGCTGCATGACGCTCTTTAAATGTTTTAGCCCATGCACCAGCTCTCGTGGAAATATCACTACCTTTTTAATTTTAAACCTATTTGGATGCTGTCTTTTCATAACCTAATTTCTTTCACATAATTACACACGATTAGACGAAAACAAATGTTATGAATGATAAGATACTCATATTATGAGCATTTATTCAAATAATTAGATGCATAAGATGAATGAGTGGGCCAAAACGAGAGACTAACCTCATCCATATAATTCAGTAGCTACAGGCATGAGATCTCGCTTTATGTCAAATATCATACCTCGCATTAACTTGAAAATATGCATGTACCATATTTTGTTTGGTTCCTTCAATGTAAAAAAATTGTTTAAAAGTAATTTTTCGGTACAAATGATGGAAGTAAACTCGGGGTGAACTCCGCTTTAAGTCATCCTATTATAAAAGTGGGATCTACTTAAAGCGGGTCTGCCTGTAATACCTACGACAAATTGTTTTTTTTTTATTTCTTGTTGTTTTTATTTTAAGTGGATGATCATTATTTTCTGTTTGATGTTTACAAATGGAAGTGTAAATATCAAATGAAGGTCATTTTGGGAAAAATATATAAAAAGTAGATTCGTTAAGATCTTATAGGAGTTTTAAGTGAGAACTGGTTCGCGCGAGCCAGTGAGTAAACTTTCGAGGGTTAGGTGTTTTCTGTTTACCGCTTTGACAGTCAGATGGCAGCACAGAGATCTTTTCAAATAGAAATTTGCAAGAGTAGTGAACGCATCTTATCGTAATTTAATATCAATTTGGTACGTAATATCATAATATGTATATGCCCTTTTGAAAAGAGATTTCCATTGTAAATTATTTTTAATTTCCACGATCTATGCTGATTTATATATCTTACGATATAATACAGTGTGTGACTTGATACCATTTAGTATTTATTACAGATAATTATAGGAATAGAAAATTTGACTCTCGTACTATTATCTACGAGCCCCACTGCCAGGTTATTAATCGATCATGAAGTGTGCAGTACATACAACAAACTATAACGAATGCAACAAACTACATTACAGTTTCATGTAAAAATTTTATAATGTTTGAGTAATTTCAATGAAAACACGAGTTTTTTCAAATTTTTCAATCCTTCAGTAATACATAGGAAACTAGATCATGTGCACTCGGTAGAGCGCATACCATCGCCGCCGCTTTGACCCGTTCTCGCCCAAAATTTAATAAACTGTTAACTGGATAATAACCAATCGTCCCACCAAGTCCCTATGACACAACCTTGTCTCAATCATGTCTCAAGAAAGTTATGCTGCCTGGGTAAATTTCAGACAATTTGGTTGAATACTTTTTGAATTGTTGAGTTATAAATGACCTTGACCTTGATCTTTGATCTTTGACTTGATCGCTCCCAAAATGTAACAAAATGGTTCCTGTATATTGACCAATCGTCCCACCAAGTTTCATTCAATATGGTTCAATATTTTTTGAATTATAAATGACCATGACCTTGACCTTTGACCGGGTCACTCCCAAAATTCTACCAGCAGGTCACTGGACATAGACCAATCGCATCACCAAATTTCAGGCTGAACACTTTTTCAGTTAAGCGAATAACAAGATGATAAATAAATAAATAAATAAATATACCTACCACAGCTAAAATATGCCCTCCCTCATTCTGCGAAGGTAATAATGATATTAAATATTAATATAATATTTAAATAAATATTTTGCGCTGCTATTCTGGAAAAGACTCGATAAATCTAATAAAAACAAGCATGAGTGGGAATTTATAATGTGATCTGTTTTTATCTTCTTGAGAAATAAAATATAGGTTTATTATATTGATTTGTATGAAACTTCTTCCTTTCAATAATGATTTAGCCAATTTCCACTCAATTTTTATTTTAATATATTATCTAGGGCATGAATTAAATAGTTAGAAGGATACTCGCACTCGACAGAAATACCGACAATGAAAAAGAAGGTGACGTCACTTAGAATACGATTTCAAGCTTCTTGTAATGTTTTCTTTGAGTCTACAGGGTGTCCGACACTTTTGTTGCCAAACTTTAAGGTTGCATTCGTCGAAATAAACACTTTTTATTCCATGAAGGTATGGTCTAAAATGCTTAGATATAAAGTAATTCTTTGAGGGAACTACTAAATGGAGAATAAAAGTTGAAAGAAATTTAAAGATAATAGTTTTTAATAAGAAAAATAACCACACTCTCTTACATTATGTTGGGCGACATCAGTTGTTCTCAAATTAATTCCTAAATTTATACATGAACAAATTTGAAAAGTTAGTAGGCCTTTTAAATGCTAATCATTTTATACTGCAGTATATTAAAGTAAATGGAGTTAGTTAATTTAACGTTTTAAATAGAGGAAGCTTCCAACCGTTATTATGGTTTACGGTGGAGCTTAAAAGCCAATTGTATTAGGTAGGAGGCTTGTAAATTCTGCTGTTTGGGTTTGCAGAGTAGTGCATCATCACTTTGCTCAGCCCTTGTTGTTTAGCATCCTGCATCGCCTTGTAAGGGACCGCAGAGCTTCCAGGGCGTAAATGGTGCGATGATGAAATCTCAATGGTGATGAAGTAAGGTGATGAATCCATGATGAAGTAAGGTGATGAATCCATGATGAAGTAAGGTGATGAATCCATGATGAAGTAAGGTGATGAAGTCTCAATGGCGGAGTATGAAATATAGAGAGCATTAAATTAGCAAAGGGTTAAGTGTACCCAATCTTTGCCAGAGGAGTGAAGGTTTACAAATTCCTAATGAGAGTGTGGCATAAATTTTCTTCACTCTCCCCGGCAAAAATATGGAATAAATGTTACAAAACATTATTTCAAACATACATACATTAATTTTAAATAGATAATTTTCAAATATTTTAATGCTAGCGAATTAATTAATTAATCAATTTAATAATGAAATTTAAATCGAACATGATAATAAAATAATAATAATAAATTGGAGTAATATTGTAATAGGATACCTCCAACTTCCTATTCCACCTACTAGTCGCCTCTTACGACACATCTAGGAATGAGAGCAGTATTCTTTGCATTCAACATAATGACGAAAAATATTAAACCAAATATGTTAATTGCACCCCCTACTCTAGAGGACTGGAAAAGGTTAGTTCATAACAAATTTAAATGAACTAACGTTCAGACGGCATCAGACTGTATCCAGTCTGTCAGCTTCCATCTGAATTTATTGGCAGCATCTCTAAGGGGTCTACGTCTAGACTCAATAGGAATAGAAGTACTAAGATTGGAAGACTGCTCATTTAAGCAATCTTCAGAATCTTTTGAATCATTTAGATAAGCATTAGAAGAATCTATATTGTCATCAGGACAGAAAATTTCAGAATCAGAGTAGTCATTACTTTCATTATTTACAGGAAAATCTGAATCTAATTCTAATGGATATAGATTAGTAATAGAAGTAATAATCTCATTACCACCCTTCAAAACCTTAACAGATCTGATCAAATTATCAGAACTCTGTATATATTCCAAGATTTTAGCGAAAGACCAAAATGGTCTGGATTTAAGAGGAGTTTTCATGATAACAATAGATCCAGGTTTCAAAAATTTAGACTGTTTTAACTCATCAGGTGAATAAGAATTCTTGTTTTTATCTCTTAAATCAAGCAAATAATCTTGAAGAAATTTCTTTCGAAAACTTTCAAACGTGACATCTCTAAATTCCAAAGCATTAAGGATCGATTCTCTATTATCTTCATCTCCCAAATCCTTAGTTAAATTGCTTTCAGTCAAGACAAGTGAAGGGAAGGAATTTCCTACAAGCAATAAACTATTTGGTGTAATAATTTCCAATTCGTCACCCTTACTACTGTAGGTTAAAGGTCTAGAATTCATAACATGTTGAATGTCTGACAAAGTCGTTAACAAATTAAAATAGGGAACAATTCTTCTACCTATGACCTTGTACATACAGTTTTTCATAGTTCTAATAAGTCTTTCCCAAGTGGCTCCATACCAAGGAGAATAAACAGGAGTGAATTTGAACCTAATGTTATAAGACGAAAATTTTTCCTGAAAAACTTCCGAAGTAATTAGAGTCTTGAGTACTGATTCACCTGCCTGAAAGGTTTTAGCATTATCACAATAGAGAACATTAGGAAGAGAAAACCTATTATGAAATCTTGCAAAAGCCAAGATAAATTGTTCAGTCGACATGTTATTTAATAATTCTAAATGGACCGCACGAGTATTTAGACAAGTAAAAATTAATATGTACATTTTAGTCTTAACATTATTAATATCAGTGACCCAAATGGGGCCCGTATAATCAATACCTGTTGAACCAAAGGGCTTTATAAAGTTTACTTTATCAAAAGGAAGACTAGGTGAAGGTGGAGCTTTGAATTTTAGTTTGTTATATCGATTACAAGTTATGCAAGATTTTATAACATTAGAAACTGCCTGTCTGGCTTTAATAATCCAAAACCCACCCTTTCTCAAATAGTTAAGAGTCGAATTTACCCCCATATGACAACAGTCACTATGGGCTTTTGCAATCAACAATTTGGTTAAATAATCATTTTTACTGAGAAGAACAGGATTAACAGCATTGTAATCCAGAGCAAGACTCTTATCAATCCTGCCTCGAGATCTTAAAACTCCGCCTTCATCTAAAAATAAATTACAGTCAGACACAAGTTTTGGTACATTTTTATAATCCACTGGAAGAGTATTTAAATATTTAATTTCACCAGGGAAACAATTCGCTTGAGCCAACTTGACCAAATAATTAAATGCCTCTGTTTTCAAATCATCTTGATTTATAGGTAGTTTCTTAAACAACTTAACAGCGCTTAAAACTTTAACAAGTACATTAATTAATTTACTGTAAGAACTAAAGCGAGTAAAATCTATTAAAGGAACATCACCAGACTCAATTCCAGCTGCTACAAGTCTATTAGGTTCTAAACTACCATGCATAAGTTTAATAAACTTGGTAGGAATACAACCCAAAGAACCAGTAGGCCATTGATTTAGATTGTATGTCAACCAGTCAGGTCCCTCTAACCAATCCTTGTGCTCTTCAATGAAAGAAGTTATTTTGTTAGATCGAGTCAATAAATCAGCGACATTGTGCTGTGAAGGAATGTAAGAATAATTAATAGAAATGCCACTAGCTTTCAACTCTTCTGAAATTACAGACATTTCCTTTAATCTATTATTTACGAAAATATTTTTTCTATTTGCTTTTCCAGAAAGCAGCCACGAAAGAGCACATTGATTATCCAGTAAAATAGTAACAGAATTTACCTTAAATTGGAAATGAGGATTATCAAGGATTGATTTTAAGCATTTCAAACTTAAATAAGCAGAAAGCAATTCTAACGTGGGTAGAGTTTTTGTATTTAAAGGAGATACCTTAACCTTACTGTAAAGCAAGGAGGCTTTACCATTTTGTATTGCGTAGAAAACACAGCCATAAGCATCCTTTGATGTATCAGCAAAAACTACTACGTCTACAGAAGAAGAAGTATCAAAGGTAAATCTAGGAGCTACAAATTTGTCTATGTTACAATTGAAGGAAATACAAAGTTTATACCATTCAGATTGCAAATAGTCTCCCATACTATCATCCCAGTTAAAGTTATTTTTATATAACTTTTGCATAAATATTTTAAAGTTTATAACTATGGGCGTGATGAGCCCTAGAGGGTCAAAAATTTTAGCAATAGAAGATAAGACTTGTCGCTTGGTCGACGCCTTGCAATCCAAAGGTTCTGTTTTTAAAGAAATAGTATCATCATGGTTATCATACACATATCCTAAAACTTTAATTTTAGAAGAGTTACACTTTAAATCAGCAGGAATATGGTTTAAAAGAGCGGGTGCATTAGTGGACCATTCTCTAAGCTGAAAACCAGAATTACTCATTTCAATAGTTCCGAGTTCATATACTTTCTTAAGATCAGTATCGGAGTTAGAGGTAAAGATCAAATTATCAACATAGAACTTAGTAGATAGAACATTCTCAATTAGGGAATCCTCAGATTTTTCGGCTACATGTTTAATTATGTAATTTAAAATGAAGGGACTACTTATGAATCCAAATATAAGAGAATTATATCTATAGTATTTGAATTCACCATCATTGAAAACTACAAATGAAAATCTATTCTTATCTTTAAGAGACTTCAATTTAATCATGAGGAAGGCTTTAGCTATGTCACTTAAAAGACAGTTTTCATTCGTGCGAAAATAATGCAAAAGGTCAATTAAATTATTCATCAGGTCTACTCCTGGATACGCTGCCTCATTCAATGATGGACATCCTTTAACTTTAAGACTACAATTGAATACTGGTCTAACTTTAGTAGAACTAACTAATGGGTCATCTCTAATTACCGCTCGATGTGGTATAAATACATGATCATTAGCATTGAAATTGGTAGGAATTTCTTCCACAATGCCTAAGTCAATCTGATTTTGGAACACTTCCATGTAACTAGATTCTACACCTTGTTTTAAATTTTTATGGTGCACCTTTTTAGCTAGAACTTTAGCTAACTCAAAATTAGAAGGGACCTTATCAATAATATCATTTTTCCATGGAAGTTCAACATAATAGTGACCATCTTTTAGTTCTATAGAGCTTTTGAATTTCTCAATCTCATCGTGATCATAAGAGGAAATTTTATCGGACTCCCTCACACCAATAGATTCTAGAGAAAATAAATTTTCCAACCCATGCAGAACAAAAGAATCATCAAAAATTTGAGCAACTGGTGGGAAATAGTTTTCTTTTGCATTTAATGCAAAATTAATGCTAGATTGATATTCTTTACAAAATTTATGCTTAGAGTTATTTTTGATGCTATCTCGAGATTTACGTGAAACTTCTAATTTCTTGCAAGGGCCATAACAATCATTCAATACTCTAGTCTTAAGTTCATTTTCTTTGACAACATTGTTATCCAGTTCTTTAGAAAAAGAATTCCTACATGAACCTATGTTGACAATTAAATCTTTGATAGATCCTATAGGAATAAATCCATTAGATAGTCTAAGTAAATTGCATTTACCGACATTAGAATATTCAAATACAGAAAACATAAGAATATCATTACCTATAATTCCTGCTACAGTGGTATAATCATTATCAAACTTAGGGACACATGGGCTCAATGGAATATCTAAATCTTTAAGCTTATTAATAGCGGAGTTAATTCCATCAACCCTCATTTCAAAATTAAGATTATCTATGGCAAAAAAATTAGTTTCTTAACTATCTGAATTTGGTAATCTTAATTTAATTTTAGTTAAATGGCCAGATACATTTTCGACAATACCTAAACTAGCAATAGGTATTGAGATCTTGGTTCCATTCAACTTCAAAGATTTAATTAAATTACTATTGATTAAACTAAATTGTGCACCCGTGTCCAATAGGAACGGCAACTTTACAGACCCACTATCGGACGACACAATTAATTCAATGACCGGATTAGCAATATCAACACCGTGCTTCAATTTTAGTCAATCTTTTCTATTAGATTGCTTACCGGTAGACAATGACAATACCATGTTAGGGCAAAGAGCAGTAATATGCTCCGGTTTTTTACAGATATTGCATGGATACTTTACACCACGGCATTGATCAACTTTATGATTAACACCCAGACATTTAGAACATAAGAACAGGTTATCAGCTCTCCTAACCCTGTCCTGATAGTTTTGATACTTCTTACAATAGATCGAAGAGTGATTAGTAAGAGAGCAAAATTTACAAGCTCTAACATTAGAAGAACTTGATTGGTTCCTATGACTAAAATTATCAATCTTAGGTTTAGAAGTATAAACAGAGGAAGATTTATTACATGAATTTTTATCCTGAGTGAACATTCTAGTTAATTCTGCGGAGTGTTCCATAAAATTATTAACAGATGGATAACTAGAGCCAGTTTTTCGGCATAATTCTTGCAAAAAGTAAGAGGGCAATTTAGATCTTACAACATTACTGATAAGAACATTTCCCGCTGAATCAAAAGCTTCGAAATCGTAACCTAACTTACGCAAATTTAAGAGTCTCGATCTCAAAAAGGTAGAGAATTCAACAATCTTATTCAAACTGTCACACCTCGCAGAATCCAGAACTTCACTCAAAGTAGAATTCAAAAGGAAATGCCTATCATAGAACTCCCCCTCTAACAACGCCCATGCTTCTTCAAAAGCAGTATCGTCTACAGATAAATGCTCAATTAAGGCCAAAGCTCGACCACCTAAAGCAGATTTAAGATACAAGAGTTTCTCAACTTCAGACAAATTAGGAAATGAAGACATGGCGTTGGTGAAGGAAGATCTAAATGAGTCAAATGCATACTTATCAGAAGAATTGTCACTGAAATTCAATATTTTAAGTTCAGGTAATTTGATGTTGCACATTGGTTTATTATTGTCTTCGGACTTGATAGTTCTATTTTCGAAAAATGAAGATAAACAAGTCCTACAATTAAAAACGTATCTTTCCAGTTCAGACTGTTTTAGCCATTCTTGTTTAGAAATCGACTCAATACCATCAGAATTATTATTTAGTAATGCAAGATATTCATCAACAGTTTCTGTGTAAGAGTCTAAGAATCCTTTAATTTGTGCATCAAAATCTTTGATAAGGTCAACACTAGTTTCGTCATTAACTAGTTCATTGATATTCTCTATTTTATTAATAGTTTTTTCAAATGTAACTTTGAGTTTAGTTTTAAGTGATCTGATTTCCTTCTCCATATTGGAATTTCAGTGACAAAATTTTAACAAAAATAAGAAATATAATACAGTTAATAATGAATTATTAGTCTAATTAATAAAAAATCTTAAATTTAACGTGCAGAGGAGAGTGAAGATGAAAAAGAAAGTGAATAAGCAAGTTTAGTGTTCAGGAAAACAAATAAACATTGCTTGAAGAAAATTTAATTTGAGAAAATAAAGTAATTCTTTGAGGGAACTACTAAATGGAGAATAAAAGTTGAAAGAAATTTAAAGATAATAGTTTTTAATAAGAAAAATAACCACACTCTCTTACATTATGTTGGGCGACATCAGTTGTTCTCAAATTAATTCCTAAATTTATACATGAACAAATTTGAAAAGTTAGTAGGCCTTTTAAATGCTAATCATTTTATACTGCAGTATATTAAAGTAAATGGAGTTAGTTAATTTAACGTTTTAAATAGAGGAAGCTTCCAACCGTTATTATGGTTTACGGTGGAGCTTAAAAGCCAATTGTATTAGGTAGGAGGCTTGTAAATTCTGCTGTTTGGGTTTGCAGAGTAGTGCATCATCACTTTGCTCAGCCCTTGTTGTTTAGCATCCTGCATCGCCTTGTAAGGGACCGCAGAGCTTCCAGGGCGTAAATGGTGCGATGATGAAATCTCAATGGTGATGAAGTAAGGTGATGAATCCATGATGAAGTAAGGTGATGAATCCATGATGAAGTAAGGTGATGAATCCATGATGAAGTAAGGTGATGAAGTCTCAATGGCGGAGTATGAAATATAGAGAGCATTAGATTAGCAAAGGGTTAAGTGTACCCAATCTTTGCCAGAGGAGTGAAGGTTTACAAATTCCTAATGAGAGTGTGGCATAAATTTTCTTCAGATATAAAGTTACAAGGTTAGGAAAGTAGTATCTGTACCTACCATTTATTATCATTAGTTAACGACATTTTTTTAATGTTGCAATAAGAAACCAAACATTTTTAACAGTAATTATTAGGAGCACAAGAAACTTGATCTTAAATTAGGTTACATGTTTGCAAAATGTGTTCAAACTGATTCCCATTTGTTGCGATGCAGCCGTTAAAACGTTTGTCCAATGATTGGCGGACGCGAGCAAAGACACCAGCAGTTTCACGAATCCTTGCGGGAAAAACGTTTGAATGCTTGCATCGCAAAAAATGGGCGGCAAATTGAACACATTCTGTAAACATGTAACCTAATTTAAGATCATGTTTCTTGTGCTCCTAATAATCATTATTAAAAATGTTCTGTTTCTTATCGCGACATTAAAAAAATAATGCTAACTAATAATAATAAATTGTACAGATGTTACTTTCCTAACCTTGTAACTCTTTAACTAAGCATTTTAGACCATACCTTCATAGAATAAAAAGTGTTTATTTCGACGAATGCAACCTTATGTTAAAGTTTGGCAACAAAAGTGTCGGACACCCTGTATATCTAACTAGTCAGCTATAATGCCTATTCAATGCAGTGTATTTTCATGTTATCACTTATTTGTATTGCTTTAATTAATGCAAATATCAGAATTATAGTTTATAAATTCTTTTATGTATAGCTATATATTATAGTTGCATGTATTCTATATACATCCAATTCTGTAGCTTAAAAAATTAATACTAGCATTGCAGAATACAGCTACCTACTAGCTTCTTTATTCTATACACAGTTTTCTTTTTTTTATTCATTTTGTTAATTTGTTTATATCATTAACAACAATATAAAGTTAGTGATCTATGATTTTCCTTCCTTCCTTAATTAATTGAAGAAATCCGTCAACAAAAATTAATTATATATATTTCACCATATCGATTTTATCGTGAAAAATAGTTCATATACCTACATACCTACATTTTTATATTAGAATTTACTCTCTATATATATAGTTCTTCAATTTCAATCGATCGTAGTCGACACAAATCCAATTATTATTGAATATCATCTGAGTCATAAAATAAATAGACTAACTATTTAATTTATGATTTGAGCTAAATTTAATAAATGATTTCAGTATTAGGTATATATATAATTATATATTAAAATTTACGATGTATTTAATAATATATTTGACCAAGTAATCAAAAGTTATTTCATGAAGATCTATAACCAAATATTTCCGATGCGAGTATCTGTATACCAAGTGACGTCATGAGTCACACGCGTAACGTCATCCTTTCACGCCATTTTCAATTGAGAGTATCCTTCTAACTATTTAATTCATGATCTAGGGGTTAAATTACAGGACGGAAGCTAATTTTATGAAGTTCTTGTCAGGACTTTTCTCGTATTTCTTTCTAAATCAACCCTTAGCCGATTTTTTGTTTCTTTTGGCTATGCTTCTGAAAAGGCGAGGAATCATTCTTTAAAAGATTTCAACAAAAACAACAACTAACAAGCAGTCCAACCTCCTCATAAACCCTGTTAGAAGAAGGACAATACAAGGTTCTTGAAGTGTGTTAAAAGTCGTATGCATAAGTCTAAAATACATGTAGATATAGGAGGAAATTTAATATTGTTTGCACAGATGACAGATCCAGACTGGCAGACTCTGACTGTACAATATGGAACATTTTTCCAAGACTTTCTGTGACAAATCTGAGCCCAATTTTAGAAATTGGAGATCACCTAGTCTGCAGAAACTGGTAAAGTGTTTGTAATCTTAGAGATCTCTTATTCTGTTCATAGCAAAATTTATATAAATATAGAGATTAATACAGAAGTGTTTGTAGTAAAATTATTGTAAATATAGGAATTAATTCAAAATTGTTCAGAGAGAATACCTATCCCAAATATCTCCTATACCTATTCTGCAGACTGGGAGATCACGAATTAATTCCTATGTTACCTTAAATTTAGCTGCGGGAGAATTTTGAATTAATTCCTAATTTGAGTAATTTCCTATGTTACCATCAATTTGATACCTACCTAGGTATTTATGATAATAATTTATCTAAAAGCTGAGCGGCACACTACGACTACCTACGTGACACGGTGACTACAGTACGGCGGCCGCCAGTCTGCAGAATGTGTCTCTTCTCCCGCAGAGATTTTAATTTGAGAGACAGTTACTCTCTGACTCTCAGTAGCAGATTCAGAACCAGAGTGGAATAATAACTTATTTCAGATTGACTAGTAACTCTGTTAGGAATTTAGAATGAACAGAAATTACTCATTTTAACCCTAAAAAATGCAAAAATCAGTAAATTATTTTATAAATTTCAACTCCGTAGAGAAAACGAATGTGAAAACGAATGTGAAAGTGTTTGTAATCTTAGAGATTTCAACTTCAAGTCATTTAAGCTTCACAATTGGGCTTGTTGTGATGATGCATTCATGCATTCCCACTAATGGGAATGCATGAAGTTAGGAGTAACTCTGTTAGAATTTATGTTTTCCAGTCTGGATTCAGAATCTCCCGCAGCTAAATTAATGGCCAAGTAAATTAGTATGTCTCATAAACTCACCATTTGTCTTTCCAGCTGAGCTCTCTCCTAAATTCAACAAATTCTCTCCAAAATGATCAAATTATCATTAATTCTCTCCAAAATAACATTGTAGCATAGGAGAAAAATAGATAAAAACTCTCCATTTGCAATTGAAGGGCTCAAAATAACAGTCACAAACTCGCCATTAAAATGGCTAGTTTGGACATGCTTTATTACTTGGATTAATGGTAACATAGGAATTAATTCAAAATCTCCCGCAGCTAAATTAATGGTAACATAGGAATTAATTCAAGATCTCCCGCAGAGAGTCTTGGAAAAATGTTCCATATTCTGCAGACTGAGGCGGCCGTACTACTACTGTAGTCCCAGTCTGTATTTGGTGCACAAAATTCCACTGACTTTTTGAAAAAGCTGAAAAAATCCACCATAAATTTTCAGTAAATTGGCTGATCCACCAACATTTTACCAATTTTTCCACCGAAAATTAATGGTAACATAGGAATAAATAGCTAAAATTCCACCGACTTTGATAGAATATTATTTTCAATGCAGAAAAATTCCACCGACAAGTCGGTGGAATTTACCATGAAATACAGTCTGGCTGTAGTCTGTAGTCAGTAGTCCCATAGGGTCACCGTGTCACGCAGGTAAAATGCGGCCCTTTAATTTTTAATTGCGGCCCTCTCAAGACCCAGTCTGCAGAATGTGTCTCTTCTCCCGCAGAGACTTTAATTTGAGAGAGAGATAATCTCAGACTCTCAGCAGCAGATTCAGAATCTCCCGCAGCTAAATTAATGTTAACATAGGAATTAATTCACCAGTCGGCAGAATATGTGAGATATTTGGGATATTCTCTCCGAACACTTTTGAATTAATTCCTATATTTACATTAATTTTGCTACGAACACTTATGAATTAATCCCTATATTTACATTAATTTTGCTACGAACAAAATAAGAGATCTCTACAAACACTTTACCAGTTTCTGCAGACTGGTTAATTCAAAATCTCCCGCAGCTAAATTAATGGTAACATAGGAATTAATTCAAAATCTCCCGCAGAGATCTACAATTTCTAGAATTTCATTCAAAAACTCCCGCAGAGAGTCTTGGAAAAATGTTCCATATTCTGCAGACTGGGAAATTACATTAAAATGTTGCATAGCATCAAAAGAAGCACAGTGCATGTTATAATTTATTAATTTAAGTTTTGAATGTGTGTTTTGAATGTATGATGTTTCTGTTGTAAGAAGCCGCAGTGAGTCAGTGTGCCGCAATTTACCTGCGTGACCCTACGGCCAACCCCCCGGGCCCTGGGCCCCGGCCACCCAGTCTGCAAAAGATGCATGAAGCCGTGAAGTTTATCCGGCGACCAGTCTGTATTTGGTGCAAAAAATCCCACTGACTTTCTCGAAAAGCTGAAAAAATCCACCATAAATTTCCAGTATTTTTGCTGATCCACCAACATTTTCCCAATTTATCCACCGAAAATTAATGGTAACATATGAATAAATAGCTAAAAATCCACTGACTTTGCCAGAATATTTTATTAAAAGGTGAAAAAATTCCACCGACATGTCGGTGGAATTAACCATGAAATACAGACTGGTCCGGCGACTATTGAGGCCTTGAAATTAGTCTCCGACTCTCCTGAATTATCCGGCAAAATTTTCTAATTAATTCCTATGTTTACACCAGTCTGCAGAATATGGAACTGTGGAACATTTTTCCAAGACTCTCTGCGGGAGTTTTTGAATGAAATTTTTTAAAATTGGAGATCTCTGCAGTCTGCGGGAGATTTTGAATTAATTCCATGTTACCATTAATTTAGCTGCGGGCCAGACTGGAAAACATAAATTCTAACAGAGTTACTCCTAGCTTCATGCATTTCCTGATTTCCATTAGTGATATTTATCATCACAACAACTTACTGGCTTATTATGTGTGAACAATCTTAATTTCCTCCTATATTCATATGTATTTCACTGAGAAAAGAAGCCAAAAACTTTGACGTAATTTTGAGCCCTTCAATTGCAAATGGCGAGAAATATCTATTTTTCTCCCATGCTGGAATGTTATTTTGGAGAGAATTTATGATAATATGATCATTTTTGAGAGAAATTTGTTAATTTTTGGAGAGAGCTAGAGAGATAAAAAGTGAGTTTAAGAGCCATACTATTTTACTTGGTGCAGAAACTGGTAAATTGTTAATAGAGATCTCTTATTCTGTTTGTAACTTTGTAGCAGAATTAATGTAAATATAGGAATTAATTCAGAAGTGTTTGTAGCATAATTAATGTAAATATAGGAATTAATTCAAAATTGTTCAGAGAGAATATCCATAATATCTCCCATAATATAATTCTGCAGACTGGTTATTAAATAGAAAATTGTCTCCAGATAGTTCATGAGAATAATTTCAAGGTCTCAATAGTCGCCTCACTCGCCGGATAAACTTCACAACTTTAAGCATCTTTTTCAGACTGGTATGTTGAGATCAATCGATTGATAGAAAGTAGTTGTAGTTATCCCAAGTTAAATAGTATGGCTCATAAACTTTCCATTTGTCTCTCCAGATCTCTGAGACTATAAAATAACCAAAAGCATAGGAGGAAAATAAAAAAATTAGATATTTCTTTTCATTTGCAATTGCAGGGCTCAAAACCAGACTGCAAGAACTGGTAAAGTGTTCTCCAAGAAATTCTCTATTTTGGCTTCTGTTCTTAGTAAAATACATGTAAATATAGAAGAAAATTAAGAATTGTTTGCACAAAATATGTTAAAAATGTCCCATATTCTGCAGACTGGGCTCAAAATAACTTTCACAAACTCGCCATTAAAATGGCAAGTTTGATTATTAACTACCTTGGATATGATCGAACATAGGAATTAATTCAAAACATTAAGCCAATTGCGCATATCTGAGTTTTGACCATTTTAAATGTAAGCTAATTAATTGGCTAAAATTTGTCTTTAACTGACAGTGACATACTCTATAACATGGTTCATAACATATCCCAAATGTCTCCCATGCCATATTCTGCAGACTGGGATATTCTTTACAAACAATTTTGAATTTGTTCATATGTTTGCATATAATTATTGGAGAATATTTTGATGTTTTTGTCCATTTTGGAGAGAAATTTGAAAATCTTTGTGGAGACAAATTACCCCAAAAATTAAATATCTAGGATTGCAATCTGATGTACTGGTGTACCAAAGTGATGTACTGATGTACCAAAGTGATGTACTGATGTACCAAAGTGATGTACTGGTGTACCAAAGTGATGTACTGATGTACCAAAGTGATGTACTGGTGTACCAAAGTGATGTACTGGTGTACCAAAGTGATGTACTGGTGTACCAAAGTGATGTACTGGTGTACCAAAGTGATGTACTGGTGTAATGATGTTAATTAATTTTAATGCACTAGTTTAATTAATTGTAAATTTATCTTAATAATAAAATAAATCATAAATAAGTTGATGGTATTAAAGGTCCAACTCCATAAAATTTAATTATTTACACATTTCCTGCGAAGGGACCCACCGGTGGGTCCCCTTGACTTGTCCTGTGATGCGAATGGACCCACGGCCACCGGTGGGTCTCTAGTGTCTTTTTTATACATTATATAAATAAAAAATCATATGCAAAGAGAACTGCAGATAGTCATAATTTTGTTTTACTATGTATTGAGAAAGAACAGAGCACAACCTCGCCTGACGACAGCCATACAGGCACTGGAAATAATGCATATGTATGGAATCGCAGTGGGAACATTATTGTGCATCTGGCAATCGCAGGAAACATGTTAATTTTGCATCTATTTAACAGATTTTAAATAGGTATTTATTCAACATGAATAAAATCAATGATCCAATTAACATTAATGTTAACATCAATGACAAAGTTCACAATCAATCTGTGATCTATGCAGCTTGTACATTACTCAAATACTTGTTGTACCAGAGAAGACAAATCCCCATTCCGTTTGATTCTCTGCGTAAAGATATTGAAAAGCGGTGCAAACAGAGCCCAACTGTTTCCCCATCTGAAGCAGAAGAGGTTCCACTCACTAATGGGTCTTCAGCTGCTGCTGCAAGGATGAGACATGTGAGTAGAAGTGCAAGGGTGCATTTAAAGACATTAACAACCATTAGAAAAACATCAAATAATGTTTAAATTTTTTCCATATCATATTCTAGCAGTAAGATGTCTACAAGTGAATATGTCACCTGATTATTTGAGGTTTTAGAAGTTACTTAAGTAGCCACCAATCAAACTGTTTGTGTCACTAACATTTTGAATGTAGGTAGAAATATTTATTGTAAACTTTCCCTTTCAAAATCTGATGCTATAGTGTAATAATTAACTAAATTATACTCAATCTATTTCTTACTTTTATAACTTTTTTAAAGATAGCTTGTTATGTTAATTTTATTTCAAAACGTATTGAACTGTTGATTGAAATAAATTTTTTACATAACTTTCTTTCTCTCACATTAGCTATTTTTGTCCACATATCATAAGTGTTTTTGGCTTGAATTGCAAGTGCATTTTGATAGCATTTCAACCTTTTTTCAGATGCAGTTTATACAACAGAAGAAGAAAAGAGCAAAGGAACAGAAAACTCTAGACCTTTACATGAAGAAAGGGGCAGAATTTCTGAAACAGTTTGATGAATTTGAGAAGGTACATTTAGCTCAGAGTGCAATGCTTTTGTTTTGTTCTTAACTTCCATTCCAATGGGTAGAAAATACTGATTTATTACTTTCTCAGGCCTTTGAAGACAAGATGGCTACTGAAGGAGATAAAGTGAAAGCTGTGAGGTTTGCCATCGGAACGAATATCATCAACGCTAAGGAGATGTACACTGTGAATGTAAATGATAACTTGGAAGTAAATGGCTGCAAACCCTTCATCAAGGATGCCAAGAACAGGATAAACGATGCCTTCTTCAGGTAGGTTTTGATGTTTTCTATCCATTAATGAGCTACAATGTGACATATAAAAAAGTTTACCCAACATTGAATTAATGCAGATATTTATTGTAGTTACAAAATAGATAGCTAGAGAAGGGAGTAAAATAGAAAATTAGATTTTTTTACATGTATCCTTTCTACAATTGTCATTGCTTGAGATTATTTTAATTTATTTAATTACATTTACTTACAACTCTTAATTTATTAACTTACAAAGATTCTATTATTAATATTTGTGTTTCTTCTATCTTTTTACTAGTTTTTATTCATTTCCCTCTAACGGTAAGGCACATTACGGTGGTAGAATGGATGCAATCATGCAAAAAATCTGATTTTTAATTATAGTTCAACTCTAATTTTTTTCTACTTATTAATACACTATTAGCTATATTATTTCAATGTTGGGTAGCTAGGTACACTTTTTTGAGTTACTCATTATTAGGGTTGAGACAATATGCATTTATAATCATAAATCTTAAGAATATCATAGACGAAATGAAATGGTATCGAATACTATATACTGCTGGTATAGAACTATTCTTTAATTCTCTCCGCCTGTAATATTTTTAGGATCTATGATTTTAAACGCATATTGTCACAACCCTACTTATTAGCTTCATGAAGTTGTTCATAATGATTTGTGTTATTTATGTCCTTGCTGATCTGTATGGTGAATGGTTTTAGACTCTGTCGAGTAGTTAGTATTTACTCTGATTGTTATTTAATTATTTTATTTAGATTTCTTTGTAACAGATCAAATGAACAAGCAGTTTTTTGCTGTTTTGAACTTTTGGAAGTGTTCTATTTTGGAAGGTGTATGTAATTTTTTAGATATTTTTTTTAATGAAAAGTATGAGTATAGCTAATCTCACACCTTTTAATTCCTTCCTCCAGATCTTTTATTGGTGACGAGAAAGTGTCAAACATCGTCTCCAAACAATGTCCACTGCAGCAAATTTGGCTGATGATTCTCATGAACTCTGATGAACCAATGTCTGACCAGGAATCAAGATTGTCAAGCATACCTGCTCAATTCCAAGTAAACAGATCAGCAGAGATCTCTTGGGTACCTCGCCCGAGTTATAAATCCTCTTCTTCAGCCAGCCATATCAATATGACATTGAAATCAACTTTGCCTAGTTCACCACCAGAAGAAAATAAGAAAAGCAGTAGTCGGCAATTTTCCTCCTTGTCAAAATCTTCCAAAATGTTGCGTACAGATTCTGATATCTCTCTCGATGACAGTTTGTTGGATGAATTCGAGTTTGGTCCTCTGAATTCAACAGATGAGGAGGACCCATCATCACCGGAAGATAAATTTATAAGACCTCAAAATCCAACACCCATTTCTGCATCACGGCAGTCGAAACTGAACCTCTCGTCTGAATTTGAAGACGATTTTGAACCCTTCGCAATGGAAGTGACACCCGTTGTTAAAAACGGTTCTACTGAACGATATAATTGTGCGTTAGCAACTCCTAATAATTCCTATTACATGAATACAGACAGTTCAAAAACATGTACTAAAGTCCTAGCAATGGTAGAGACACCCATAACCACATCCAATTGTTCTTCCTTTTCAAAGTTTACAAGTGAGAGTGCTTTTGAAAATACCCCTAGAAACCAAACGAGTTCCTTGAATAGCAGAACTTGCTATAAAGTGAAAGCTATGGAAGAGACTCCTGTGGTTACTTCCAAAAGATCTCTCCAATCCTCTCTCTTCAACACGACAGACTGTGCCAAGAAAGCATGTACCGACAGAACTGAAGAAGAATCAGTTGCTTCAAAGCAAAACAACTTCACAAGACGCTTGAATAATTGTCTTCCCAATGGTGAAGAAAATAAGACTGTGTGGTACCAGCTTTCTGTCCCCCTCAAAGGATTTCTGGACTGTCCGGTCCCTGCGACAGACGGTTGTGATATTGACTTAGGAATTTAAACCTCAATTCGACATCTTAATTTAATTCACTCCTCTTCCTAATTTAGTTAAATAACTCGTCCATTCTAGAAATAATACAATTAAGAAGGAAGTGTTTTTATCTATAATATTAATTGGATTAGCCATATGAACTACCATGTATTTAATTTATATTGAGTATAAATTGCATGGAAGTTTCAGTATTCATCTAATGATCTCACGCTCTTTTAATTTATTACCTTCGCAAATTGCGGAGGGTAATGTTTTAAACGGCATTTATTTATTTTTTACTTATAAGTGGGTAGGTAGTTGAGAAAATAAAATTGGAGACTCTAATCATGTACTTTAACTGTTAGGGTAAGTTCCGAGTTATAGAACTGTTCCACATTTTCGATCATGTAAGCGGAAAAATTATTATTTTAATTGTTATCCATGATACTCACATGTGGAACCGTCGGATAACTTGTCACTTGCCCTAGTTAAGGGCCGTACACACGCAACGTTTTTTAAGTCTTTCCACCAGATTTTTTGCTAAGCTCCTCCTACTTTTTCCACAAAATATATTAATTCTATAAGAAAAAACGACGCAATTATTAATTATTTCACCAACTTAAATGAATAATAATTACGTCGTTTTTTTTTCTTATAGAATTTAATATTTTGTGGAAAAAGTAGGAGGAGCTTAGCAAAAAGTCTGGTGGAAAGACTTAAAAAACCCTGCCTGTGTACGGCCCTTAAGCTACTAGTAGTAAATGACATTGCCAATTTGTTGAGTCTTTCTTTGTATTGTTGTGTATGCTCAATAGAGTAATTCTTGAATACATTGTCCATCTTTTTGTGATTTCATTGATAGCATCCTAACCCTTTGCCCCAAGGTAATGGAGTACCATTTTAGGGGATGTATGCGCCCCCTGGGCTACCTAGCACCTCTTGTACTTGCATAAATGATTTAATGATCCCTGAAAAAGTATTTTCTTTTTTAAATTTTCTATTCATCAGCTAACTGTTTGGTGAATGGAAGAGAAGGTGATTCTTTTGAAGTTTTGAACTAGAACTGTTGTTATTTTTTTTCACTTTTTAAACGTTTCTTACAGTTTTAGAGGCTCTTCAACTACGAGGTCTTAGATTTTGTGTTAGGTATTTATATACCTAACTCTTGGTATTTATATACTGTCACCTTTTCCTCTTCCTTCCATGAGTGCAGCCACAGGTGCTTTTGTCCCTTTTCGTCACATTCCTTGTAAGTGACTGTATTCACAGAGTAGCTTTTCTGCAGCCATAAGCATTGTCACTGTCGGTGGTAGGTGACTGTTCATCAGGTTGAGCCAAAAAATAGGGGGTTCGGGCAAACTTCAGAATCTTCATATGGAATAGTACATTGCATGCTAATTTCCTGGCCATTTCTGAATATTTTTGAGTTGCCCCAAAACATTTGAAATTTTGTACAAAATATTCGATTTTTTTTTCTGTGAAATAAGTAAAATTAGTTGGCACGTTATGAAAAAACACAACTTGCAAAATTGCAGATTAAAATTTGATACTTTTGAGTTGCCCTGAGCACTTTTTTTTTTGTAAAATATTAGTACAGGCAAGCCTCGCTTTAAGTACAACTCACTTTAGTAAAAGTGGTACTTATTTCGAGTCATGATTCGAAATAAGGACCGTTCGTAGACATAGAAAATGGAGACAATTTTCTGTGATTATTTCACGGTAACTAAAAAAACATCAAAATTATAATCCAGATGAGGTTATTAGAAGCAATTGGTTCATAAATTCAACATGTCTTATTTTAGGGTTAGTTCCGTGTTATTGCACGGTTATATATTTTCGAACACTTAAAAATCTTTATATAATAATCATTATTTAACTTTTATTTCAATTGGTATCCATAATAGTACCAATTAGAATAGAAGTTAAATAATAATTATATTTTCTTTACTGACGTGTCCGAAATTGTAGAACCAATCAATAACTTGGAACTTGTACCCTACTACCAAAAACTTTTCATAGAGCATAAAATTACTGTTTGTTATATGTAGCACAATTTTTATAGAAGTCTAAGTATCTATTAATTACTCACCTATACTGAGTGAGAGTTAAGCTATAGATGGATTTTAAAACATTTAATAAATGCACGACTTTAAACTTACAGTCACAAACAATGAAAGACTGTATATTATTAATAATAAGCTTATATACGTTTTACTCTACTAATAAATTTTCTTTCTATAACTCATAGAAAATGAGGTCTGAATCAAGGGGTGACAATTATAAATTTCTTGTTACTTTTATTCGCTTTAGTTACCGTTTGGTAACTAAACGGAGTCGTGATTTTTTCTAATATTTCTCTTCAATTTGGCTTCTAGAGCAATCATGCTGTTATTGTGAAGAGATAGAAGTAATTTAATTCTCAAAATGACTTTGTGAATTGTATTTATTTCATTTTATAAAAGTATTCATCAGTATTTTCGTATTGCAAAAATTTCAAATTTACTCGAATTTTAGCAATTGGATAATAATCCATGCAAGTCGTTTTGTCAACTTTTTTGAGTTGCCAATTGTCCCAAATATTTAAATGTTGGTTCATCAATCAATAATTAAATTTTTTTGCTCAATTTCTTGCATATGAATTTACCTTATTATGTTCTTCATTGAGCACCAGACCTCCATAAGTGGGGAGCACTACACTGACTACAGTCTCCAGCGGTGCCTAAATTCGAGCAATTTGGATAGATAGGGGCAACTGTAAACATTGTCGTACCGACACAGACACCAAATAAGCTATTTTCCTATTCTAAATGATAATTAATCAGAGATTTATGAGTTTTTTGACAAAATGTAGTAAAAATCACCAAAAATGTTACTTTTTGATATTTGAATCGCTTGGGGGCAACTGTTGATCATGTCAGAATTCACTCAAATTTCAGTACACGTACCTTTACTTGTCATATCAACTTTATACCACTATTCCATAAGTAATATTCAAAATGTTGTTTTTTGGCCCACCCTACTGTTCTTGTCTTTCCTACCTCTTCCAGTCCCTTGTACTTTCCTCTCCACTTCAGTGGTATGGCCTTTGGTACTCTTTAGGCTCTAAAACTTACTATAATTAATAATAAGACTTTCTCAAGATGTAAAAACTGACCTAGAACTACTATTTTTCATGTAGCAACCTACCTAGGTTCACTCCTTTGTTTCTAGGTGGTATGTGACTATTTAGCTGAGATGTCTACTGACGATGGTGTGTGGGAGGTGGAGTGCAGTGATGAGGAAGTGGATAAAGCCTTTGAGGACACGCCCATTGGTTAGTCTAATGTATTACATTTACTTATTTCGGATATTTATCTTCTTGGCGTTACTCAATATTTTCTATATTGCAATAGTTAATCGTTCATTTTACCTATTAATCGCATCATGCGCCATATATGGTACACAACTAACTTGCTCAACTTGAATCATGTACCACTACTGGTATAAGCGAACACTTTTTTTTTATAGACTTGTGTTAGAAAATTAAGGATTAAAAATTGCAATATATAATTTCTAAAAATATAGTCATTTTTATGACTACCAATGCCAGAAAAATATGTTAAATAAAATAACTGTATATATGTTAACAAAACAAAGATGCAGTTACGGCATTACCGTCATATCTCGAGATGCAGTTAGAATGTTAATACAAACTGACAAATTTCACCCATTTAATTTTATTTTCAAAGAATAATAATCAGGGTTGTGACAATATGCATTTAATATCATAGATCTTATGAATAGCATAGACGAAACTAAATGGTATCGAATACTATATACCGCTTATTTAGAACGATTCGATACTGTTTATTTCTCTCAGTCTATAATATTTCTATGATCTATGATTTTAAAAGCATATTGTCACAACCCTAATAATAATCATTAGAGAATTAACAGTAACTTCCATCAAGTGTGTCGGTTTTATTCCTTTTCTCTCCTGACACTTTTTTGTGTGTCACAGGCTGCATTCCCTTGGATGGCGATGTGATGATAGAGACTTGCAATGCAGTCACCAGGTGCAAAGCTGGCGAAAATATTCTCGTGTGGAAGTGCAAATACGGACGCAGACCACCCACACCTCAGAACGAAACCAACACTCCGTTAGAAAGCGAAACAGTTGAAGAAAGGTGAGAATAGCATTTAATATTTGGCTATATTTTGAATTGCTTATTGACTACGGTAATTTACGTATAAATTCACTTGTGAATTCGTGAAAAAAAAAACTTAAAATTAGTATTAAAGACTAAAGGTCTCCTACGATAAATTAGGTTTTTGATAGCGTATTCTTAAATGTTTTTGAAAATCTTTTGAGTGTTAATAGAATAACGTGTATCCACAGCATGGTCGACACCTCTGGCTTTGACTTTTCCGATGACTCTGGCTCAGTGAAGTTACAGCCAAGGCGACTGCACGCGACAGTTACGCCAAAAGGCAGTGCTAAGAAAAAGACTACCAGCTTCGAAAATGTTCTGGCCAGTGTGTACAGACGACAGAAAAACATGGACTCTTCTCCTAATAAAACTAGATACAAAAAGTGACCAAATAAAACCTAGTTTCATTGTATATCCTTATATAGGGTTATGAAAAAAACAAGAGTTTATTAATCCAGTTTTTATGGAGCGAGGATGGAATTAATTAGGTTCATATACTGCGCTTTTTCTTCCTTCCTTGTTGTGGGTATTGATTTATCAGTCTTTTTCCTTTTCTTAACTTTCTTTGGTGTGTCTTCCGTTTCCAGTTTTCTTTTATCCTGAAAAAATAGAATGAAATAATAATTAAAATATTTTGAAGTCACAAGTGGGTTTAACATGAGGTATGATCCTATCAGACCCTTAATGCCTAAGGTGACATAATGTAAATTACGAATTATCAGTCAGTTTCACATCTTCGATCATATAAGAAAAACTGTATTAAAAGGTCCTCTCCAGACTCCGGGGATAAAATGAGTTTATTACATAATATTTTAGAACTAAGGTCTACAATCATTATTCCGCAAACCGCATACAATTCGGTTCAGTATATATTTTATTATTTGCTTTTAAAGTTTTTTTAATACTCTGTGAGCAACAATTGAGCGAATCTCCAACCTGACGCTGAGAAAGAAATTTCAAATTTAGATTTTTAAACAAATAATGCGTTTCTGGCCTCATTTTAAGATATGAATTGTTTCTAAAAGTATATAAACGTTTTTATAATAAATTTATTAAAATTTAAAACTTTATAAACAAATAATAAATAGATTTATT
Source organism: Caprella mutica (assembly GCA_947561585.1). Classification (NCBI taxonomy): domain Eukaryota; kingdom Metazoa; phylum Arthropoda; class Malacostraca; order Amphipoda; family Caprellidae; genus Caprella; species Caprella mutica. The sequence continues at coordinate 21,864 of CANNZV010001245.1, read as the reverse complement.
AAACCAAATACCTAGTTGACAATCAAAACAAATGGTGTACATTATTATTCTTCTTCAGACTGAAAATTAGAAAGTCGGAAGTAAAGTAGGTTTTGTAGAGTTTTGATTATAAAAATCTTTGAAAGCATACAAAATTAAAAATATGCTGCCAAATTTGATGGGATTTGCAGTAAAATGATAAGAAACATTAGCCTCTTAGATTTAAGCAATAAAAAATTGCTTTGAGGGGACCTTTAACGTAATACTTTCCGAGTACAACGACAGTTATTCCAGAAATTGCTCTTCACTAGGGTTGTGACAATATGCTTTTAAAATCTTATAGACCGAGAGAATTAAATAGTATTGAACAGTTCTAAACCAGCGATATACAGTGACAATGACACCATTTCATGCATAGTAAATAAATAGAGGAGTTACCAAGTACAATATTGGAAAATCTAAAAATATTATGCGTGACGTCACACAGAATATTTTCCATCTGTTTTTAAATAAAAAAAAATGTGCTATTATTCAGTTAAATGCGCATTTTCATTGAAATTAACTTCCAAAAAATTGTTTTTATCATGTTTTACACTATATTCACTTATAATATTCAATATATATAGCTAGCTACTTATAATATTTGACAGTACACTATGTGACGTCATTTGTTTACATCGTTTCTGAAGAATGGATCAAGTTCACCGTCAATGAATTCGAAACTTAGGAACATCTCTATTTATTTACCATGATATTCTTAAGATCTATGATTGTCGGAAGCATATTGTCACAACGCTATTATTCGCATAGCCCACTAATTCTTTGCTCACCTCTTTATTGGGACAGTCTTTGCGCCTGTGTCCTCCCTCTCCGCAAACGTGACACACGTTAACGAGTGACTTTTTTTGCGCCTCCTTGAAGTCCAGAGGAGGGAGAGAGCTGTTACAAGTGTGACTTGGAGCGAGGCACTTGCTGCACTTGTCACAGTGCTTCCAAGTAGCCTTCACACATGTGTCACAAGTATCGCAGTGAATGTAGCCTGTACCGTCCTGAAAAGATGGAATGAACTGGTTAAAACTAATTTAATTTAATTGAGACTCGATATACAAGGAATATTGAATTATAAAAAAATAGAGAATAAAATTTGACTAAATAATTAGGTAGGTATGTTTGGAATTAATTCGCAATATTCATTAATCATCATTTTTTGTAAATATTTTTTAACAATTTAAGGATGTAGCTATTAATGATAATGAAATAATGGACATTGTTTACATAAGTATTTTTCTAATGAAGTTCATGTAGCTAAATTAACTATTTCAGTTTCCATATATTTCAAGATAATAATAAGTGATAGAAAAATTTAATTAAGTGACTGTAATATAGAGGTGTAGCTACTTAGCTTAATTATAGAAGTTAATTAAGTGTCTGTGCAATAGTAGTTCCCCTCACCTTGCCCATGCATCCCCCACACTTGTGACAGTGAGTGTTCTCTTTGTAGACGTACTTGTCACAGTCACTGCAGTGTCTGTAACCTTCGTCAGTAGGGAGGGTGAAGGCACTGGGGGCAGTGTTGGTGAAGACCCTAACTCCTGAGCCTTGCTTCATTGCCTTCTTTGTACCTAGAAATGTTGAAATATAGCTAGTAAAGATGGGACTTGAATTTTTTGGTGGATTTCGAGGTTCGAGTTGTTCCTAATGAGAAAAAAGAAGATTCTACTGTCATAGAGAGGTTAGTAAATCATTTTTATAGCTAGCTACACACTGGGCCATATCAGACTCTAATTAAATCAAACAGCGATGTTTCTGTGAATAGTTTGCTAATTAGTTTTTAATACGCTACACAGATAGCAACACGCATTTCTTTGACAATAAAATATAAGAAAAACAGTCATTGAAAACATCATTTAGCTAAAAAATGTGGATTTCTAAAAACCATAAGATTTCTATAAAAATGATGCTAACAGATGAAGAACAGCTTTCAATCTAGAAGTTATTAAAGAAGAGCTAAACAAATAAGTATCAGCAAGAAGAGGCAAAGATTTCAAACAAGCCAAATGTCACTCTCAATTAGGCACACAGTTCTCGGAAAGTGGGCAAAGGTCAATCCTACCTGTATCACCAGGTTAGGTTCATAACCTGCCAACATTCCGAGTACTGAGAGTGTCTGTTAACTGGGTAGGTGGTTTACCTGATGTGAATACATTGTGGTTGGAGTACTCTAGTTTGTAGTCGAGCATAGAGAAGGTAGGCATGGCTGAGACTACCAGAGACTCAGAGTAGTACGGGAACATCAGCAGCACTGGAATGGAAGTATGGTAAGTTCCATGTTATCGGACTGTTCTCCATTTACGGACACACAAGGAAAAATATATAAATTATTATTTAACTTCATATTTTAGTTGGTGTATCGCATGTGGTACAATTAGCTGCAAGAATACTAAAATCAAGTCAGAAAATATAATTTAACAATATATCTGAATACATTTTAGAACCAAAGAGGAAGGATTTTTCGACGCGTTTGCACATGAATTTATTTTGATTTCAGATTAATATTTAAGACGAAGAGCAATTTTAGATATAAATTAAAATTTTATCCTCAACTATTATATTTTTCATAATATTTTTAATAAAACAAATGATAAGTAAAGTGCGCAATGAAGGGTAAAGATAGATTCCCCTCTTTGTCCGTTATGACGTCACCACAGCAACACTCACCAGGTAAAGTGTCATCACTGCCATGCGCTTCATTGTACAGCTTCTGAATGAACTCGAAAAGATGAGCCAAGAGCTCTACTCGGGCACCGAAAGGAGGGTCACACAGAACACATATATCTGAAAAGTTAGAACTATTTATTGAGCATGTAAGACCCTTTTACAGATGATAAAGGGTCGGGGCCACCCTTATCTTTTCATTCACAAGGTATCATTTATAACATGTCAAGGAATGTATAAGGTCCAGGAAAGCATTAGGCTTTTAACGCAACCTAATTAAAAGAAGAACTTCATACACAAAACAGTACACTACAAAATATTATAAGAAAAAAAAAAGGAAAATCAAATTTATAATCATTAAATTTCTACAAATGCATTCACACCAAATTTACTAGATTATTTTACCTACATACCTACTTAAAATAGTCTTAGCTTGAGTAAGTCCAGAGTTATTGAACAGCTCCATATTTCCGATTATATGATAATACATAATTCAACTTGGTAGAATAGGTTTTTTATGTGATAGGAAATGTGATAAGTGCGATGATTCAGAACTTACGCTACTAGTTCTAATTTACTACTATTTATTTCATTATTTATATTAGCTACTCATTTGAAATCTTTATTCTCCTCGGTTTCAAAGGAGAACTATAGTATAGTTTATAAAAATTCACTTTTTATAAACTTACTTTTGGAAGAACTCAAGAAGTTTATCAATCTTTGTCTGGCTCGAGACCCGTCAAAGAAATGCTGGTTGAAGAGGTTGAATCGGACGAAAGACGTGGGGGGGTAAAAACTTCTCTGTGAAAAGATAAACATTGCTACACATTTGGTGATGGATATGTTAATATTAGCTACATTAAAATATCTTTCAATATTTGCAGATAACTGATAAAATGTTAGATGCGAGAACGCTTTAAAAGTTTAAATCTTTCAGTTAATTTTTTTTATGATTTATATGCTGCTGACCATTAAAATTTAACAATTTGTGTTAATAAATTTTACTGAATTAAGAGGATCAAATAGCTTATATAATACAACAGGAGTAGGAAGGGAAAATAACGAATTAGGGGTCAGTTTCACATTTTCGGTCATGCGAAACTGACCAATAATTCGTGTTTTACCTTAGGTACTTACATATCTAGCATCAATATCCAGCAGCATACTCTTGGTAGACTGTTTCCTATTGACTAGTGTCTCATGCACACTAGGCACACCAATGCACAGTACACTGTCCACAGACAGCGCCTCTACGAAAGAGAGAACAGTACTGCAAGACCTGTCACTGAACAGGTACTGCGCCTCGCACTTGCTGGCCTGCTTCAGAGGCACTAGCTGTTGGGGAAAAGGAAACTACATTAGTCTCATATCACTGACAGTAATCACAAAGGACTTAAGAGAAAAAGCTAAATAAGAAAAGTAGTGCCATGGACTATGTTACTTTGCACCCTTTGGTGGCAAGATCGTTGATGCAGAAAAGCTACTCTGTTGGTGTATAATCACTTACAAAACATTGGTAAACTTTACTGGAAATAATCTAAAAATTCTAAACATAAACAGTTATCAATCAGACAGTTTAAATATAATTAACTGATAAATTAATTACCACAATGTATTTATCTGTTTCGAGTAAACCAAATAAAGTCATGATGATAAAATCACTTTAGTGAACTAAGCAAACATTCTATTTATTCATTAACGAAATGAAAAAATATTTCGACTAACTAGTAACGAGAATAATTCTCAGCTAACAGAAACATAACCTAACAAAGTTAAGACAAGAGAAACCTATTGTACAAAGTAGCTACTTTTTAAAGGATGAATATAGTCAAATTAGCAATAGGCATAGGGAGAAGTTGACACTATTAGCAATGTAGGGACACCATTAGCAATATAGGGACACCATTAGCAATATAGGGACACCATTAGCAATATAGGGACACCATTAGCAATATAGGGACACCATTAGCAATATAGGGACACCATTAGCAATATAGGGACACAGTTGTCTTATACATTCATGAGAGTTAGTTAGTGAATAAGTTAGATAATTTGAAAGAATTTCTAAGAAACAAGTTCTCATCATTAAACATCAGTAGCTAAATGACTTTTATTTTTAGAGTTATATTCTTTAGTTTTTTCATGATGTTTGTATACAAGGTATCTACCTGTGATGGGTGAGTGAGTTGCTCCTCAGTGATGGGTGTGATTACAGTCTCTGCACTGCATTTTGCCGTCACTTTGTGCTCACTGTCGGTAGGTAGGAGACACAGCATGTTACACACAGTGCAGTAACCCCTCTCTTCTGCAGACACTGAGGAAATTGAAGACAACCTGCAACAAAGGGCACACTCTCAGTACTCGGAAAGTGAGTAGTTAACATAGGTCATGCTAGTTGGATCAGAAAATTCCAACTTGGTCAGATGGAAAATGTTCCAATAGGCTAAGATGTACCTAGCTAATCATTTGAAAAAGGATAAAATTAGTTTTAGATGATATTTCACAACAGGATATGAATTTTTCATCATCAAAAGAAAATATATAATGCAATGCTTATAAAATTTAATGAGTATGGAAAGTGAAAAACAATTTTAGTCCTAAGCATATAAAAGTTTTATTTTATGGCTTCATGGAAGTATCTTTTGCCACCATATTATGAAAAAACTAACTGTGATTTTAGATTTTAAAACCTAACCAATTAATACTAATTAATTAATTCCATTTCAAATGGATTTATATATCAAGTTTCTTTTAATGGAATCTACTCAAGAAGGTTACAGTTTCAGTTGACTTGCAATGAATATGAAATTAAAATCATTAACCTTTACCACGGACCTGTTATACTCGTCTTGATGTGAGCGTAGAGGTTTGCTCTCTTTGATGGCAGTCAGCCACTTTGCTTTGGAGACCTTAGTCTGCTTCTGGTCTGCCCAGAGGTAGAAAGGACAGCCCTTGAGGTCTCGACATGCTGAGCAAGCATAAAATTTACGAGTCTTTCCGTTGACAAAGTATCTCTCAAAACAAATTGTTGGACCTGAAAATAATAAAAAGAATTGGTTCGTCTTAATAAACTAGGAATCAAAGCAATCAGCTGAAGGCATATAGAATAGCTTGAAATAGATTCAATTCAAATAAATTCTATATGGTAGCTACAACTGCCCTCTCTATTATTCTCAACCAACGAAAAAATTAAATTAGCCTATTCAGAATAAAGTTTGAAAATTCATGCAGAAAAAATTCATGCTATTCTTTCTCAGAGTGAAAGAATAGTCACTTGGGACTTGAAGATACTATGTGAAAATTTGATTGAATCATTGGAGGAGCAAAAAAGGGTATATTCTGGAGAGAAGAAACAATTTGTATCATAAAATTTCTTTGATAATAATATTGATATACTCACAAAAGTTCTATAATGGTAAAGGATATTATCTTTTCTATCAAATTATTAAGATTTCCATAAAAGAGAGCAGTTAGTCAAATTATAATGTTGGTATGTGAATCATAAACATTGACTATAAAAGAAACCAGTATGTGAAACTTTATTAGAATAATAGGTCGTTAGAAATTTCAAGTAGCTAATTTTCCAATAAATTTTCACAGTGGTTTCTATTTATAGTCAGTGTTCGTAACCTGCACATGTTATACAACTGTAACTGTAAAAAGGATTCTCAATGGGTAAAGTATCTTCAATCTCATTGACATTTCTCACCGTGTGTACAAGGAGGATTGCTGTTGATGTTGTTTGTTATCACCTCCACACCAAGTTTGGGCTGAGGAGCCTTCCTCCTCCATGGTGGAAAATATGGGGCCATTTCAGTTCACTCTTCTTAATATCAGTAAATAAAAACAATGCAAATCGGCTAATATTTTATCTAGATGATTAGAAATAGAAAATTAATGAATTGTATTATAATAACTGGTATAAATAAATATCTGAATAATTTGGTACTTTTTATCCTCAAATCCTCACTCTTGTGTTGCATCCAGGCTGCAGGAACTGGTAAACTGTTCTCCAAGAAATCCTCTATTTTGGCTTCTGTTCTCAGTAAAATACATGTAAATATAGGGAGAAAATTAAGGATTGTTTGCACAGGAAATGTTAAAAATGTCCCATATTCTGCAGACTGGTGTTGCATCTGCAATATAATAATTCCTGTGGGCTGTGCCGCTGTTAGACTGATCTGTAATATAGACCAATTTCACTGTGCGATGATTGCGATCTATTGATTTATCGTTAGCAGAGCCACAGATGACAGATCGAAGAAATAGTATGGCTCATAAACTTTTCAGCCATTTCCAAAAGAAGCTGAATTAAAGTGAAATTCTCTCCAATATAATCAAATTATCATTAATTCTCTCTTCAAAATATTTAATTTAAATAACATTGTATTTCAACAGTATCACTGTATTTGTAACATAGGGAGAAAATTAGATAATTATTTCAATTTGAATTTAAAGGGCTCAAGCCTCAAAATAGCAGTCATTATAACTCATCAACCAGTCTGCAAAAGATGCATGAAGTTGTGAAGTTTATCTGGTGACTATTGAGGCCTTGAAATTATTTCCTGAATTATCCGGAGACAATTTTCTAATTAATTCCTATGTTTACATGTAATTAGTGGAGAGAATTTTGAGATTTTTGGCAATAGTGGAGAGAAATCTGAAAATATTTGGAGATAAATTGCCCCAAATTTTAAATATCTGGAGACTAATTGCGCATGCTTTGCAGACTGGCTCATCGAGTCAATGGTCATCAACAAAAGGGACATGCTTTATTACATAAATACCAGTCTGCAGAATATGGGACATTCCAGTCTGTATTTGGTGCACAAAATTCCACTGACATTTTGAAAAAGCTGAAAAAATCCACCATAAATTTCCAGTAATTTGGCTGATCCAGTGACGGTAGATCCACCAACATTTTACCCATTTTTCAACCGAAAATTAATGGTAACATAAGAGTAAATAGCAAAAAATCCACCGACTTTGCCAGAATATTATTTTCAATGGAGAAAAATTCCACCGATTGTTGGTGGAATTTACAACGAAATACAGACTGGGGGACATTTTTAACATTTTCTGTGCGAACAATCCTTAATTTCCTCCTATATTTACATGTATTTTACAGTACTGAGATCAAACAGAAGCATAAATAGAGGATTTTTTGGAGAACAGTTTGCCAATTCCTGAAGTCTGGCATAATTACCTGGCTTTTTTTTATTTTATTTTTCATGGATTATTTGAAAGACATTGAACAACGATGTCTATTATTTCCACTTCCAGTGGGCTGATTTCCGCTAAAGTAAAGGGCCAGTCTGTATTTCGTGGTAAATTCCGACATGTCGGTGGATTTTTTCCCCTTTGAAAATTATATTCCGCCAAAGTCGGTGGATTCTCAGCTATTTATTCCTATGTTACCATTAATTTTCGGTGGATAAATTAGGAAAATGTTGGTGGATCAGCCAAATCAATGGAAATTTATGGTAGATTTTTTCAGCTTTTTAAAAAAGTCAGTGGGATTTTGTGCACCAAATACAGACTGGGTAAAGGGAGGTAAATTCTGAAAATTTTGCAATTTCAGAAACTGCCAGACTTTATTTCATGGTAAATTCCACAGACTTGTCAGTGGAATTTTATCCATAGAATAGAATATTCTGGCAAAGTCGGCAGATTTTAAACTCTAAGCTATTCCATGTTATAAAGTATGGACAAAGTCTTAAGTCGTCAGTATATTGGCGACTTTTGAGGGTTTAAATAAGTTGGAAAACCTGTAAATAACAAGTAAATCATTCCTTAAATAGTCTCAAGAGATACACATGCATCAGGCATGAAGTATAAGGATGTTTCCAATTGTAAAATCTTCACTAGGAAGCCAAATTTCTCCTTTAAGGAATCTTAAATGTGGCGACCTGGATCCATTTTCTTACTATACTGGCGACTTTCCTGCGTGTCAGATCATCAAACTTTGAAAGGAAATTCCTACTAATTCGAGTTCTACAAATCTTGTAATTCAAAACATCCCACCTGTTTTTTGGTTGAAGCTAGAGCATTGCGGTTTTTTGCATTCGATACTCCATAATGATATCTACAATATGATTACCTTCGATTTTTTATTTTCAAATTTGTTGTAGAAAATTTTTTCTGACAAATTTTTGGTTTACTTCTTATGAAAGTCGAAATTTAGAAAACCCATTCGAAAATCAAAAATTGAAGGCAATCATATTGTAGATATCAGTATGGAGTATCGAATGCAAAAAACCGCAATGCTCTAGCTTCAACCAAGAAACAGGTGGGTTTTTTTTTAAAATGGTTCAAAATTTCCAGATTGCAGAAACTGGTGAAGTGTTCTCCAAGAAATCTTCTATTTTGGCTTCTGTTCTCAGTAAAATATATGTAAAGATGGGAGGAAATTAAGGATTGTTCGCACAGAAAATGTCCCATGTTTTGCAGACTGGCGAAATTTGTTCGAAATTCGAATAACTCGTTTTCTATGGGTCTAATCGAAAAAATGTCACGAACAAACACGATAGATAATTCAATTTTATATATACATACAAGGTTTCAGAACCATAACTTCAATAATAAATTTTTTTCAAAATTTTTGGGGCAGTCCCCTTAAGACCATTTTATGAGTGATTTACTTGTTATTTACATGTTTTTCAACTTATTTCACCCCTCCGCCCTCATGGGCTTTCAAAAGTTGCCAATATACTTGCGACTTTGTACTTAGCTACTTTGAAACATGGCTTACGATTACGCCTTACAACAGAAACATCATAAATACAAAACACATGTTAAAAACTTAAATTAATAAATTATAGCATACACTGCACCAGACTGCAGGAACTGGTAATGTGTTCTCCAAGAAATCCTCTAATATGGCTTCTGTTCTCAGTAAAATACATGTAAATATAGGAGAAAATTAAGGATTGTTCGCACATAAAATGTTAAAAATGTCCCATATTCTGCAGACTGGACACTGCACTCTGCAGCAGTGTGCTTCTTTTGATAGCTATGGAACATTTTAATGTAATTTTGTTTCAGAATGTCCTTGAGAAATGAGAGGGCCGCAATTAAAAATTAAAGGACCGTAATTTACCTGCGTGACCCTAGGTACTTGGTTTCTAAATTAGGTAATACAGTAATAAGACTAATAGGTAGTTAGGTACCTGTAATTTACAAAATTGGAAGGTCAAATTAGAAAAATGTTGGCAGGCTTTTTCTAATTTTTTGGAAAAGTTAGTCGATCTGGCCATTGAGAACAGAAATAACAAGCTATTAGCTAGGTACATAGGAATATGAACATAAAGTCTGTAATTGAACTTGATTCTTTTTAACACGTTAGTAAATCCACAAAAATATGCAAATATTTCACTCTATTCATCTCCTAGGTAGTTACGACTGAAACAAATCACGCAGGCATAACCTCACGATCAATCTCTCGCGTGGATTATATTTCAGAGTACACAAATTTTACCACAAAAATTATGAAATATAAATGTGAATAGGAAGGATAAATAATTTCATGTCAAGACAATAATATTATGTATTTAACCTCTTATCAATTCTTAAAATTTCATAATAAATTTGCTTCAGTAGTTAAAGTTCTCCCCAAGCAAGTTTTTCAACGGGGCTAAAGATTCTTATCATTTTTCTAAAAGTCTCATCAAATTTAGTAGCATATTTTCAATTTTATAGGTCCCCTCCAAGCAATTTTTTATTGCTTAAATCAACGAGGCTAATGCTTCTTAACATTTTACTGCAAGCCCCATGAAATTTGATAGCATATTTTTAATTTTATATGCTTTTTAAAGATTTCTGTAATCCAAACTCAACAAAACCTACTTTACTTCCGACTTTCTAATTTTCAGTCTGAAGAAGAAGAATGTACACCATTTGTTTTGATTGTCTACTAAGTATTTGGTTTAAGAAATCTTTTTATTATTAGTTTAATGGTTTAAATTTGGATAAACTTATTATAGAAACGTTTATATACTTTTAGAAACAATTGATAATTTAAAAGAAGGCCTAAAATGCATTGTTTGTTTAAAAATCTAAATTTGAAATTAAAACAAAGAGTGTACAATCTTCTTTCTCAGCATCAGGTTAGAGATTCGCTCGATTGTTGCTCACAGAGTACTAAAAAACTTTAAAAGCATATAATAAAATAAATACTGGACCGAATTGTATGCAGTTTGCAGAGAAATTATCGCAGACCTTAGTTCTATAATATTTTGTAATAAACTCATTTTCCCCCGAAGCATGGAGTCAGTGTTATTGCACAAAGTTGAAAAATAAACCTCCAATAATTAGAATCTGCTGTAACTTGATAAATATATAGATCGTATTATATGATATAAACATATTTTTTTTTATATGTTAATCAATTTTCAGAGCTTCAATTATCATATCTTTCAAATGTAAACAAACTGTAAATAAAATAAAGCACATTAAATTATTTATGTTAAATGCATGTCAAGCATTTAATGTATGCATCTCATTACGTAAATTTTGGTATTACTGACATGTAGAGGGCGCTGTCCGCTCACCTTTGACAGCGTTTTTCGGTGACATAAAAGTTTACTCTCCGTCACTTGTCATATGGTTGTGTATTTCAGTTGTCACGTGTAGTATTGTGTACAATGTACATCGTGCGGTAGGGTTAAGGATGTAATTGTTGGGTGATGAGGAGTGCCGGCTGTACGAGTTGATGAGTCTGTGTCTGTTTGAGTCTGTGTCTGTTTGAGTCTGTGTCTGTTTGGGTCTGTGTCTGTTTGGGTCTGTGTCTGTTTTGGTCTGTGTCTGTTTCATTTTAGTGAACTTATCTTTCGTGTTCCAGATACATTAGAGTACGCACTGATTATTTAATTATTACTGGTGAATATTAGTACAAGTTCTCGTGGCTGTGTTGAGCATTAGTGTGGGGAAACGATAATACTTGGTAAGTAAACAATAGGTTAGGGTGAACAACATATATTCGGTAGCCTAAATCTTCTAATGCTAATATTGTGAAGGATGCATATTGTTATCTGTGCTTGATTTTCAGTCACAAATTTTGGGGTGCTATTCGCTCCTATTTATGCCATTCCATGTATTCATTTGAAATCTAGATCAACTAAAATAACCTTTTATTTAGGAAAATATATGCTAGATGCAATCATTTTAACTATTGTCGAAATATTTATAGGAGAATTTACTTTTTATATTTTATTTTGCAGCACCACATGATCTGCAATTCTGTACACTACAGTCAGGAATACAGTGCGTTTCAAGATATCGTGTTTTCTTTGCCCTGAAACCCCTGGCTCACAGAAGTCAAACTTCGCCCCGAGCTTGTAGCTAACAGTGCAAGTATCATCGCTTTACCTAACTTCAGTGGGGTTGGCAGTTATCAATGATTTCGAAGCACACCTGTCTACGATTTGAAGCGCCCCTATCTACGATTTGAAGCGCCGCTATCTACGATCTGAATTGCCCCTGCCTACGATCTGAATTGCCCCTGCTTACGATCTGAATTGCCCCTGCCTACGATCTGAATTGCCCCTGCCTGCGATCTGAATTGCCCCTGCCTACGATTTGAATTGCCCCTGCCTACGATTTGAATTGCCCCTGTCTACGATTTGAATCGCCCCTGTCTACGATCTTTGAATCACCCCTGCCTACGATCTTTGAATCACCCCTGCCTACGATCTTTGAATCACCCCTGCCTACGATCTTTGAATCACCCCTGCCTACGATCTTTGAATCACCCCTGCCTACGATCTTTGAATCGCCCCTGCCTACGATCTTTGAAACTCCCCCTGTCTACGATTTCAGATGCCCAACCGTCTACGACTTGAGTCTGCCCTCCCGTCTACGTCCCGAATCGCCCGCCCTCTATCTACTGTTGGATCAAGAGAGTTCCAGAGAGAGCTCTGAGCGTTGTCCATTTCTGCACTGCTAAATAGATGAGTACCCCATTTTTGTGATTGACGTAATTAATGCACAATGTAAGATAATTCAATTGTACTCCTCCATCGTTATCTCAATCGAGAATTCATACGTTATGTGTAGGACTTAGTGATCTCATTTAATTTGAACTGATAGACATAGGTTGCTGTAGTACTTTGGGTGACTTTATCGTTAATTAGTTACTGGGTAAATATGGAAAAATTGACTATTCTTGGGTTGAAGAGGGCGCTAGATTATTTAGGTGAGTCAACCTCTGGAGGTAAGAATGATTTACTGTGCCGATTGCACGAATCTCTCTCGAATAGAGATATGACTTGGGAGGAGCTGGAGGAGGAGATGAGTGGTGTAGGTGCGAGTGGTGTAGGTGCGAGTGGTGTAGGTGCGAGTGGTGTAGGTGCGAGTGGTGTAGGTGCGAGTGGTGTAGGTGCGAGTGGTGTAGGTGCGAGTGGTGTAGGTGCGAGTGGTGTAGGTGCGAGTGGTGTAGGTGCGAGTGGTGTAGGTGCGAGTGGTGTAGGTGCGAGTGGTGTAGGTGCGAGTGGTGTAGGTGCGAGTGGTGTAGGTGCGAGTGGTGTAGGTGCGAGTGGTGTAGGTGCGAGTGGTGTAGGTGCGAGTGGTGTAGGTGCGAGTGGTGTCGGTGCGAGTGGTGTCGGTGCGAGTGGTGTCGGTGCGAGTGGTGTCGGTGCGAGTGGTGTCGGTGCGAGTGGTGTCGGTGCGAGTGGTGTCGGTGCGAGTGGTGTCGGTGCGAGTGGTGTCGGTGCGAGTGGTGTCGGTGCGAGTGGTGTCGGTGCGAGTGGTGTCGGTGCGAGTGGTGTCGGTGCGAGTGGTGTCGGTGCGAGTGGTGTCGGTGCGAGTGGTGTCGGTGCGAGTGGTGTCGGTGCGAGTGGTGTCGGTGCGAGTGGTGTCGGTGCGAGTGGTGTCGGTGCGAGTGGTGTCGGTGCGAGTGGTGTCGGTGCGAGTGGTGTCGGTGCGAGTGGTGTCGGTGCGAGTGGTGTCGGTGCGAGTGGTGTCGGTGCGAGTGGTGTCGGTGCGAGTGGTGTCGGTGCGAGTGGTGTCGGTGCGAGTGGTGTCGGTGCGAGTGGTGTCGGTGCGAGTGGTGTCGTTCCAACTGCTGCGTACTGGGATAAAAGGGGTCGCAGCATAGCAGTAATGGGAGAAGCGAGACGTAAGGAGTGTGTAAGCTTAGTAAATTCCGTTGGACCGGAGGACAGCGTATCTCGGGTTGGATGTTTGGGGACTGATGTGGGCAACTTAACCGTTAATAGGAGCAGTCGTAAGAGATCTCGCTCCAATATATCGAGAGCGACTGGGGTAAGCTCTGTTATGAGTGGTGCCTCTGCAATAGAACGTGCTCGAGAGATTGCAGTAGAGCGAGCCAAGGAGAAGGTTCGCATCGCTAATTTTGAACGTATAGATGCTATTAGGAGGGAGTGGGAGCAGAGGCGGCTGGAGGCTGAAACGGCCAAAAACCAAGAACTGTTCGAATTTGAGAGAGAAAAGGAGCGGGAACGCTTAGAATTTGAAAGGGAGAAACAGCGGGAACGCTTGGAGATGGAGAAATCAAGGACTGACTTCGAAATGCGGCAGAAGATAGAACAAATGGAAATGGAAGCGCAGATGGAGAGGTTGAGGCGGGAAGTAGAGCAGAAGGCTAGACTAGCCGAAGAGGAAATGTGGACTAAATATGCAAGAAAGGACTTGGGAACTGCAAATAGTGGATGTTCACGAATTCCAGCGGTTGTCGATCTGGAGACTGCTGAAGTAGAAAATCCTTCTGGTGCCTCGCGAAAGAGAACCGGTATACTTTGCTCCCTTGGAAGCTTAACCCAATCAAAGTCGACACCTGAACCTGTACAAGACAATATAGAGCTTAATAGCAAGCGCTGTGAGCAGGATAAAAATGTTGCCATTGTGAACGATTCTCAGCTGATTCAAGAGTTAACTGCAAGCAACCTGAGAATGTGTATGCCTAAACGTGAGATTCAGACGTTTTGCGGGGAGCCAGAGAAATACATTACTTTCAAACAATCCATGAGTACAATTCTTAAGTCTAAAACATTGAATGCAAGCGAGAAACTGGATTACGAGAAACTGGATTACTTATATCAGTATACAAGAGGAGAACCAAGGGAAGTAGTCCTTGCAGCACTATATATGAATCCTGAAAAAGGATTCAATGAAACCATGAAATGTTTCGACCAAAAGTATGGAGCTCCAGAACTGGTGGCATCGACTTATATGGAAAGTCTGTTTGCTAGAAGCAACGTGACGCGAGATGATGTTGATGGACTAAACTCATATGCTATTGCCCTCAGACTGACTAGGAATGTTGTCGCTCAGATCCCGTACGGTAAAACTGAGCTCGAACATCCGAAAACTATTCGATCCCTAGTAGCAAAACTACCTTATAATATGCAGGAGAGGTGGCGGTTACTTGTGCATAGGAAGAGAAAGGAAAGTGGAGGAACTGTTACATACGAGGATCTATTAGAATTTATAGATGAGGATGTTCGTGTGGCCTCAGATCCTATCTTCGGTAAGATTGCAATGGAAAATGAAATGCATGATAGAAATGGAGGTAACTTTGGAGGCCGTCCCAAGATGAGAGCCACAGTGAATGCAGTTATATGCAAAGATCCAAACGTTGAATGTGCCAACCCGTTGACTTGGTCCAGGTGTAGAACGGTGAAATCTGGTTCGGCAAAGAAACCTGAATCGCTGCTCCCATGTACGCGTTGTGGAGGGAAGCATAAAATTGAATCATGCCGTGCCTTCCAGGAATTAGGTGTAAAAGATCGTATGGACTTTATGAAAGAAGCGAAATTGTGTTTCCTATGTTTAAACAAGGGTCACATGGCAAGAAACTGTACAGACCCGCGAGCTTGCTCAGAATGCGGACGGTGGCATCACGTGTTGCTGCATGGTAATAGAAATCAAGGACTGAGGGAGGAGCTATATTCTCACGATAGACAGGTGACTAATTGAAATCACGAGTGAAACCGTTTTGCCCTGTTCCAGGTGAGAATATTCAAAGAATATCCAAAGCCACCATACAGAGGTGCTTTTTCGGAGAATAGTCGGGTCTGAGCGTGCGATGTCGTACTAGTTGGAATGTTTTGTATTTGCTGCAGAGTGTTGTTGTGTGGATGTTCGTAGTTGTATTGTCTTTGGTATGTGGCTCTATTTCTTCTTAATATTTCAAATTATTTTATCCCTATTATATACTAAATGCAATAATGAATGTTACCGGGGAGGGACCGAGAATCTATCGTGTGTCAGTTGATGGGGTATTAGGATGTCTATTTTGTAGCGACCGCCCGTATTGAACGAGCGTGTAATGGTGAAAGAGTTTCAGGGTGAGGGACTGTTAAATGCATGTCAAGCATTTAATGTATGCATCTCATTACGTAAATTTTGGTATTACTGACATGTAGAGGGCGCTGTCCGCTCACCTTTGACAGCGTTTTTCGGTGACATAAAAGTTTACTCTCCGTCACTTGTCATATGGTTGTGTATTTCAGTTGTCACGTGTAGTATTGTGTACAATGTACATCGTGCGGTAGGGTTAAGGATGTAATTGTTGGGTGATGAGGAGTGCCGGCTGTACGAGTTGATGAGTCTGTGTCTGTTTGAGTCTGTGTCTGTTTGAGTCTGTGTCTGTTTGGGTCTGTGTCTGTTTGGGTCTGTGTCTGTTTTGGTCTGTGTCTGTTTCATTTTAGTGAACTTATCTTTCGTGTTCCAGATACATTAGAGTACGCACTGATTATTTAATTATTACTGGTGAATATTAGTACAAGTTCTCGTGGCTGTGTTGAGCATTAGTGTGGGGAAACGATAATACTTGGTAAGTAAACAATAGGTTAGGGTGAACAACATATATTCGGTAGCCTAAATCTTCTAATGCTAATATTGTGAAGGATGCATATTGTTATCTGTGCTTGATTTTCAGTCACAAATTTTGGGGTGCTATTCGCTCCTATTTATGCCATTCCATGTATTCATTTGAAATCTAGATCAACTAAAATAACCTTTTATTTAGGAAAATATATGCTAGATGCAATCATTTTAACTATTGTCGAAATATTTATAGGAGAATTTACTTTTTATATTTTATTTTGCAGCACCACATGATCTGCAATTCTGTACACTACAGTCAGGAATACAGTGCGTTTCAAGATATCGTGTTTTCTTTGCCCTGAAACCCCTGGCTCACAGAAGTCAAACTTCGCCCCGAGCTTGTAGCTAACAATTTAAATAATAAAAAGATAACATTTCTTATTGAAAAAATTATCAAAATTGTGCTTAACTAATGTACGTGTACGCAAATGTGTTCTAATATATGAAAGAGTTTAATTATATGATGGCATTAGGAAAATATACATTAATAGAAACGCACAAAATTCATCGCTTGAATATGGGGACATATATATGTCACTTTAGACTTTATAGCATATAAAGTTAATGGCCACAAGGATCGAGTGATTGATTGGTGATCACAGGACAGGGAGGCTTGCTGACACGAATATCGCCATTCGACGTTCTTGCAGCGGTCCAAGTTACTCGAGGACAAACTGTCTCAAATGGATATCCACAACCAAATACAGCACTGCCAATTGAATCTAGTCCAGTGGTGTTAAGGAAAGGGAAGAAACCAGCTTGATACACACCGCCATGTGAAGTAACGTAGTTGCCGTCATCCAGGTAAGCAAAGTAGGTAGACGTGAGGCATCGACAGTCACCCAAAATGTTTTCTCCTCTGAGTGGAAAGGGTTACATAACAGTTTTAATTATTATTTTAATCTCATCAGAAAAGCTAATTTCATATCGAGGCACCATAACTCACGAAAAGACAACCCAATCCCCTCCTGTGATCAGAATGGAGCGTATCCTATCAAAACCTCTGAAGTTAGGGACGGTTTGGGGAAAATTTCTACTAGTCTTCTTATTGTAACCAACCTGAAGAAAGATTAAAATTTACTTGATATCTTGTCTTTCTTACCAAAAGTATTACTGTGCTATTTGTCTCAATTGTCAAAATGATTTTTTAAATCTTACCATTAAGTTTTATTTGTACCTATGATTTTAGCCATTATATTTCGAACAATTGGAAGCATTTCCAATCAATCATTCAATATCATTAAATTTCTGGATTAGATCTAATAATAATTAATAAATAACACTATAATTGCAGATATTATTGAATTTCCTAATGTATAAATTAAAAGCTTCATTGAAA
The DNA here is from genome assembly GCA_947561585.1 of Caprella mutica. Taxonomy (NCBI): domain Eukaryota; kingdom Metazoa; phylum Arthropoda; class Malacostraca; order Amphipoda; family Caprellidae; genus Caprella; species Caprella mutica. Next base: position 3,986 of record CANNZV010001245.1, on the reverse strand, counting down.
TATATCTACCCACCTCCACAGCGTATTCTTCCCCCCTGAACCAAGTGTCGGAGTAGAGGCTGAGACTGGGAAAGTGGACACCTCTGCTGTTGCCGCCGTAGCGGAGGGAAGCCTGCAATAAACATATAAAATTACTGTTATTTTACCCAATAATACTATTACTTCACAGTAAATAACAAAAAGAAAGATACACTTAGTGATTAACTACTCATGTACCAGACATCTATATTAATCAAAAAATGAACGATAGGGTGTAGGAACAAGTCTGATCTTTAGGGGCCGTACACACGTAGGTTTTTTCAGTCTTTCCACCAGATTTTTTGCTAAGCTCCTCCTACTTTTTCCACGAGAATACAAGAAAAAATTATATGATTATTATAATATAGTTTTTTCTTATATTCTCGTGGAGAAAGTCGGAGGAGCTTAGTAAAAAGTCTGATGGAAAGGCTGAAAAAAACATATGTGTGTACGGCCCCTTAGAAATTTCTAAATGACCTGTTATAACATATGTTTAAACCCCTTTCTGAATACTGTACGACGTTACCCTAACATGGCGGCTGAAATCACAAATGAATAAAATTAGTTTCTTACTAAATTATGTCCAAGCGAGTAAGTGAAGTCAGTGGCTATTATGGCTGTCACTTGATGGCCTCTGTAGTAGTCACTGCTGTAGTATAGCCATCTGTAATGGCAATGAACACTCTTAGCATGATTAAGCAATGAATTAATATGGTAAGCAAATATACCCTATCAAACTTACAGTCCCGTTTGCTTCAGAACAGACGATATGTACTTAATATTCAGGTTGTTGTCGTAATTGTAGAGGGTGGTTGTAGCGTTGACTTCTCGAGTGGAATTCAGAGATACTTTCCTATTCTTTTCCGGGTTATAGACGTTATCGCCCACAGTTACGGTGAAGAGACACATCCATATGAATTTCATTTCAATAAACATTATTTATACTCTGTTGTACATTAATATTTAGAAGGCAGAATTTGTTAATTAACTGTATGGCAATGGAAGAATTATTTTTTTTTCTTTATAACAGCAATTATTATAGGTATTTATTATAAATATTTTCTATATTTCAATCGATATTTATTTTCAGGACGTTTGGAAACCATTTAAAAGTTTAATCTAATAATGATGTTTGGGGTATATCATTAATTTGTTTTATTATTCTTACTAGGAAAAATAATAATTATATAGTTTAATTCTTCAAATAATTCAAATTCTTTAATAATTCAAATAAACAGAAGCAAACTATACGATTGCACAAATTTTTTCTTTTATATATTTATTATAAATCTTTTTATATTTGAATTTGATTCAATTGAATCCAAAATAAATTGGGTAAAATTCAGTGTTTAATTTGTACTATTAAATTTATATACATAGTTAGGAAACTTGATTTAGTGTATAATTTTTCCAATGGATTTAGTAATTTCAATTTTTGTCAATTTTCCTATAGTGCCTTCTTCAACTACTCTCTATTGGCCAAAAGAGTAAAATTTATTTAGATAAATAAGATAATTCAGTGTTTTTGTTGTTTGTCACTTTTTGAAAACAGTTAAAGAAACCATAAAGATTTCACAACCTCGTCCATTCAATTTAAATTCCTTTCAAGCTTAGATAGAAATAATTATCCTGAAGAATCGGATATTAATTTTCTGCCTACGAATATTTTAAAATTTTATTCATATCTATTAAATCCATTTAAAAATGATTCATATTCATTATTATTAGAGTCACATTCACGAAAGAAGTAAGTACAATGTCGGACATTTTATGAGGAATGTCCGTAGTTAGAATCTAGCACCACGAGATCAGGCGCTGTACTGCGGAGTTGACCTCATACTAAGAATAAGTCTGGCGTACTGGATCTCTTCTTGCAACAAAACCTACTCATCTTAAAACCTTTTATTTCTTCAAGAAGCAATTCTATAGGATGTGCAAGCAGTAAATAGTTACTAAACTACCTATTTGTCAATTCCTATCCGACTTTTTAAATTACATAACAGAACTTCTTAAAAAGTTCAGAATTATTTCCGTTTTATTGAAGCAGTTATCAAATTAATTCATTTGTTATAGATAATATCTCTTTTCCTACTATTTAAATAGAACAAATAATGATTTTCTAGCGTGACACACGAATTGCGTGCTGATTGTAGCTAAGGAAATCATAGCAAGGAAACTTCTGAGGTCAGATGAAGCTATTCCATCGACCCGTTCTATCTCATCTGTATTTCTAAAGGGCCGTACACACGTAGGGTCTTTTAAGTCTTTCCACCAGACTTTTTACTAAGCTCCTCCTACTTTTTCCACGAGAAAATAAGAAAAAACGATATAGGTAGTTATTATTTATTAGTTGATATCTATGATACCTGCAGGTATCATAGATACCAACTAAAATAAATAATAATTTTAATAGTTTTTTCTTATATTCTTGTTGAAAAAGTAGGAGGAGCTTAGCAAAAAGTCTGGTGGAAAGACTTAAAAGACCCTACGTGTGTACGGCCCTTTACCTAAAATAGTAATGGCGGTCACTGTTCTGGATATCATTTCCACTAATTATAGCTTTAGTTACTTAGTGAATTAAAAGTATATTTCAATTATCATTTAGGTATGTATCCCAATTAACATACCATTATGACATTTATTCCAATGGATTACTTGATGCGATGGAATATCTATTCTATTTATGTGATGATTTCTTTTAAAATCATGCATTTTTTATACTTTTGATAAGAGCATATACCGCTATAGGCATTTTAAACATATACATTTTCATCCTTTTAATCATGCGGTAAAATGAAACAGTTTATTCAAATCTATATAATTCATTTACTGCAATGGTTTACACTTAAAACAATTCCAATGCAGTTTAATAATAACAGTAAATAAAAAAAAACATTCACATTAATTCGAATTTTTTTCAATTAAAGTATTAATTTATTCTGTATTTTAATCGTGTAAGAGTATGTTATAAACCTATTTACTTTTTGTGCATAGAGACAATAAACATTCGATGTAAGTGGTTATTTAGTGGTATAATATGCACCATGTGGTATGATATGCACCATGTGGTACAATATGCACCATGTGGTATAATATGCACCATGTGGTATGATATGCACCATGTGGTACAATATGCACCATGTGGTATAATATGCACCATGTGGTATAATATGCACCATGTGGTATAATATGCACCATGTGGTATAATATGCACCATGTGGTACAATATGCACCATGTGGTATAATATGCACCATGTGGTATAATATGCACCATGTGGTATAATATGCACCATGTGGTATAATATGCACCATGTGGTATAATATGCACCATGTGGTACAATATGCACCATGTGGTACAATATGCACCATGTGGTACAATATGCACCATGTGGTATAATATGCACCATGTGGTATAATATGCACCATGTGGTATAATATGCACCATGTGGTATAATATGCACCATGTGGTATAATATGCACCATGTGGTACAATATGCACCATGTGGTACAATATGCACCATGTGGTACAATATGCACCATGTGGTATAATATGCACCATGTGGTATAATATGCACCATGTGGTATAATATGCACCATGTGGTATAATATGCACCATGTGGTATAATATGCACCATGTGGTACAATATGCACCATGTGGTACAATATGCACCATGTGGTACAATATGCACCATGTGGTATAATATGCACCATGTGGTATAATATGCACCATGTGGTATAATCTGCACCATGTGGTATAATATGCACCATGTGGTATAATATGCACCATGTGGTATAATATGCACCATGTGGTATAATATGCACCATGTGGTATAATATGCACCATGTGGTATAATATGCACCATGTGGTACAATATGCACCATGTGGTATAATATGCACCATGTGGTATAATATGCACCATGTGGTATAATATGCACCATGTGGTATAATATGCACCATGTGGTATAAT
>CANNZV010001244.1:0-170183 GCA_947561585.1 Caprella mutica | reverse complement strand
TTTACCTCTTCACTGTGCATCCTAACAACACATGATGTTGGTTTCAACAAAGGATGGTTGTTTCACAAGATGTTTCTAACAAATCGTGAAAAACAGAACAACTGAGTGCTAATCAATATTATCAAAATAAGTTAGGAGCAAACGTGCGGGAAAGTCCTTCTCTTTCTTTCCTAAAACCTATTCAGATGTCTTGTGAAAATACATTTTCTGGCTTACTATTTATATTCTCTTAATCATTGTACCACATATGGCACACCAGACTGTGATGGGTTGAGTGCTAATATTTTGACCGTTCTTTCATTGCTACCTGGTTAAAAAATATTAATTGTCTGTCATTGTTTATTGTGGTAAATATTGATATTATTTTATTGCAAAATATCATGTTTACCGATATTATCGTCATTGTTTTATTACACGAAAGACGATCAATAAATTACGGTTGAACTTTCCTCATTCATCATCGTAGATCTTCCATCACCGATGAGCGATTACAGTTTCTTGACCGGGTGAGAATATTCTGATGAGTCCCATTAATTGGCCCATAGACCCATTAATTGGCCCATAGACCCATTAATTGGCCCATAGACCCATTAATTGGCCCATAGACCCATTAATTGGCCCATAGACCCATTAATTGGCCCATAGACCCATTAATTGGCCCATAGACCCATTAATTGGCCCATAGACCCATTAATTGGCCCATAGACCCATTAATTGGCCCATAGACCCATTAATTGGCCCATAGACCCATTAATTGGCCCATAGACCCATTAATTGGCCCATAGACCCATTAATTGGCCCATAGACCCATTAATTGGCTCATAGACCCATTAATTGGCCCATAGACCCATTAATTGGCCCATAGACCCATTAATAGGCCCATAGACCCATTAATTGGCTCATAGACCCATTAATTGGCCGATAGACTTATTAACTGGTCCGTAGACCCATTAATTGACCCATAGACCCATTAATTGGCCCATAGCCCTATTAATTGGCCCATAGACCCATTAATAGGCCCATAGACCCATTAATTGGCTCATAGACCCATTAATTGGCCCGTAGACCCACTAATTGGCCCGTAAACCCTATAATTGGTCCGTAGATCAATTAATTGGCCCGTAGACCCATTAATTGGTCCGTAGACCCATTAATTGACCCATAGCCCCATTAAATGGCCCATAGACCCTTCAATTGGCCCAAAGACCCATTAACTGGTCCATAGACCCATTAATTGGCCCATAGAACCATTAATTGGCATATAGACCCATTGATTGGTCCATAGCCCCATTAATTGGCCCATAGCCCCTATACACCCCTCGCCTGCCTCTAGCCCCAGACTGGCTGTTTTTATGACTGTGTTCCAGTGGCGCCAAGCTACATGTGTAGCTTACAAGATCACTAAATCTAGTTATTGGGTGCCCTATCATCTCATACGAGATGTTATTCTCTAACAGATTACGGACAGGAGAGATACGCTAACGACACGCGACTTTACGCTACGGCAAAGAGGACAGTGAAAGTATCACTGGGCACAGATAGTCTTGGAGCAACATTGCGCCAATATTGGTACATCATTGCGCCAATATTGTTAGATCATTGCCCCAAAATTGCTAGATCACTGCCCCAATAATACAACAATAAAATATTGTATTGTCCCAGTAATACAATATTGTACAAATATAGTAACAACATTGGAGCAATATTGTTTAACATTGCCCCAATGTTTTTACTATATTGGTACAAAGTTTCCCCGAGAAAAATGACTATATGTGAGCTTTGGGTCCGCAATCGTATCACTTTTTTCAAAAGAAAGTAGACCTTCTAATGTTGGCCATTTGGTCTACTCTGAATGGTGGTGCATTTAGATTCTTCTTCCTCTTATTCTTCTTATTCTTCTTCTTCTATTCATTTAGGAAATGAAAATATTTAGTAAATACTTAATTTTATTCATTCCTCTATATGAATGTACTTATCTAGAAAAGTAATGCGTCTCCGCAAGAAGATACAAATAATATTCCATTTAGGAATGAAATCTTACGGTGAAGAACATTCATACAAAATCTACTTACAGTCAATACAAATAATATTCCACTAGGAATGAAATCTTACGGTGAAGAACATTCATACAAAATCTACTTACAGTCAATACAAATAATATTCCACTAGGGATGAACTCTTACGGTGAAGAACATTCATACAAAATCTACTTACAGTCAATACAAATAATATTCCACTAGGGATGAACTCTTACGGTGAAGAACATTCATACAAAATCTACTTACAGTCGATACAAATAATATTCCACTAGGGATGAACTCTTACGGTGAAGAACATTCATACCATATCTATCTACAGTTAATACAAATAATATTCCACTAGGGATGAACTTTACAAAAAAGAAGTGACGAATTCTTTCATCTTGTCTGTTTGTAATCCGACAGACATTATTAAGTTTTTCTTTATATATATGCATCTACAATGACGTCAAAACTAAATAAAAGATCTGAAATACTAAAAATACTTAGTTCATAGGAAGCTTTCTTAGAAAATACTATTTAAACTAATTGATAGGCAGTTACTATAATATATTTAAAAAAATTCTTACTGAAATCAATTCCTAAAAATCACTAGTATTAATTTAAAAATCCCTATTAAAATATATCTTAAAAATACCTACTAAAATATATTCTAAAATTTATTTAAAAAAAAACTTTCTAAATTATATTTTAAAATAGTCATGCAAGGTTTATAAAAATACTTTCTATAATATTTATTAAAAAATATCTCCTAAAATATATATCTCAAAAATACTAACTAAAATATATTTAAAACTAGTCATTCAAAGTAAGGTTCCTAAGTAGGGTTCAGAAGGTTCAAAAAGAAAGATTTATTCACATAAAATTTGGCGCCAATGCGATGTTTTACCGACAAAATTTGGGTGACTGCAGTTTAGTGTTCTGGTCATGTTTGCTTTAATTGGTGTTATTAGGTGTATAGGCACTTATGTGTTACTTTGATCTTAGTGTCAAGATACATTAATTGTCAATAGATGTTAAAATTTAATGGGAAAATGCAGTAGGAATTTTTAATAACTATAGGAAAAGTAAATGCTATAAATATGAAGGAATAAAAAGATAATAATGAGGAATGAGAAAAAGTGTAGATGAAGAACATAGCAAATAGATAAAATTACTGATGTACTTTCATTGGGTAAGTTCCAAGTAATCGAACTGTTCTACATTTCCGATCGCATCAGAAATAATAAGAACAAATAATAAATTTTTGTCATAATTTTTTTTTTGGAATGATCGAAAATGTGAAACTGTCCGATAACTTGAAATTGACCTCATATATTTTTCTAAAAATTCTTACAAATTTATGAATAAATAATTTAGTCTTATTTTTTCATCTCTCGTGATTTAGGTTGAATATTTAGATTTAATTATTGTTTATTTATTTATCTTCAATAATAACTTATTGTTTATCTTACACATATTTAATAAATAAGAACATTGTTTATATGCTACTTTTGGATCGGATTTTTCATGTGAAATACTTAAAGTTTTTACATAGCAATTAAAATAGGTTGTCAATATTCAAAAAATGTATGTAATACAATTTTTATACCCGATACCATTAGGAATTTAGATAATTTCAGATAATCCTTTCTTATTTTATAAGACTTTTTTCCATTCAGTATTGGAAGAATCTGAAAAAATATATATCTTATTTTTAATTTATAAAATAAATATGGAAAAAAATTCAAAGTATTACCTACTTCTAAATTTCATTTCACTTTTTAGCAATTTTTTATTTAAATTTCTCAGCAATATTAATAATTGAAATCATATGTGAATAGTAAGAGAAAAATTAAAATCAATGTAAAATCCTAAAAATCCTAAAATCCTAAAATCCTAAAATCCTAATCCTAATACACCTGAAATTGTTCTTATACAGCTAAAAAAATAGTAGAGTTAATGGTAGGGTATTTTTAACTACATTTGGTAAACATTCTGCATAAAGTCATACACTTTGAAACTATTTCACAAAATGGAATGAAATAATTTAAGAAGATATAGTTAGTAGTTCCAATTCAGCATTCCAATGAGATTTAAGATATGTGTATCATAGAAACTATAACCTTTTCTCCTTTCATTTTATTTATACCCCGTGATATTGTATTTATTTTGCCGAAATAAATAACTTTTATTCTTATGTGAAATATATTCATAATATCTCAATTCTCAATATGTTTTCTAGTTGATGCATTTCGGATATTCGTCATAATTCTTCACATATTCAGATCAAACGATTCTAAATATTTTGTCTTGCATGCGTGTTTTCTCAATCACTCCTGCTTCTTGTCCTGCTCTCTCAATAGCTTCTGCTTCTTTTCCTGCTTTCTCAATAGCTTCTGCTTCTTTTCCTGCTTTCTCAATAGCTTCTGCTTCTTGTCCTGCTTTCCCAATCACTCCTGCTTTTTGTTCTGCTTTCCCAATCATTCCTGCTTCTTCACTCCTGCTTCTTGTCCTGCTTTCCCAATCACTTCTGCTACTTCACTCCTGCTTCTTGTCCTGCTTTCCCAATCATTTCTGCTTCTTGTCCTGCTTTCCCAATCACTCCTGCTTCTTCACTCCTGCTTCTTGTCCTATTTTTTACAATCACTTCTGCTCCTTGTCCTGCTTTCCAAATCGCTCCTGCTTCTTGTCCTCTTTTATACAATAACTCCTGATTCTTGTCCTGCTTTATACAATAACTCCTGATTCTTCTGCTTTTTACAATAATTCCTGATTCTTCTCCTGCTTTTTACAATAACTCCTGATTCTAGTCCTGCTTTCCCAATCACTCCTGATTCTTATCTTGATTTTTACATTCAGTTCTGCTTCTTGTCTTGCTTTTTACATTCAGTCCTGCTTCTTGTCCTCTTTTTAACAATCACTCCTGATTCTTGTCTTGCTTTTTACAATCACTCCTGATTCTTGTCCTGCTTTCCCAATCACTCCTGATCCTTGTCTTGCTTTTTACATTTCGTCCTGCTTCTTGTCCTCTTTTTTACAATCACTCCTGCTTCTTGTCCCGCTTTTTACAACACTCCTGCTTCTTGTCCTGTTTTTCCCAATCACTACTGCTTCTTGTCCTGATTTCCCAATCACTACTGTTTCTTGTCCTTTTTTTTAAATCACTCCTGCTTCTTGTCCCGCATTTTACAATCACTCCTGATTCTTGTCCTGATTTCCCAATCACTACTGCTTCTTATCCTCTTTTTTAAAATCACTCCTGTTTCTCGTCCTGCTTTTACAATCACTCCTGATTCTTGTCCTGCTTTTACAATCATTCCTGATTCTTGTCCTGCTTTTACAAACACTCCTGCTTCTTGTCCTGATTTCCCAATCACTACTGCTTCTTATCCTCTTCTTTAAAATCACTCCTGCTTCTCGTCCTGCTTTTACAATCACTCCTGATTCTTGTCCTGCTTTTACAATCACTCCTGATTCTTGTCCTGATTTCCCAATCACTCCTGCTTCTCGTCCTGCTTTTACAATCACTCCTGCTTCTCGTCCTGCTTTTACAATCACTCCTGCTTCTTGTCCTGCATTTTACAATAACTCCTGATTCTTCTCCTGCTTTTTACAATAACTCCTGATTCTTCTCCTGCATTTTACAATAACTCCTGATTCTTCTCCTACTTTTTACAATAACTCCTGATTCTTCTTCTGCTTTTTACAGTAACTCCTGATTCTTCTCCTGCTTTTTACAATAACTCCTGATTCTTCTCCTGCTTTTTACAATAACTTCTGATTCTTCTCCTGCTTTTTACAGTAACTCCTGATTCTTCTCCTGCTTTTTACAATAACTCCTGATTCTTGTCCTGCTTTTTACAATAACTCCTGATTCTTCTCCTGCTTTTTACAATAACTCCTGATTCTTGTCCTGCATTTTACAATAACTCCTGATTCTTCTCCTGCTTTTTACAATAACTCCTGATTCTTGTTCTGCTTTTTACAATAACTTCTGATTCTTCTCCTGCTTTTTACAGTAACTCCTGATTCTTGTCCTGCTTTTACAATCACTCCTGCTTCTCGTTAGTAAGAAAACAAGTTAATCACATTTCATCATATCTTGTTATAATCAATATATAATAATCGGTAATTTAAATCATCAGGATTTAGATAGTTGCGTATTTTTCACATTTTGTGACTCAATTGTTAAAATAGTGATAAGAAAGATCGTGTTTGGTTTAGCCTGAAGATATTTCTTCTGTGATCACGAATTGACTTCTACCTATTGTCAATTAGTTAGAAAGTTGTGTATTTATATGACGTCATAATTTTTCTCCTGCGCAGATTTTATCTTATCCTTGGATTTTGATAATTTACGATAGATTTCGAATCTGGCGATAGATTTAGAATATTTCTGCAAGGCTCTGAAATTCACTATTGAGGAGTTCACTGTAGATGAGTTTATTATAGAGGAGTTCACTATAGAGGAGTTCACTATAGAGGAGTTCACTATAGAGGAGTTCACTATAGAGGAGTTCACTATAGAAGAGTTCACTATAGAGGAGTTTATTATAGAGGAGTTCACTATAGAGGAGTTCACTATAGAGGAGTTCACTATAGAGGAGTTCACTATAGAGGAGTTCACTATAGAGGAGTTCAATATAGAGGAGCTCACTATAGAAGAGTTCACTATAGAGGAGTTCACTATAGAGGAGTTCACTATAGAAGAGTTCACTATAGAGGAGTTTATTATAGAGGAGTTTATTATAGAGGAGTTCACTATAGAGGAGTTCACTATAGAGGAGTTCACTATAGAGGAGTTCACTATAGAGGAGCTCTACTGTAGAACTTCATAACTTTTTACCATTCTGCAGACTCTCTACATAGTCTTTCTTTTGACGATGTTCCTGTGATTTGCAGGCTGCGTGCTTTGCAAGAAGCGCACCTGCCTAAGCCATAGGAGAGTAGTTCGTGCACGATCTTCTGGAGGTAAGACTTAACTCTCATCCTCATTACCTGAAACATAATCGCCATGTGTACTTCTTAGTTACTAAATGTATCTTTTAAGGGCCGTACACACGTAGTGTTTTTTAAGTCTTTCCACCAGACTTTTTGCTAAGCTCCTCCTACTTTTTCCACGAGAGTATAAGAAAAAACTATATAATTATTATTTATTTCAGTTGGTATCCATGACCTGCAACTAAAGTAAATAATAATCATATCAAAAGTAGGAGGAGATTAGCATAAAGTCTGGTGGAAAGACTTAAAAAACCCTACGTGTGTACGGCCCTTAATGGTACTAAAGATATGAAACAGAGAACATTTCAAAAAGAATAAGAGCATGACTAGTTTTAGACAATATGCCTTTGAAATCATAGATCCTGAAAAAATTAAAGAGTATTGAATGGTTCTACACCAGCGGTATATAGTATTCGATACCATTTCATTTCGTCTATGATATTCTAAGATTTATGATTTTAAAAGCATATTGTCACATGATTATAACACAAAGGAGATCCAGATCTGCCTTCTCTCTAAAGAAACTTATAAATCTAAAATTCTGAATGATGATATCACTTATTTCACACTTACCATTACGAAAGGACACTTGAAGTGTTTCGTGTGCGTGATTGGCAGTGTGTGCGTGTGTGGCTGAAGATACGTACACGCAATCGCGCACGCACACGGCCACCTGATTTGCCTCGGGCTACCCATGGCCCAGCGTTCATGATGTTTTCTTAGGTGTACAACAACGACCCATCGGCTACAAAACCCACTCTGCGGTACAGTGATTCTCAGGCCTATGCCTCCACCTAGGACGTTGTTGAAGGCACTAGGTGGTGATTTTACTAGGTACTCTGACTTTCATATATCTACCTAGTCTCTTTCATTGTCTGAAAAGTTAGCTTTTTAAGAGGTTATCATTCATTTATTTTTTATCTCTGGAGGTTATTCATATCGAGTTGTTTATGTTTGTAATAGTTTACTGTAGCATATTTCACACTGTTTATTAAATTTTTAATATCATTTTATAATGTGTATTAATTTGGGTTAAAAAATATTATTAATTTTTTCAAAAGTTTAACTCAAATTTTGTAACCGAAATTACCATTACTTTGTATTTATATTACTAGTCTATTTTTAAAAATAAAGTATATACTTGATATATATATTATATATAGTACTGTGTATATCATAAAATTATCAACAAAAATATTAACCATAGTCCTTTTATATTTTGATGTAATTTATAAGATGTAAAGATTTGATATTTATTTTTTTACCATTTACTATTGTTGAAGTATTAACTTAATTCATGCACCTAATTAACATTATACTTTTATTATTTATGAGTGAGATTTTTATACTGTTTGTAAAATTCAAGTTTCGTAGGTACTAGAATATTGAAATTATAAAATTGCATATAAACAGCAATGCATTTTTTTTCAATTTAAAATTTTATACCATATTTTTCAAAATTATATCCAAGAGGTTGAAGGGTAAGTTCCAACTTATCGGACTGTTCTACGTTTTCGATCACAAAAAAAATGATTATCATTTTTAAATGTTTAATATTTTTTTAGGTTCGAAAATGGGGTACCGTCCGATAACTCGAAAGCTGCCCTATGTTCAATTATAATAGTATATCATTTTCATATAATCATCTATAATAAGATGCAAATCTCCACGCAATTCTGAACATGTTTATAGATACTAAATCATGTTTGGATAAGATTACAACAGTTCCCAATGAATTGAAGAGGAGAGTATTATATGCATGTTTATTTTGCACTAGATTATGGAGTGTGAACTAGTAACTAGGTACTAAAACATGTTAATAACTAGATACTGAAACATGTTAATAACTAGGTACTAAAACATGTTAACAACTAGGTACTAAAACATGTTAATAACTAGGTACTAAAACATGTTAAGAACTAGATACTAAAACATGTTAATAACTAGATACTAAAACATGTTAATAACTAGTTACTAAAACATGTTAAGAACTAGATACTGAAACATGTTAACAACTAGGTACTAAAACATGTTAATAACTAGATACTAAAACATGTTAATAACTAGTTACTAAAAAATGTAACAACTAGATACTAAAACATGTTAATAACTAGATACTAAAACATGTTAAGAACTAGATACTAAAACATGTTAATAACTAGTTACTAAAACATGTTAAGAACTAGATACTGAAACATGTTAACAACTAGGTACTAAAACATGTTAATAACTAGATACTAAAACATGTTAATAACTAGTTACTAAAAAATGTAACAACTAGATACTAAAACATGTTAATAACTAGATACTAAAACATGTTAAGAACTAGTTACCAAAACATGTTTACTACTATAGATACTCAATTGTAGAGGGTTTACTTCATTTACTATCACCGTTTCATTTTCATCTTTGATTTTCTGTTAGGTAGACTCATGGGCTTTATTTACAATCACCTCTTCATTTTCCTCTTCAATTCGTGAGTGCAGTCACTGGTGCTTGAGTTCCTTTTCGTCATATTTTTGAAAAGTGACTGCATTCACGGAGTAGCTTTACTGTATCCATGAGCCGTACCATTAACTGGTGATAGGTGACTTTATTCATGTAGCAACTTTCCTAACTGACTACTTCTTCCAATCCCTTGTACTTAATTTTCTTTTGGCAATTGGTTCCGACGAAGGACGAAATCCAAATTGGGTAAATTTAAATATGTATATTGTTATTTATGTTGAGCTCATTTATTTATATGTTTTGTACGTATGTTACGCCTTTCAGAAAAAGAGGAAAAGTCTTTGACTCGGTATACGGGTTATAAAAACTATATAAAATGATGTAAAGGCTATTATTTTGTTAAAATAAATAGAAATTCAACCATTTGCAAAATAAGATAGGAAAAAAAATCAGTAGAATAAAATTTTGTTCAATTAGATTTTTACAGAATAACATTAATAACGTATTTTTAAATAATGTTTTCGTATATATATTGATTTTCTATAGTTACATTATTATTGATATATCTTATCTTTTCTATGAAATGTACATCAATGATAAGTAATTTTCTCGGAATAAATGATAGATAGTATTGCATGAGATCATGTCCCATTGATTTCATGATGCAACATGCAAAACGATATGCAACATGTCAAACGATATGCAACATGTCAAACGATATGCAACATGTCAAACGATATGCAACATGTCAAACGATATGCAACATGTCAAACGATATGCAACATGTCAAACGATATGCAACATGTCAAACGATATGCAACATACGATATGCAACATGTCAAACGATATGCAAATGTCAAACGATATGCAACATTTCAAACGATATGCAACATGTCAAACGATATGCAACATTTCAAACGATATGCAACATGTCAAACGATATGCAACATACGATATGCAACATGTCAAACGATATGCAACATACGATATGCAACATGTCAAACGATATGCAACATGTAAAACGATATGCAACATGCCAAAAGAAAGTTATTAGTTCTTTTTACTAGCATTGTCAGTGGGGGCCGAAAATTTTGGTCTCGGAATTATAAATTGCCGTTATGTAGTTTGTTGTATCCGCTAGTTTGTTGTAGTGCACTCTACTTCATTGTTTAATAACCTGGCAGGGGGTTTGGTGAGCGGCACGCCCCCTGATACATCCAACTAATGAGAATTAGTTATACGTCAGAGATCGAATTTTCCGCTCAAATCTCATGTTTTTAAAAAAATGTCAAAATCTGTCTAAATGACTAATGTTACGTATCATTTTACAACGGTTAATTATGTTAGCCGTGTTTAGTAGACACGCTACACATTTTAGTACTCATAATTTATACTTTTCTATCGTTGTTCCTAAATATAATCATTATAATGTGAAACCGAATTTTCCTAAAACCGCTGTCAGTGACTGGTGGTAGGTAACTTCGTTCATGGAGTAGCTTTTTTGCATCCCTGAGCGTTGTCACTGACGATGGTCTTTTTCTTCCAGTCTCTTGTATTTAATATTTCTTTTGACGTCATCGATATTGCTTTTGGTTCCAAAACAGAAGTTGAACCGCTGCTAATTATTATATATCATAAAAATAATTTTCCATTAATTTTTTTGAAAATAGAAAATAAATTTTACTAAAAATTTTTTAAATAATTTTTATTAAACCAGCCCCAATAAGTATAAAAATATACATTCATGAATAATTCTTCCATTAAATCATAATCAGTTTTATAAATCAGTTATAGGCATGTTTTGCAACACTCTAATGTACTTATAGGTTTAATATTCACTTTAAATTCTTTATACACCAATTATGTCAGATTTAACTTATAATGAATTAGCTTATAATATGCAACAGGGTTTAGATCCAATTTATCAATCGGTTTCACATTCGCGATCATATAAATAATTAAACATTTTAACTATTTATTTTCAATTAAATATCTTTTTCTTATATGTTCGAAAATGTGGAACCGGTCGATAACTCGTAACTTACCCCATAATTCATCAATCAAAAAGCGTAACAATAAATTTTTTTTTTTTTAACTAGCAAAAGCACAGATAATTTATTGATAAGCTCTATAGATTACCATTATAAATATAATGTAAATATTATCTATTTAGAACACCGTGCTTAATCATCATTAAACTGATAATTATTTGATTAGTAATTATTGGTCTCTCATTTATTATTTTCTCAAATATTATTCGTTAATATTTTTCTCATATATTATTTTCAAATATTATTAGAGTTGATGATTAAAATTCGATGATTAAAAGTCGACGATTAAAATTCGATGATTAAAAGTCGATGATTGAAAGACGATATTAAAAGTCGATGATTAAAATTCGATGATTAAAAGTCGATGATTAAAATTCGATGATTAAAAGTCGATGATTAAAAGACGATGATTAAAAGTCGATGATTAAAATTCGATGAATAAAAGTCGATGATTAAAAGACGATATTAAAAGTCGATGATTAAAAGACGATACTAAAAGTCGATGATTAAATGACGATATTAAAAGTAGATGATTTAAAGTAGATGATTTAAAGTAGATGATTTAAAGTCGATTATTTAAAATCGATGATTAAAAGTTGATGATTAAAAGTCGACGAATAAAAGTCGATGATTAAAAGTCGATTATTTGAAGTCGATTATTTAAAGTCGATGATTAAAAGTCGATTATTTGAAGTCGATTATTTAAAGTCGATGGTTAAAAGTCGATTATTTAAAATCGATTATTTAAAGTCGACGATTAAAAGTTGATGATTAAAAGTCGATGAATAAAAGTCGATGATTAAAAGTCGATGATTTAAAGTGATGATTAAAAGTCGATGATTAAAAGTCGGCTATGATAATCGAGGATAAATGATTACACGAAAATACAATCGTAATTTTAAATATAAAACAGAAATAGTCTTCGTCGGATAATTCCGATAATAAGTCATAACGACAATGTCCGAAACTTTGATATCTTATGATAATTTATTTTAAAATAATATTTACAATTTTTTTTAATTTTTGTTTTGTTATCAATATAATATCTCAAGATCAGAAAATTTCAATGAAATATAAATATTTTCAATAAAAAAAATCAATAAATTTTTTCCTATAAAATTCAATCAATATTTACCGTAAAATAATTCCAATAAAAAAAATTAAATTTTTTTCCAATAAATTTTTTTTCATAAATTTTTTTCAATACAATTTTTTCAATAAAATATGATCAATATTTTCTGTAACATTCGATCTGCCGATAGTAATTTCTCCTCAGGGCTACACTTACGTCACGACTACCTGTTCCTAACACTCTGCAGCCTAAGTATGTCTTCATTCACGTTAATCCCCATATTTATTCAATATTTTAAGTACCTAAGAATTAGTAGAATTATTAGATAAATATATTATTGGTACTAAGAATCTTTGACGTCAATAATTCTATTTAAACTCATTTTTAACATTTTAAATTTTAAAGAAATTGGTTTATTAAAAAAAATTCTACTATATTTAACATTTTTTTTTATATAGAGTAAGTTCCGAGTTACTGGCCGGTGCCACATTTTCGATTATGTAAAAGAATTGGTATCCAAGATATCTGTATCATGGATGCCAATTAAAATAAAAGTTAAGTAATAATTCTTATATATTGTTATAATATAAATAACTCCTAACATGTTTATTATTGTAGTGTGTATAATGAATCAGATAGAGGGAGCAAAAGGTGTTATGTAGGCAGCTGTGCACCCTATTATCTTTGCTGATAAATACTCTTCAAAATACACTTATCATCGAACACAAGGAAAATGATGAGTATATTAGCCAGGGAATAACATGACCAATGGAATAAAGTGATTGTATAATGAGTACGCTAAGGTAACATATTTACAACTTAGTCCCAATATTAAATTTCCAAACAAAGTCCAAGGAATAAGAAACTTTACTTCAAACCATTTTCCAGCGCCATCTTGAATTTCTATTGAAGTATTATTGTTGGTGAATTTTTCTCTTAATTTTAGTTAGTTAAATATAAAGTTCATGAATTGAGTGTCCGTCAAATAATGCATGAAATCTACTGTGACGTTTGGAAAGGTTTTGTCATTTACTGTGACGTTTGAAAAGTATGGTCAGGTCATCAACTGTGACGTTTGAAAGGTTCTGTCATATACCGTGACATTTTGAAAGGTTCTGTAATATACAGTGACATTTTAAAAGGTTATGTCATGTACTGTGACATTTTAAAAGGTTATGTCATGTACTGTGACGCTTTGAAAGATTTGACAAAGTTCACAGTAGGAACTAGGTTCCAATCCAAGATGGCGACCATAAAAATGCATGTAATTTTTCTAAATATACACATTACACAAACGTAACTGCTCTACATTGCCAATTGTGTTTTTTGCCTTATTTGGTTCTATCAATTTCATTTTTAATTTATTAGGAAAAGTATTAGAGTCACCAATAGTCAAACAAGATTGGAACAACAAATATATTTTCATAATTTTATTTGTAAAATGGAACATAAAAGTTTTTCAAAAATTGAAACCTTCAGAAGAAGTAAATTTTACAGAATTCAATATTAGTACCTAACGATATGAAGAGATAACAGCTTTTAGCTGCTAATTCTCTCTTAGAATAATAGGATGGATTTTAGTGCAACAAACACGGCAATCACCACCTTAGTAGTTCTATCAGCTTTTGGACAAGAACCTTTTATCATATTGCATCATTGCTGCAATGTAGAGATAGCAGCAACCTTACACCGAACCTCTAAATTCTTCTTAAGAAATGCATAAGTATGCCAAAGCTTCTAAAAAAGCAATCTCTGGAGAATTGAGTCCGTTCAGTTGGTCCCCAGCTTAATAGGCTCTTATCTAGGTCTTACATTAAGCAAATTACTTCCAAATTTTATCTTGTTTTCTGTAACTAAAAGTGTGGAGAGTGTTAGCGCTAAATTTATGTAGTTTCAGCATTAGGTACAACATGGATTGCTGGGGAAAAGGAGTCTTATCTTTCGACAAATGTAAGTTTGTTTAAATTATCAGTCACAGGGTTTTTATTAGTTCATGTACTGATAAGATGGAATTAATGTAATGTTTGAACAACACTCCTTTATTCTTTAGGTGTTGAATGATGATCTACTACTTTGGTTGTTCCAGTCTTCGGATGAAACTTTTCGATTTGATATTACAGCTTTTGAAAGAATTATTAATTTAAATGTTTTTTATATTTGAACCTATATAGATGATTTACTTGTAATATCATTAAATATTACTATTATTTCAATTAGTTGTCTACTAATTTTTTAAAAAAATTGTCTAGTGATTTTTTAATGACTTAACCTAGGTGTATTGGTAATTATGAGAACGTAGTACGTTAATATGGATGATTTTGGGAATCACGGTAATATGGATAGTTATGAGAACGTATACGGTATATAATATGGATAGTTATGAGAATGTATACGGTAATATGGATAGTTATTAGAACGTATACGTTAATATGGATAGTTATGAGAACGTATACGGTAATATGGATAGTTATGAGAACGTAATACGGTAATATGGATAGTTATGAGAACGTAGTACGGTAATATGGATAATTATGAGAAAGTAATACGGTAATACGGATAAATATGAGAATGTAATACGGCAATACCGATAGTTACGAAAACGTAGTACGGTAATGCGGATAATTATGAGAACGTTGTAAAGTAATATGAATAGTTAAGAGAATGTAATAGTGATAGTATTGAGAATGCAGTATGGTAATACAGACAGTTATGAAATATTAGTATGGTAATATTGATAGTTATGAGAGAGAAGTACGGTAATACGAATAGTTATGAGAACAGTGTACGATTTTGACCTATTTTCTTGTACCAGTTTCACCATAGTATTTATTGAATGATTTTGTATTTGTAAATATTCGAGTTCTTTCTAAGGAATGAAATAAATGGATCTCAAAATTGTAATAATGACTAAATGATCATATAGTTTTGTTAAGAATTTTTCCTGTAGGCTCAGGTTCACGAGGATATACTTTAGATACAATCAACTTGCGTAAAATCAAAGAAAACACCAAATTTTAAGAAATGTACAGAGGTAAAAAGTGTTTTAGAACATTAATCACTAATGCAAGCTTATCAATTCCCCTCTATCACACAAATTGCATTTCTTGTCCGGCAAGTGTCCATTGTACACACCGTGGGTTGACCACTCTAAAGCTAACCATACCTAGGTGTTAAAAACTCAAATATTTACTACATTCATCCTCAATCGAGGCACTCCCAACAACGCTTAATTCTCACCACAAAAAACTCCTCTGGATATTTTTCTCAATTAGTAGCTGATAAAAGTTATCCGAACAAATCGTCTTGGACAAATAAACTTATAAAGAGTCTCAGGAGACTCGCAGCTAATTGTCTGGAAGTCATTTCTATCGGTAGTCTTGTCGAGTGCATTTGTTAAATCACTTCCAGTGATAATGACATGATCTTCAGGCTCTTTAGTCACATTCTTCTTCTGAAAGGAACCTGGACGGCAGTTGACAAAGAAGTACCTGGTTCTCTTTAACAAATAAACCTAAATATGCCTAAATTTTAAGAGTACATTTAAGCAGAGATGATTTAGAGCTTGCAAGCTCTTTTCTTTTTAGATAACAACTCATTACCTAGAAGTCTGGATGGTAGGTTTCACAAGCAGATATTTTAGGCATGACGGTAGGTAGGTAGGTACCTATAAGTAGTGTAAGGGTGGTGAAATCTTTTATCTTGTTCACCAGATTACTTTATTTACAGCAGAGGTGGTCTTCAATTGATCACCATCTCTTTTTCAACATACTACATAATAGGTTCCGTTCCTTCTATTTTACTAACATGAAAACAAATTCTAGCCTTGTAAAATCATTCTACAGGACTTCAAATGAGTTATAATCTTAGAGATTTAGAGAAACCACTAGGTTTTTTTTTTCGATGGCATCTCGCAAATGGACTTTAATGGGTTTAAAGCTTTATCGTAGATTATTTTCTTATAGTCTTCAGTAATGGAAGTCAATTTTGTGACCAATGCACGGGTGATAAGGCTAGAGAATGGTCTAACTGAGAGCATGGTAATTATACACTATCAGAAGGTATGTTCTGCACTCATTATGTTGACGTCCTGAATTTAGTTACATCTTATTAATGCTTGATAGACTGATGTCCGGATTTAAAAGAAATATATTATTGGAACTTTTTTTTAAATTTTTGAAGACTATTATTCACATTTGAAAGTAATGGATGTAAAAAAAAAAATCAAACTCGGTTTAAGGAAATGCTAATTTTTATTGACAAAATCTCGTCTTAGGAGATTTATATAAATCATTGATTTTATTATGGAGACATTTTATATGGTTAGTAAAATATTCGATAATCGGATTAAATGGAACATTATGCAAATAATAAATAAATACTCATGCAAATAAATTAGTTAGGTGCTTTTTACAGAAGTTTGGTGGAGTGCAACTCGATAGGTTTTATTTGATGTATGATTGGACAAGATAAGGGTTCCATTCTTTAGTAAACTTAAAAAAAATTACAATAAATGAAGAAATAATTAATATTTCAATCCTCTGATTTAATTATATATATCTCATGTTATTATTTCTCTATCATTTTAATACCTATTTATATAATTTTCTGTATTATTGAATAAATTTCATTAATTTTCTTTTCAATCATTAATTTTAGCTACAAAATATATCTCAGAATTGTAGTTGGGTAATTTCGAATTTTCTTGGAGTGATCACATGATTGTTATTATTTTTATTACATGTGATTTTTGATAAATTTAATTTCATTACCTTTATTTTCATTACATTTACTTTTATTTCAAAAAAATATTTATTTTTGTTACAATTATATCATATTACATTCACAGTCATTTCTATTTTATTTATTTTTATCACATTATATTTAATTTTTGATACATTTAATTTTTATTACATTTAATTTTTATTCCATTAATTTTTATTACATTTATTTCTATTACATTTACATTTATTTTTATTTCTTTTATTTTTATTACATTAAATTTTAATACATATATTTTTATTACATTTATTTTTACATTTATTTTATTAAATTTATTTTTATTAAATTTATTTTTATTAAATTTATTTTTTATTATATTCATTTTTATTTGATTTATTTCTACTAAATTTATTTTATTGAATTTATTTTTATTAAAAAAAAATTATTTTTTTTTATTGATTTTTTTCATTGAATTTATTTTTATTATATTTAATTTATTGGATTTAGTTTTTAATAAATTTATTTTATTATATTTAGTGAAAATAAATTTTCAAATTACGATGGGCTCCAAGTAATCGCACAGTTTCCCATTTTTGAATACATAAAAAATGTGTAAATATTATTATTCATTTATTTTAATAACTATATATTTCTTTTAAGTTACTTACGCGATCAAAATCGTAGAACTGTCCGATAACTCGGGACTTACCCTAATTGATTAATGTTAATATAATATGTTTGAATTTAATGATAATTAATTTGCTTGTTGATAAAAATTATTTTTGTTAAAATATTGAATGATTTTTTGAAAATTTAATTTAAAATTAATCCTCTACTAAAAATTCAAATTAAATTTATTTAAAAAAATTATCAAATTTTGATTAATCCTTATTCTTATACATTTCAGTCAGTTATTTTATGTTAAATTAAAAGATAATGAGTTGATATGAATAACTAATAATTAACTAACTAATAATTAACTAACTAATAATTAATTAACTAATATTTACCTATCTAATATTTAACTAACTAATAATTAACTAACTAAAAGTAACTAACTAATAATAAAAAAATTGTCAGCTAATTTTTTTCATAGGTTAAGAGATTTAAAATTATTTTGTAAATAATTCTATGGTTAATTTTTGAGGGACTTTCTAATGAATAAATAGATAATAATTGCAATTCCATATAATTTTTCATGCTCTGCGAGATAGAAATTTCGATCACAACTTTTCTTAATTTTTTATATTGGAGGGTAAGTTCCAAGTTATCGAACAGTTCCAGATTTTCGATGATAAGAGAAAAAATATGTATTTTAACATTTAAACTCGTTATTTTCATTGGTATCCATGATACCTGCAGGTAGCATGGATACCAATTATATTTTTTATGTATGATCGAAGATATTATTATATTGTATTATTTTAACTTATCTTATTGTTATATAAACTATTTAGAAAATAGATTTTATTTTAAAGTAATATACAAATATCGAAATACTTAAATTTTATAAATTCGAATTTTGAAAAAAAATTATGGAAAACTAAATATTTTTCTACCGATTATTGAAATATATTATGAATTGCATTGACTGAAACCTATAATCTTGTAATATGTTAGAACATAGTAACTTTTATGCATTAACAATACTAAAATATAAAATAAAATGTGCTTTCGAACTCGTATATCTAGGGAAAATTGAAACTTATTTTTAATTGATTGGTTTCTGTTTAAAAAAAAATTAAGTAATTTATTTAGTTACAATTAAATTCTTTTTGAAATTAAGAATTTACTTCAAAATCCATAATAAAAAATGTTTTAATTTAAAAAGTAATTAACGAATTCTAATTATCATTTTATAATATTTTTTTTAATGACTCAGACTGAAGATCGAAAGAAGAATTATTGCCAACTTTAATTAGAATCTCGTTTATTTAAGAGTTCAATTTGTTATATCGATATATGAAGAAGGAGATAGCACAAGGTAGACTGGTAGGTACCTACCTACTTCACACAGTCCTAAAAGTGGGTTAGGCCGACTAACTGGCACCGTATATGTCTATACAATCTTAACGGAATAAACGCTCAGTGATTCATTTTAATGTTAAGTTTGCTGTTGCTTAGTAAGAGATGTTGCTGACGAACATAAAGGGATTCTACATTCTGAAAAAGATCCAACCTACCTGGTAAAGATGATTTAAGTGATCGAGTAATTCTTGACCTGTAGGTATTAAGATTTACTAATAATGGTGATCCTTGTGAGGCGACTTAGTGGCACCACGGTCATATTAGGTAATGTTCTTCCGTGACCCTGGAAATTCCAGAACTTTAGGCTTTTACAGCATTCCTGAGTGCCGAGTGAACCCAAGCATAGAGGAAGAAGGAGTACCCCCACCAAGGAAGGAACTATCGAATGCGTGCCGAGAATCCCAGCAGGAGGTATCATAATTGTAGGTAATGTTGGACCAAGAAGAATAGAGGTACAAGTGTTTATTGCTCCTGCTATAAGGTTACAAGAGTCTTAAGATCTTGACAAAAGATAGGCATTATAAAATATCTAGAAAGTCGAGTTTAAAGTGCTTTTTATGAGTGCTGTGTTTCTGAATCTTTTTCTCAGTTGTACTTCTTTCGATTCAAACACTATAATTGGTGATACATGATAGGAGTATAAATAACTACTACAAACCCACGAATTTCTCTTCCATAATATTTTCTTTTGTAATAAGTTAGAGTGTGTAGAGAGGTTTTACTTGGATTTTGTTCAGTTGTTAACATTTTGTCTATTGCGTCTCGTATAATTTGCAATACTTTAACTTCTTAAGTAGGGAAATTTGATGAGATACTTATCATAAATTATTCAAGGGTTATTGGTAACTCATCAAATAGGTTTTTTTTGTTTTACATGAATTCTAGAATAACTATCAAAGTCAGCTTCGTCACTTTCTACCATCTTCCAGCTTGAAAATGAACTGACAGAGATTGTAAATGGTCATACAGCGCAAGAGTATTCTAAGCGCCATATTTTTTGTTGCCGTGTGGCTCTAGGTCCATATACCCTATGTCTTCACGCTCTAGGTACTCTAGGCTCAACTTTGAACTTTACTGTTTAGGGTGGAGAGATGCAATTAAAGCTTTTCCAGTTCTAAGTTCAGGTGAGAAAATCTAGCCTCATGCGCATTGTTTGAAAGTAACTGCATATTCATCAGGAGAGGAAAAGATTCAATGGTATGAACCTTAGGTGGGTGTATGTTAGTTAGTTCCTTTAGTTTTTTAGAATATATTTTAGTTTACCTATCAGACACTAGTTAAACTTCTATTCTTTGTATGAATGTGACTTCACTAGTTTTAAATCAACGCTAATATATGAAAACCTGTAAGGAGCTGTATTATACAGCTTCGTACCACCTGAAAGTATGACGTCTACAAATTTATAGGATATGCAAATGAGAAATACTGTTCACAAATGTGTAAAGCTAAATGGGCATGCATGATGTTTTATGAATACATTAACTATCTCTTAAGTGTTTCTTTTGCTAAGCATGATTAAAATGCATAAAGTAAAACAGAGAGTCAATGCTATCGCATTGTATTACTAATTCTTTGGGAGAGTGAATACCTAATATCACTTCATCTGAATGCGTGGTTACGTAAGGAACTTTAGAAAGGATTATTTTTGTACTACTTTTACATACAAACTATAATTACAATAGATATTCTTATTACAAACTTTGTTTAGTTCAATGCAATACCTAACTTTCAATGTTGTCCAAAAATCTGGATGACTAACCCCTTTTTTCACTCAGCTATGCAAGATCTAAAGATTTATTTAGCACACATACTGTAGTTCATTGCTTTAAGTAGGAAAAAACTAACCTACGTTTATTATTTATTCTACAATGAATAGCAGAATCAAGTTACTGTTATAATAGGGATCAAGTTTGCAGCTGATACGGATTGCCTTTGCCTGCACGCATAAAACAGATTGTCACTAGGCTATCATGTTAACATATCATATAAATAATTTTATTACAATAGTTATTTGTGATACGGTACATGTAACACGTATTTACAGGTAAATCTAGAAAAATACCACATGAAAGATATACTAAACATACCCGCCTAGCCCAACGTCCCAAACTCACTTATACGGCAATGTAATTACTTTACGATGTTGTAGTCGCTATGTTCCATACCAGGAAACTCGACGAATACCAACTCTGTAACCGAGAAAAGGAGGAGTACCTAGTCAGAGAGAGGTCAGGTAAACCAGGAGGAGGGGCGGGTAGGAGTAAGGACGCGGCAAGGACGTTCGTTAGATGGCAGAGAGATAGGTGAAAAAGAAACCAAGCAGAAAGGTTCATCGGGGTGAGGAGAGTTCAGGTGGGAGGGGTGGTACCTAGAATATCTTGCCACGCTGCTTATACCACAAGATTCTTCTAACTGAAATGATATTCAATGTAAAAACAACCAAATTAGCTTTGCAAATAGACAAAATCGATTAACATTTTTTGTATTTGGTTGACGAGTTTTCTCTCAAACATTAAATTAATGCAAAATAAATTGAATTACTGAAACTGAAACAAGTTTACTCGTCCACTCGTATGTATTAGATAGCAAAAATGAATTAAACATCTGCAAAGAACGTGTGGTGATCAATTTGTTCAGAGTTCTAATGATAGCTTGAACCTCTCAGTAGAAAGTTATATTATAGGTTCTCTGAAAGTAATTCCTAAAAGCAGGATTTTGTTCTCCAGTATAGCCAGTTCAAAAGGATGCCAATAGAAACCCATTTAACAATTGTCTCTACTTGCTTGTCATGTACGGTTTAGTGTTTGTAAATTTAACAAAGACTTTCCTGGTTATTAACTTCAGTAGTTCTCAGCTTTTAAAATGCGGAAAAGTTGAACACATTTTAATGCTATTAGTTAACTGTTTCATTTTATATCAAGTGAGAAGGAGATTACTAGTAAAATATTCAAATTAAGGTTTGTAAATATAATTCAAGGATCTGCTTAAAGAAATTCTCTGATTAAATTTGCATTTTATGATATTTCTAAACATTAGGTAAAATAATAGTTATATATAGTATTATTAATTCGAAAATTCGATTTTGAAAAGGTTATACCATTTTGCAGAGCTCTGTATTCCTATTTATTTACCTTGGTATATAAATGCAAGTAGGTAAATAAAGAAAAAACGTTACCAACTCAAATCTCTGTTTATTATAAATCTTCACGGTTTATCCAAACAGATATATCTTCATTTGTTTATTTTTGGTTCAAGTACTGATTAATTGTGAAGAATAAAAAGTAATACAAGCTTTCCATATACTGTTGCAATGTGCTACAGATTGGTTGGTCAACCGTTTTTACTATTGGAAAGTTTTAAGGAAAAAAATAAAATAAGTGGCCAGGATATGGAAGGTAAGTTATTAAAATATTTAAAGAAGCAAAAGGATATGATAAAGTGAATACGTGTCTAACTAGCTTTCTGAGGGCAGTAGATTGAAAGGTGTAGATACTGACCTCTTTCACCACCGGTGCAGATCCGGCCTGATACCTAGGTAGGTACATGAACCTAAGGTACCTTATTAGACGACTGTAGTAACCCTAGCTAAGCGGCCTTTCACCAGCCACATAACGTTAACTGGAGTGCATGTTGCCGTACAGTTGATTTCAGAAATGATTTTACCAAAGCGACTCTTTCTTTCATCAGGAGTTCATTCAAATTGAATTTAATGATTCTCTTTTAACGTGGGTATCAGATGTATGACCATCGTGAGTAGGCAGAACACAATGGAGATGGCGAGATTAGTGGTTGATTTGAATGCTCTGAAGGCAATAGAAAGGGACTTTTAACATGAAAGTCACGATAAAAAACTAGAGAGCAATGACCAGGATTTGCAAGAGTGTAATCATTGTGACTCTGGAGAGGATAGACAACATGTATTTCAAGGGAGAGATCAGGCAATAGAATTCTCATTCACAAACTTAAAACTCCATTAATCGAATTGGAAAAGTAATATAAATGGTTATAGACCAGAAAATATTTACGTGAATTGAATATAAGATATATTTAGTCAGCTTCTATCTACCTATCTTTGTAAACTACCTATACGTACGTTGACCAATTTTCCACGCATGAAACATCCTAACAAGATTACCTAACAGAAGAATCTTTCACTGCATGGGTGTTTCTTGTAACTTTCATAATCTAGTTTGCTGCTGATCTCCTGTATGAACTCTCATGACGACGGTTATTTCTGCCTGGGTGTTGGTCAGCCTTGGGAAGGTCGTCAGCCTCCTCTAGGCGATAGCTGCAACGAATGAAATGAGGTGGGATTAGATATCCTACGTAGGTGTTTTTTTTATAACGGTGCGTAATTTGATATCCTCGATGATTGCATAGGTAGTATAAGTTAATTGAGACCTGGTATATGATTACTTAATGGTTTTGTGGGACATGGCTGTCTGTAGCTACATGATGGCGTTAAATGAGAAATGGATGTTGCTCGTTTTTATTTATTTCACAGATTATATCGGAGGTGTGAGAACGTACCTAAACAGTACATCGTAGCCCAAGGCAACCGCATTGTACTCTTCTGAACTCCAGTTCATTGATACATACCTAAATATCTGTACGATTTTACCTCTCGAGATTTATTTGCTAGTTCTGGGTAACTCCGAATAAAGATTTCGACAGTGATATACAATGTTTTCTAAGAACCTACTTATTTATTACATCTTCAATGAATTTCTTTTATTCTACAACAGTGGAAAAGGTCTGCCTATCATTTTTGACAACAAAGTAAAGATATCAAAAGTTTAGTCGTGAGGTGTTTTTTTATGTGATCAGAATACAGTTTAACACTGACAGGTGCAGGACTGCAAATTGACCCTAATCTAGTTTTGGAGAAGGTCATTTGCTGGTCATATACTCGTTACTCTGAGTTAATTTATGACAAGCAAATTGTATCACATCCACCCTTAGAAGTGGTCAGCTTCGCACTCAACTCCACGGATTTGCACACCACTTTACGGACATTTGCCCATAGAGATTAAATGGAATACTTTTCCTCTTTCTAATGATGAATAAATTGAATTAATGAGTGGATATTTATCAACTAAATTATTTTTAATGCAAATTTGTTCTTCATTTAAGATTCACTTTTATAATGTGCTGCACAGTAATTGAAACTTACTCATTAGTTCGATATCTGTAATATATTGTTATGAAAAATTAGTAAACGTTTTTATTTTCTTTTCCATATTAATTCATTAATTGATGTAAAGTGTTCTTGATATCATTATTAGTTTATATTTGTCCATATATTAAGCTATATTTATTTTTCAATGCTAACTGATATAATTTATCTTACGAATGCTTTTAGAAAAATAACATGAAATAATTAGATAATAATTAAACAGAGTTGTGATATTTAGTGGTTATACTGTACTATGTGAGTTATATACTGTACTTTGTGAGTTATACTGTACTTTGTGAGTTATACTGTACTTTGTGAGTTATATACTGTACTTTGTGAGTTATACTGTACTTTGTGAGTTATACTGTACTTTGTGAGTTATATACTGTACTTTGTGAGTTATATACTGTACTTTGTGAGTTATATACTGTACTTTGTGAGTTATACTGTACTTTGTGAGTTATATACTGTACTTTGTGAGTTATACTGTACTATGTGAGTTATATACTGTACTTTGTGAGTTATACTGTACTATGTGAGTTATATACTGTACTTTGTGAGTTATATACTGTACTATGTGAGTTATATACTGTACTTTGTGAGTTATACTGTACTTTGTGAGTTATATACTGTACTTTGTGAGTTATACTGTACTATGTGAGTTATATACTGTACTTTGTGAGTTATATACTGTACTTTGTGAGTTATACTGTACTTTGTGAGTTATATACTGTACTTTGTGAGTTATATACTGTACTTTGTGAGTTATATACTGTACTTTGTGAGTTATATACTGTACTTTGTGAGTTATATAATGAACTTTGTGAGTTATATACTGTACTTTGTGAGTTATACTGTACTTTGTGAGTTATACACTGTACTTTGTGAGTTATATGCTGCACTTTGTGAGTAAATACTGTACTTTGTGAGTTATATACTGTACTATATGAGTTATACTGTACTTTGTGAGTTATATACTGTACTTTGTGAGTTATACTGTACTTTGTGAGTTATATACTGTACTTTGTGAGTTATACTGTACTTTGTGAGTTATATACTGCACTTTGTGAGTAAATACTGTACTTTGTGAGTTATATACTGTACTATGTGAGTTATACTGTACTTTGTGAGTTATATACTGTACTTTGTGAGTTATACTGTACTTTGTGAGTTATATACTGTACTTTGTGAGTTATACTGTACTTTGTGAGTTATACACTGTACTTTGTGAGTTACATACTGTACTTTGTGAGTTATACAGTATTATGTGAGTTATATACTGTACTTTGTGAGTTATATACTGTACTATGTGAGTTATATACTGTATTTTGTGAGTTATACTGTACTTTGTGAGTTATATACTGTACTTTGTGAGTTATACTGTACTTTGTGAGTTATATACTGTACTTTGTGAGTTATACTGTACTTTGTGAGTTATATACTGTACTTTGTGAGTTATACTGTACTTTGTGAGTTATACTGTACTTTGTGAGTTATATACTGTACTTTGTGAGTTATACTGTACTTTGTGAGTTATACTGTACTTTGTGAGTTATATACTGTACTATGTGAGTTATATACTGTACTTTGTGAGTTATACAGTATTATGTGAGTTATATACTGTACTTTGTGAGTTATATACTGTACTATGTGAGTTATATACTGTACTTTGTGAGTTATACTGTAATTTGTGAGTTATACTGTACTTTGTGAGTTATACTGTACTTTGTGAGTTATATACTGTACTTTGTGAGTTATACTGTACTTTGTGAGTTATATACTGTACTTTGTGAGTTATATACTGTACTTTGTGAGTTATACTGTACTTTGTGAGTTATATACTGTACTTTGTGAGTTATATACTGTACTTTGTGAGTTATACTGTACTTTGTGAGTTATATACTGTACTTTGTGAGTTATATACTGTACTTTGTGAGTTATATACTGTACTATGTGAGTTATATACTGTACTTTGTGAGTTATACTGTACTTTGTGAGTTATATACTGTACTTTGTGGGTTATACTGTACTTTGTGAGTTATATACTGTACTTTGTGAGTTATATACTGTACTTTGTGAGTTATACTGTACTTTGTGAGTTATATACTGTAATTTGTGAGTTATACTGTACTATGTGAGTTATATACTGTACTTTGTGAGTTATATACTGTACTTTGTGAGTTATACACTGTACTTTGTGAGTTATACTGTACTTTGTGAGTTATATACTGTACTTTGTGAGTTATACTGTACTTTGTGAGTTATATACTGTACTTTGTGAGTTATATACTGTACTTTGTGAGTTATATACTGTACTATGTGAGTTATATACTGTACTTTGTGAGTTATACTGTACTTTGTGAGTTATATACTGTACTTTGTGAGTTATATACTGTACTATGTGAGTTATATACTGTACTTTGTGAGTTATACTGTACTTTGTGAGTTATACTGTACTTTGTGAGTTATATACTGTACTTTGTGAGTTATACTGTACTTTGTGAGTTATATACTGTACTTTGTGAGTTATATACTGTACTTTGTGAGTTATATACTGTACTTTGTGAGTTATATACTGTACTTTGTGAGTTATATACTGTACTTTGTGAGTTATATACTGTACTTTGTGAGTTATATACTGTACTTTGTGAGTTATATACTGTACTTTGTGAGTTATATACTGTACTTTGTGAGTTATATACTGTAATTTGTGAGTTATACTGTACTATGTGAGTTATATACTGTACTTTGTGAGTTATATACTGTACTTTGTGAGTTATACACTGTACTTTGTGAGTTATACTGTACTTTGTGAGTTATATACTGTACTTTGTGAGTTATACACTGTACTTTGTGAGTTATATACTGTACTTTGTGAGTTATATACTGTACTTTGTGAGTTATATACTGTACTTTGTGAGTTATATACTGTACTTTGTGAGTTATACTGTACTTTGTGAGTTATATACTGTACTTTGTGAGTTATATACTGTACTATGTGAGTTATATACTGTACTTTGTGAGTTATACTGTACTTTGTGAGTTATACTGTACTTTGTGAGTTATATACTGTACTTTGTGAGTTATACTGTACTTTGTGAGTTATATACTGTACTTTGTGAGTTATATACTGTACTTTGTGAGTTATATACTGTACTTTGTGAGTTATATACTGTACTTTGTGAGTTATATACTGTACTTTGTGAGTTATATACTGTACTTTGTGAGTTATATAGTGTACTTTGTGAGTTATATACTGTACTTTGTGAGTTATATACTGTACTTTGTGAGTTATATACTGTACTTTGTGAGTTATACTGTACTTTGTGAGTTATATACTGTACTTTGTGAGTTATGAACTGTACTCTGTGAGTTATACTGTACTCTGTGAGTTATACTGTGCTCTGTGAGTTATGAACTGTACTCTGTGAGTTATACTGTACTCTGTGAGTTATACAGTGCTCTGTGAGTTATACTGTACTTTGTGAGTTATATACTGCACTTTGTGAGTTATATACTGTACTTTGTGAGTTATATACTGTACTTTGTGAGTCATACTGTACTCTGTGAGTTATAATGTACTTTGTGAGTTATACTGTACTTTGTGAGTTATATACTGTACTATGTGAGTTATACTGTAATTTGTGAGTTATATACTGCACTTTGTGAGTAAATACTGTACTATGTGAGTTATACTGTACTTTGTGAGTTATACTGTACCTTGTGAGTTACACTGTACTTTGTGAGTTATACACTGTACTTTGTGAGTTATACACTGTACTTTGTGAGTTATATTCTGTATTTTTATGAGTTATACTGTACTTTGTAAATTATACTGTAATTTGTAAGTTATACTCTACTTTGTGAGTAATACACTGTATTTTGTGAGTTATATCCCGTACTGTATGAGTTATACTGTGCTCTTTGTGAGTTGTATTCT
This sequence comes from Caprella mutica, assembly GCA_947561585.1. Classification (NCBI taxonomy): domain Eukaryota; kingdom Metazoa; phylum Arthropoda; class Malacostraca; order Amphipoda; family Caprellidae; genus Caprella; species Caprella mutica. The sequence goes on along the minus strand of CANNZV010001244.1, from coordinate 141,727 downwards.
GTACTTGGTGAGTTATATAGATTACTTGGTGAGTTATATAAATTACTTGGTGAGTTATATAAATTACTTGGTGAGTGATATAAAATACTTATTTAAAATCACCTGATAGAGTACTTGAAATAGTTATTTAAAGTACTCTATCAGGGACCATTGGATACTTTTTCTTTTTATTCCTATATATGTATAGAAACCTCTTTTCGATTTATTTTGTATTCCATGTTGATTCAATCTTAATTTCAACATTTAACGAATTTAGCAGATATGTTTCCAATTACCAATAATTAAAAAAAATATTCTAAAAATAGAGGGTATCGTTCCTTCTTTCAACAATGAAACCGTAGCCTAATTTTTCACAATACAAATAAGTTTATCTTCACCTAATGAACTTATTTTGATTGATACCTGCACTGTGCAGGTATCATGGATAGTGGATACCAATCCAAATAAAAGTTAAATAATAATAATTAGGTAGGGTTTTCTTTAACTTTCAGCCAAATGCATCATTTATCATATCTCTGGGGACACCGGGCCATTCTTCACGAAATGGATAGCAGGAACTGAGGAAGGAGGAAATGATAGGAAGTCCAACCGGTTGCGTGGCTATATATAGACATGACTGCACACATCCTAATCACTGTCATTATCGTCAATTTCCAATATTCCTCATCTTATAAAAACACATTCGTACTCCTACTCTGCTGCAACGACTCAACATCTGAACTTTGGGCTGTTCCGTAATCTACAGTAGTGGAAGAGAATGATTTTGATTTGTAAATTGGTCCTATTTCTCAAATTATGATTTAAAATGGATTCAGGGTTTACTGTTTATGATATTTTGATTTTTTTTAAAGATTGAAAAACTAGTAATAGGTTCAGGTATTACCAGGTATAGATATTACTATGTTCGGATATTACTAAGTTCGGATATTACTAGGTTCAGATATTACTAGGTTCAGATATTAGTAGGTATAGATATTACTAGTTTCAGATACTAGCTAATCGTGGTGAATGGAAAGTAATCGGTGGGTTGACGTCTCTTTGTCCCCGAACTGTTGTAATTTGGGTTATCATTTTTACCATGTTCATAATTTTTTTAACGCTACTTTTAGTTTTAGAGGATAGCGCCAGGGTTAAGCTCTTCAACCACAAAGTCTTAGATTTTGTGTTAGGTAGACTCGTAAGCTTCATTTACTATCACCTCTTCATTTTCCTCTTCCATCCGTGAGTGCATACTTGTGTCTCTTTTCGTCACATTCCTTGATAAATGACTATATTCACGGAGTAGCTTTTCAGTGTCCATTTAAATTACTAACTGGTCATATATGACTTTGTTCCTTGATTGCTTCTTTGTGTCCCTTGTGCAATTTTATCTTTTGACGTCAGCGACATGCAGGACTCTGTTAAACCCAGGGATTAATTCAAATACAGTGAAACTCCTGAGTTATGAAGTATTGGTTACTTCATAACTCAGAGCCACTTCATATCTCGAGTGCACTAGATAGTTTTCTATTATTAAAATCTTAAGAAAACTGTGGTCATTGAGTGATAACTAGGAATAAATCCATGACATATTCGTTTTCTATAATTTAAACATAGAAAATTCTTCATAAATCAGGTATATATCATAACTCAGGTCTTTCATTACTAAGAAATTCATAACTCAGGAGATTTACTTTATCTTTAATATAGATTAGGGTCAGTTCCCTTTTATCGGACTTTTCGCATTTTCGATCATGTAATTAAAGATATACTTAACTTTTATTATATGATCGAAAATGCGAAACGATCCGATAACTCGAAACTCACCCTATTTGTTGCTATTCAAACAATATAACAATTTATTTCTGTAAATAATATTTAAACAGTGAATTTACGTAGATGATTACTATACTATCAATAAAAATAGTTTATTATTTCAGTTCTAGGCTATACACTCAAATATCGAGAATGGAATAATTACAGTTACAAATTTTATAGGTTCTTCAATTAATCAATGTGTAAATAAATACTATTATTTAATAGCATCTGGTTTATTCATATGCCACAAATTGAAATTCCATTTCTATCGTGCTAATTTTTTATCACAGTTGTACCTACTTTAGAAACTGTACTAGCATCTACTAATATATATGCCCTAAAATGAGGTATAGTACCTATGGTGTCTCATGAATATTTTCTAATTTTGAATACTAATATCCTCACAATTAGTAAATTCTTCGGCATCACTATTTGCGACCCGAAAATTACCTAACATATAATAGGCTAACTAGAATTGGTATCCAGTTTTAGGATAAACCTAAAAACTCGTATACAGGTTATACTTTTGGAATTTCCAAAATGATCTTAGATTTGCATAAAGATATTCCCTTGATAAGATCTTGTCACGTGCATGTAGGGATTTCTAAACCTTGTAAGGAATTCCGTAAATCCTTAGAATTACCTAGAAGTCCTTAACTAGAACTACAGGTATGATTGGAATGAACCTATATATTGCGAACTTGAGGATTGTATTGCTGTACGACTTTTTTTTAACTCGCAATTTGTTGAAAGAATTGATTGTTCGTTTAATCTATCTTTTAGTCTAAGATTTAATATTTTTCAAATGAAATAAATGTGCCTATGTAATACGCAATTGATAAAAAAGTAAATTTTATTTTCCCCTTGTATTTACATTGAATTATAGTAACATTTATTGTACAAGTTAGGTACCGCCCTTTACGAAAGGCTTATGGTCATCTCCAGGTACAGTCGGGAGGGTTTTTACCTGGTCACCCACTTGCAGTAGAATGCATATTGAGACTCTCCTATTAAGAATCCATTAAAACCTAAGATAGCATTGCTTAAACATAACATTTACTTTCAATTGATCATAAAATCGAGTCTAAATCCTAATAAATAGTTAAAGTTTTAGGACATCTGTTTTTGGACCGTTAGTACGCTGGCGTTGCAAGACCGGTTTCAAGAAATCAAGTGGACGGGAAGCGGATATACCAGCCCTTATACCTATCTGCTCACGTCCGGGTTCCTGTTCTTCCATTGTTTTTGTTTGCAAGGAGATGATGATAAGCAAGTTGCTTTATTGAACAATATTCATTCAATGCTAGATAACGTGTAGAGATTGTGAGATGAAAGTATGCTGTAGAGTATACTTTGACAGATTCACATACCAGAGGAATCCGTGTATACTTTGATTATTTTATCTATGATTATTTTAGGTTAGTTGATAATTTTATCGAATAAAGAAGTTTGACAGTTAATGTGGGGTTATCGAAGGTTAATCTTCTCCGACACCATCATAATTTTGTTCTGGGTATATAGGTTTAGTTGCACAGAATGAGCTGACCTACAATCGCTTTCTTTTCTTATACTAGCAATACAATTACGCAGATAAAATACATATAAAAAGCGTAGAACAGTTTTCTAGCAAATTGTTTTGTTCGACCTTTTGATTATTTTGATGCTTTTTAGTTTTTGTTTGTGATATCCCTCAATAACGATATATCATCATACGAAACTAATGTAAGCAGTATAAATATGTACTATCAGAGAAAAGAGTCACTGTGATGATGTACTATCAGAGTAAAGAGTCACTGTGATGATGTACTATCAGAAAAAAAGAGTCACTGTGATGATGCACTATCAGAGAAAAGAGTCACTGTGATGATGTACTATCAGAGAAAAGAGTCACTGTGATGATGTACTATCAGAGAAATGAGTCACTGTGATGATGTACTATCAGAGAAAAGAGTCACTGCGATGATGTACTACCAGAGAAAAGAGTCACTGTGATGATGTACTATCAGAGAAAAGAGTCACTGTGATGATGTACTATCAGAGAAAAGAGTCACTGTGATGATGTACTATCAGAGAAAAGAGTCACTGTGATGATGTACTATCAGAGAAAAAAGTCACTGTGATGATGTACTATCAGAGAAAAGAGTCACTGTGATGATGTACTATCAGAGAAAAGAGTCACTGTGATGATGTACTATCAGAAAAAAGAGTCACTGTGATGATGTACTACCAGAGAAAAGAGTCACTGTGATGATGTACTATCAGAGAAAAGAGTCACCGTGATGATGTACTATCAGAGAAAAGAGTCACTGTGATGATGTACTACCAGAGAAAAGAGTCACTGTGATGATGTACTATCAGAGAAAAGAGTCACTGTAATTATGTACTATCAGAGAAAAGAGTCACTGTGATGATGTACTATCAGAGAAAAGAGTCACTGTGATGATGTACTATCAGAGAAAAGAGTCACTGTGATGATGTACTATCAGAGAAAAGAGTCACTGTGATGATGTACTATCAGAGAAAAGAGTCACTGTGATGATGTACTATCAGAGAAAAGAGTCACTGTGATGATGTACTATCAGAGAAAAGAGTCACTGTGATGATGTACTATCAGAGAAAAGAGTCACTGTGATGATGTACTATCAGAGAAAAGAGTCACTGTGATGATGTACTATCAGAGAAAAGAGTCACAGTTTTCTAAATTTCAATTAATTTCAAATATTTAAATTTTGTCATCGTGTACTCACACTAATTTTCAAAACAACTACAACCAATACAATTAGTAAAGTTTCTACAAGGAAAAATTAGTTAACTTGGAAGAAATCAAATACACATTATTGTACTACACATTATGTTTGACATCATGTTTAAAATACTACTGGTATATAGACTTTTAGTTATTGTCCATAGCGGAATATTTACCATATCTCGGTTTACATTTCATTTATTGTTTGTAGAAAAGTGAATCTCAATATGTTTAGGACTGCATTCACTGAGTAACTTTTTTGCATTCACGAGCATTGTCACCGACTGCTGGTAGGTGAGTTTGTTAATAGAGCCACTTTCCTTTCTGACTGCTTCTTCCAGTCCCTTGTACTTAATTGAGTTTGCTGTCAGCGATATGGCCTTTGGTTCCGAAGCAGACGTTGTACCACATGTATTAAATTTATGAATAATTAAACTAAAATTAAAATTGCTTTCTTGAAAGAATATAAAATGTTTTTGAATTTTTTCAGGGGATGTTATGGTGGGGCCATAGAAGATTGAGAGGGGGGAGTTATAGTGAGTTCATAGAAGATGGACAGGGATAGTTATGGTGGGGCCATATAAGATTAAATCGGGTACCTCATGAGCATCAACGAAATGATTAATTAATTAATATTTTCCATAGAAGGTAGAGAGGGGAAGTTATGGTGGGGCCATAGAAGATTAAGACGGATAGTTATGGTGGGGCCATAGAAGATTAAGAGGGGAAGTTATGGTGGGGCCATAGAAGATTAAGAGGGGATGTTATGGTGGGACCATAGCAGATTAAGAGGGGTCCCTCTTGATCTTCTATGGCCCCACCATAACTTCATCTCTCAATCTTCTATGGCCCCACCATAACTTCCACTCTTAACCTTCTATGGCTTCACCATAACTTCCCCTCTCAATCTTCTATGGCCCCCCATAACTTCCCTCTTAATATTCTATGGCCCCACCATAACTTCCCCTCTTAATCTTCTATGGCCCCACCATAACTTTCCCTCTTAATCTTCTATGGCCCCACCATAACATCCCCACTTAATCTTCTATGGCCCCACCATAACTTTCACTCTTAACTTTCTATGGCTCCACCATGACTTCCCCTCTTAATCTTCTATGGCCCCACCATAACTTCCCCTCTCAATCTTCTATGGCCTTACCATAATTTCCCCTCTTAATCTTCTATGGCCCCACCATTACTTCCCCTCTCAATCTTCTTTGGCCCCACTATAACTTCCCCTCTCAATCTTCTATGGCCCCACCATAGCTTCCCCTCTTAATCTTCTATGGCCCCACCATAACTTTTACACCTAAACATATTCTTAAGTGGAAAGTTAAACCACATTACATAATATTGACTGCGATGTGATCGGTAATCGAGTTTTTACCCACTATATAATATAAGTACAATTGCAAACATTCTAATTTAGTAAAATTAACATCTCCAATATTTATTTTATATTACATAATTAATTTTAAGTGGTGACCGGTATTTTCCACCCCGGTATATTCCACCCCGGCATATTCCACCCCGGTATATTCCACCCCGGTATATTTCACCCCGGCATATTCCACCCCGGTAAATTCCACCCCGGTAAATTCCATCCCGGTAAATTCCATCTCGGTATATTCCACCCCGGTATATTCCATCCCGGTATATTCCACCCCGGTATTTTCCACCCCGGTAAATTCCATCCCGGTATATTCCACCCCGGTATATTCCACCACGGTAAGTTCCACCCCACTTTACAGGTTAGGTTTGTTAGTTATTGATATTAATTATTTATTAACATTTTATGTAATACTAGGTAACTTTATGATAGTAAATTAAACTTTTAGTTGGGTTCACAAGCTGTTTATTTTTCACTACACATGTGATAGAAGCGGATTTTTTTCATTATCGCCTACGCAACAGCTCGATATTAACTGTTAGACGTTATCATATAGTACTAATTGTTATTTATTTTAAATTCGGTATTTTGAATTCGAGTAAAAGTGGTGTAAAATGGTTTTTGATTGACAACCTTTTTCTACACTTTTTACATGATTTTTTTGACCAGGTTTTTGATTGGGATGAGAAGGTGTTAACACTGCTCAGGGTGTTAACACTGCTGAGGGTGTTAACACTGCTCAGGGTGTTAACACTGCTGAGGGTGTTAACACTGCTGAGGGTGTTAACACTGCTCAGGGTGTTAACACTGCTGAGGATGTTAAAACTGCTCAGGGTGTTAACACTGCTCAGGGTGTTAACACTGCTGAGGGTGTTAACACTGCTGAGGGTGTTAACACTGCTGAGGGTGTTAACACTGCTCAGGGTGTTAACACTGCTCAGGGTGTTAACACTGCTCAGGGTGTTAACACTGCTCAGGGTGTTAACACTGCTGAGGGTGTTAACACTGCTCAGGGTGTTAACACTGCTCAGGGTGTTAACACTGCTCAGGGTGTTAACACTGCTGAGGGTGTTAACACTGCTGAGGGTGTTAACACTGCTGAGGGTGTTAACACTGCTCAGGGTGTTAACACTGCTCAGGGTGTTAACACTGCTCAGGGTGTTAACACTGCTCAGGGTGTTAACACTGCTGAGGGTGTTAACACTGCTCAGGGTGTTAACACTGCTCAGGGTGTTAACACTGCTCAGGGTGTTAACACTGCTCAGGGTGTTAACACTGCTGAGGGTGTTAACACTGCTGAGGGTGTTAACACTGCTCAGGGTGTTAACACTGCTCAGGGTGTTAACACTGCTCAGGGTGTTAACACTGCTCAGGGTGTTAACACTGCTGAGGGTGTTAACACTGCTGAGGGTGTTAACACTGCTCAGGGTGTTAACACTGTGGCTATCATTGCCTTTTTTACATGGAGAGATTTTGACCACGGAAGTTTTTGCCCTAGAATCCAAACAACAACTTATAAGCAAAAAGCAAAATCATTGAATGGGTTGTCTCTGCTAGTCGACCCCCTCCACACCTCTAGTTTTCAACCATTGTTGTTGCAAGAGTGTATACTACAGTTTCATGTTAAAAAGAATTAGTATTAACTTGCTCAACATTTAAACTTCGAAATAAATGACCAAACTATAAATGTATGTATGTCTGTCTAATAGGATGAAGTCTCAAAAATTAATTTAAGCTACCTCTAAATATTGTACAAATGTCTCGGGTTTTTTCTTCATGGGTACGATGATATTTTGAAATTTTATTGTTATCCTAATGATCATTGTCACTGGGGTGGAATATACCTGGGGTGGAATATACCGGGTTGGAATATACCGGGGTGGAACATACCGGGGTGGAATATACCGGGGTGTAATATACCTAGAACCATTTTAAGTATATAGTTTAATACCCCCTCTTTGTTAAAAATTTTCTTTGGTGTCTTCATAGAAAATATTCTTGCCATGGGGGTACTGTGATAGTTATGTGAATACTGTGTAGTTATTGCTTATTGATTTATCTGATGAATTTATTCAGTTTTGACGTTTTAGAAATAATGGAAATAGATTTCAAGGTACCGTAATTTTATTTCGAATTTAACCACAACCTATTGCTTGGGTAAGTTCCGAGTTATCGAACACTGAACATTTTGATCGAATATAAAAATATAGGTTATATATTATATAACCTTGAGTATAATTATATATACTCGATATTTTTCATTGGTATCCATGATACCTCTGGTGTTTTTAAAATTGGTATTTGGTATCCATGTTACCTTATAGTATTTCACCGTATTTGGTATCCATGATACCTTATAGTATTTCACCGTATTTGGTATCCATGATACCTTATAGTATTTCACCGTATTTGGTATCCATGATACCTTATAGTATTTCACCGTATTTGGTATCCATGTTACCTTATAGTATTTCACCGTATTTGGTATCCATGATACCTTATAGTATTTCACCGTATTTGGTATCCATGATACCTTATAGTATTTCACCGTATTTGGTATCCATGATACCTTATAGTATTTCACCGTATTTGGTATCCATGATACCTCAGGTAAGGTAATTGATATCTATGATACCTAAAGGTATTTGGTATCCATGATACCTCAGGCTTCTGTTATCCATGATACTTACAGGTAGGTATTTGGTATACATAATAACTTCAGTTATTTGGTATACATGATGCCAGAGGTAATTGTTATTCATGATACCTTCTGGTATTTGGTATCCATGATACCTTCTGGTATTTGTTATCCACGATACCTTCTGGGATTTGGTATCCATGATACCTTCTGGGATTTGGTATCCATGATACCTTCTGGGATTTGGTATCCATGATACCTGCATAATATTTCTCATTATATTTTAATATATAAATTAACAAACTAATTTATTGGTATGAATTCAACTAGTTAGGTATATAGCTCCTGTATAACAAACAGGTAAAAGTGACTAGTAAATAGGGCAAAGGGTCTACCTAATATTAGTGAGTAAAGACTCTAAGTCAGGGGGTGGACACACATCGTGTTTTACAGTTAAACATAAAAAAAAATTCTAAAACAAATAAAATCACGTTATCTTGCATAAGTTATCATTTTGATTTTAATTTCACATCATTCATTAAATTCAGTAGCTATACAGTATACATATGTGTTCTGCGTAATTTGCCGATTTTGCTTAATGCTGAGAATGCGCTGCGCGATTTTAGGATCTTTGAAATTAATATGTGACAGTCACCATATTCTCGCATGTGATAGCATTTAATTTTATGAAAAACTTTTCTTAGTTTTTATTTAATTTAAAAGATGATATTTTTACATCAAAATGTAAAATAAATGAGGTTAATTCCAAACGTTTGGTAGAATGTTTGATATCTCAGTAAAAATCAAATACCAGTTTTGTTACTAACTCAAGCTTAATTACCAATATATTACCAAGTTATTATGTATAGCTTTAACTATCATATTTTGATGAAATGGACCAATTAAATGCATAAATAATTGATTATCTACTTCATCACTGTTGGTCTGCTTCATACCCTTTACCTGCCTTGCACAATCTCGAGATTGTCGCGCTTTTTAAATTATCTTAAAAACGCGCAGCACATTCCCAAGATTGTGCAAATTGACAAATGGTGCGAAACATATGCACTCCTGATCTGAGATTAAGTGTCATGAACATTTGTTACTAAATCGACAAAATTTGAAGACATATTCGAAATAAAAAGCGAGATGGTAATAACTCATGGGATAAGAATGACTTGATTTGCAAAATTTCATGACTAAAAATACCTACTAACAAATATGTATATTATATATACACAAGCATCTTTTCACAAATGACTAGAAGTTTTATATTAAAATTTCTCAAAAATTGAGTAGAAATTGGTGATAGAAAACTGATATAGATAGAAATAGCCATAGGAAAAAATTGAGTGAAAAAACTCCCCTTGATAATACGTTAAAATTGACCGTAAAGGAGATAAATCAAAACTATACTGATCTTCAATTCGTCTACCATCCCGTTTTATATTATTCTGGAAAAATTTAAAAGCAGTCATGGATAAATATTATATATTTTCTTTGGAAGAAAATAAATCACCGTTGGGGCCCTAGCTAGGCATCAGTGCTATTCTCAGTGTCGAAAGAGCACTGAGTGCTGCCTCTGCGCACACCTGGTCCAAGTGGTATATATTTTTACATTATTAGTAGTAAGAGATCTCCGCCCACCGTTGTGAGGGTGGGTGAGCACTCGTGCCACGACAGGACCCATATTTACTAAATGCCCATTGAACCGATTTAGAGGCTAGTCGTTGGTCCAAAATCCTTCGATAAACTGAGAGATTAATCTGATGTATGACACTGGTAGAAAGGGTTCTGGTCCTTTACCTAAGGTGTTAGCTGATTTCTTGGTACCCGTACCAGTAGGTTTTTGAATTTTTAGACGTTGAAGCTTCCTCCTGGCAGGAGGAAGGGGTGTGGATTCCAAGTTCAGAAGATGAAGCTTCGTTACCTGCTTGGACGATCTAAGCAACTCTCGGGGCATCAATCTTCCGGCGCTGAGGTGTTTCAGATCACGAAGAATTGACGTTGCTCTCAGACCGTGGAACAGGAGTTGTGTCACGTAACAAGATACATCCATGTGGGTGAATAGGGGGAATTTAACATAGACATCTATTTATCATAGGTAAGAATTAAGGATCCGATGAACGTTCTTGACACAGTCAAGGCATCAGCGGCAAGTTATATAGTCTCTTCATACGAGAGACCACCCTCCCGCGTCACGGTTTTCATAGATCTTCTTATAGGTCTCAACAGTTCCTTCACTCAAACAACCCCAAGTGGTTCTAAGGCTACTTGGAGATATCCGAGCCTTGTACGTCTAGCACCTCCCAAGGCTGACCATGCGGTGGCTGCGTCTGCCAACATGGACGCTACTTCACGGCCACGGTTCGACATAGGACCACTGTCGGGTAAAGTGTCGTGTTGCCGTATATTGGTGCGCGATGGTGTATCACAAACACAATTTCATTCCAGCCTGCCAGTTTCGAGAATTCCAATTTCAAAACCCTCACCTATAATCAACCGGGCTGGCCCAATACGGTATAGTCTAATCTAGTAATCCTTGGTTCAAAGAGTTAATTCAAGCCGCTTCTCTAATGGCAAGGTTCTCAAGATCCTTTACCTGATAAGACTATCAAATTCTCAAAATGGTTTATCAATATATTGTTTATCCTATTTGTCCTATAACCTTGTATATTGTCAGCATGAGTTCCACCTCATTATTACCTATACTTATAAATTCTGAATGTTGTCCGACTATACTATCAGACACACATTTTTTGATATCAGTTTTATTTAATGATACTGTAATGAATAAAAATGAAATCTAGTATAATTCAGTGGAATTTTCCAGCGATGGAATCTTCAGTGGTGAAATTTTCAGCTACATACATAATTTACCTCTGTAATTTTCCGTTGTGAAATTTTACAGCGGCGTAATTTACCGAGAAAAATGTTCAGCGATGGAATTTACAGAGAACCAGATTCTTAATATATTATTTCAGTTCGTTAAGTTTAAATAATTATCATATTCGATAGACTTGTACCTATGTAAGAGTATTTACTAATTTAGCATATATATTTTAAGCACTATTGAAAATAAAGTTCTATCTATCGGGAAATAATGTGAACAGCGCCATCTATCGGATTTACGATTAAGATCGCATTTATTTATAAATTTTTTTCCTGTGAATGATTTCAGCTGAAACAATTCATATCATCAACCAATTAATTTTAATCCATCATTTATAATGTTAATATATGTTTCTTATGAATTATGGAGGCACCCTTTCCATTGAGTGAAATTCAGTTGTACCTTCTTCATACATTTCATACTATTTATAGTCTTTTCTAGAATTCTGTTTCAATCATGCTTGTCTGATGATTAAAATGGCCAGCGTGTGAATTTCCCTGCGATCAAACAACAATAAATGCAGAAAAATTTATTTACCAATTCTTATTTTTAACAAACTAAAAACGAATTTTCGAATAAAGATCAATTTGGTTATATAAATATAGAAGACTACAGAAGAGTTATAAAATTCATAACCTGTACTTGAAACAATTCAATTATAGCTAGCACTCCTATGGTTATAATCAACTCTTAAATCTTCTGTCCATTGTTTACTGCTTAGTCATTGGATGACGATAATAACAGAATTCAGTTTGCATAATATGGAACCATACAGCAGAAAGTTTTTTGGACCTGACAATTCTCAGTTGTAAGTGTGTTTTGATAGACATCACAACAAATATAATTAAATAGTTCGTTAGCAATCCATCCTTGATGACTCTTAGGCATAGCTACCCCTGAAGACCACGAATAGGTGGCCATGCCGTCAGTTGAGTTCGCTCCTACTGCTGAGTAGATATCTGAAAAAAAAATCAAATACTCAGTACTTTCATCCTAAAAATATTTCATAAAGTTAACTGTTACTATATTAGTACATATTCTAGAAATTATGCATATTGATACCTGGGAGAAAAATATTGTATCAATGAATATATAATCAGTATTACCGCTAGATGGCGTTGGTAAAGATTTTGTAACAAATATTATTATCATAAACGTGACAAAGGCACGCGCAATCGCGTATACCTTCAGATTTTCACCTCTAGATGTCTTAATTCATTGTACATTATTTTATTAGGCTTGTAGAAATCGTATAATTCAATAATATTGAAATTGTAAATTTATCTGGGCTCTCACATTATCGATTTTTGAAGTCATTGACCTAATTAATATTAATATTGTAAAATTAACAAGTTTATATACAATAAAAAATGAAATCTCAGTCAGCAGGTGACTAATCAGTAAAATAATTGAACATAATTTTTCGAGAAGGTCTCCATGAAGAGAAAAAGTTATATGAACAGTTTACTGCCATTTTAAAAAATATATTATTGTAACATTCAATATTTGAATATAGGTTTCTTCTGACCTAAAATTGATTGAAGAAAAAGCAACAATCACCGAATTGAAAAAGGTCTCCAAAATATATAGACTCAATAAATTAATGTATTGATAAATTAAAAACGGCTTTCGGTAGTAAATATGTCGAACATAATTGCATGATGAACTCTATATATGAATTAATAATTTAAAATGATATGTTATGTATTTATTTATAATTTATTGTGAAGAACGTGGTGCTGCTGAGACAGGGCGTGAATGTCTATAATGTTGAATTGAATTTTCAAAATATCATTTTTCAGTTCTAATATTTACTAATACCTATATCACATGTGGATGAATTTTCATGCAATTATTCATTTGATATATAATTGCAATTTTATGATGAACTGTGGTACTTAATTTCATGAAGAAAACAATGGAAATCACCTCCAAGATGGCCTAGAAATTCCATAATGCTCGAATCATCGGCTGGTGCACAGGGCTCAGTACTGTACATCTCACATTCATCAATGTGATCTCCCCTTTCAACTGTGTATCTTGAGTTAATCAGGTGGTAGCGACCTTCAATCGTAATTACTTTATCGATTCCGTCAGAACAGGTATTGGAATTTTCCTCTGTAATATAGGGAATTAAGTTTAGGCAGAAAATGTTATAGATTTTAAGTCTACAGTTTTAATTCTATAGATGTTCAAATTTATTCTCATAAAATAACATGTGAAAAATTTTATAGAATTAATTACGTTTCATTTTTCATTCAAACTAGCCGATGAAATTTTGAAATATTGGTTTAATTGGTTTAAATTGGTTTAAATATGATAGATACATTTAGTAAAAGTAGAAATCATTTAACAAGGAAATGATATGAAAAGACAATTGTGTGAACATTTTGGACAAATGTATTTATTTCATAAGAATTAATGTTACTTCCATGGCTTTATTTACAAGAAGTGGTTTGCACTAGGTTATTCACAAATCTGTTGTGCAGTGATCAATATACACGAAACAGTTGTAAACTTGTACAACTAATTTGCCCAAGGTATATTAACCATAAGGTAGAGTATTGCGCAGATTCAAGATGAATTACATTTTAATGTTAAATACCCACAAACGAATGCACTTCGGTGTTCCTGCAATATTAGATTACCTTTTCTATAAACTATACAGCGGGTTAAAAAGTTATTTGTATATAAAGATTTTGCCATGGTTGTTTGTGCAGTGTACGGATGCCATGAAAAAAGTATTTAGCTTTCTTGATAGTATATAGAGTATGTATAATCTAATATTAGCAAGCTATATTAACTCTTAATTTTATATATCTTGAATATTGCACGGTCATACAAGTGCGTTCGTATGTACGTATTTGTTTATGCGCAGAAGAGTCTGAAACTCGAATGAAGGCGTAGTATACCTTGTGTGTTAATGAATCTTGAATCTACTCACTAGAGTTATTAATTTAAATAGTGTGAATTGTTCAAAGTTTGAAATATTGTATGTTTTGTTTTCTTACCCAAATGGTTGATGCATCTTCCAGATGTACATGATACAGTCCAGTTGAAGTTGCAAAATAGTCCACGATCTGTTGGATTTTCTGGAGCCGTTGGAAGTGGAGGATCTAGAACCGTTGTAATATTTTAAAATTAGACCACAGATACTCAATCAGTAAAACTGATAAACTTCTCTTCATCACTGTAGTAGAGTAAGCATACTTGAGTTTATAAAAAAACATGTTTGCGCTAGTAAGAACATAATAATTTGAGCTTGACTACCATGTTTGTATATATATATATTATATATATATATATATATATATAAATTAGTATGTTTGATATTTGAATATGTTCATACAAGACTTTTCAGTTTTACAATTTAGTACCATTGAGATGGGATTTCATTCACTGGTCACGAGCAATCTCAGATTCTCATTTATATATATAGAAATTCGAAACTTATTGGAATTTTTTTTTGGGGAATTACAACTTGAAGAGTACATATTATTATAAATCCAGATGAAGTTTGAAACTAACAAAAATTGTAAAATTTAAATACTGCACATTATATCTAATGATTTACTTTCATTAAGTAGCGTCGATTTGTATGACTGTATGTGTCTTATTTCAATATTTCTATGTTCAAAGTCATACAAATAACATTCACATCGTCAATGCACAGTGTTCGACTCCTTGGAGCAATTATTTATTGATTCTTTTTCGACCAAAAAAGCTTAAAAAATTTGAATCTAAATATGGAATCCAAATCTTGATCAGCCTTCGAGGTGAGATTTGAATATAATAATATTAAGATATAAATTCGAAAAAGAAAATCAGAGAGAAATATAAGATTGTGCAGCTGATTAATTAGAGTATTACTGAAATATAACTTATTCATATAACTTACCTGCATCAACGTCCAAGTAAACCATTTGGGAACCAACTTTGAGGCATGGATCTGTTCTCTCATAAAGATCATCTGAAATTTGGCACCTTTGCTCGTCAAACAGGAACATCTTGGACCCTGTCAAATAATTGTCAGTGGTTAATAAACATATTTATAACTTGCCAATGAGATATCCATTTCATTAATTTATTCTCATATTTCAATCAAACGTCTCATAAAGTTTAACCAATGACTACTTCACATGCGTAAGTTGAACAGTTATTACTAGAGCCCGGACTATTAGGACCTATAAAAAGGCATTTTAGGACCTATAAAATGGCATTTTAGGACCTATAAAATGGCATTTTAGGACCTATCAAGGAATTTTAGGACCTAAATACAGCATTATAGGACTTATGCATACACTTATAGGATTAATAAATAGGTATTTACAACGAATAAATCAGCATTTTGAAATATAAAATTCACAGTTTTTAGTCCGTATACATAAATGAAAAAAAATGGTGAAAACAAATAAACAATTCATCCCTTAAAAATTCAATGAATATAGTTTATAGTATATTTATTCAAATTTAACCTAAAAGTATTATTAAAAAGGTTAGGTAAATTGAAATTCATGAAATGAAACTAATTCCAATATTAAATTCTATATTTGTATTTACAGCAAACCCTCGTAGTAGACAACCTCAGATTAAACAAATCATACATTAGATAATTAGACCAATTAAGATACTCTGAAACTGTTGTACAGCATCCACCACTTACAAGACAAAACACAATTTTTGTCGCCTGGCAGTTTTTTATTGTAAATATTACAAATATCCCTAGGTTCTACATATCTCTCTCTTTGAATAGTTTATTATTCAATATTTTGTGCATGGAAGAGCCTGTGCTAAAAAATTGATGCAAAGAATCACAAAAAACTAGATACAGTGGTGACTATACTAATTCTTGAAGTAATATAGAAGTAGTTTATTTGTATAATAATTCAGACGTATCTTGATTGAATATAACGTTCTATAAATTTGTCAAAATAAACTATCAACTTTACCGACTTACAAAATTATTTAATAATATAAAAAGCCCAAAATAAATTTTCGCATCATTTTAAGAGTTTATGATATTTAGGACTTTATGGCATTTAAAGGACTTTGTGGCATTTATTGACTCTATTGACTTTATGGCATTAATTGACTTTATGGCATTTTATGGCTTTTATGGCATTTTAGGACTTTATGGCATTTCTCCGGGCTCTAAATAGTTATTACTAACCTGATCCAGCAGCTGCATCCGCACACTTCTCAAAAGTTTGGGCCGTAGAGTTGTCTCTCCAGGAGGAAGATTTAGCCGTTACCTCTTCACTACTAGCGATGTATTTTACAAATTTCACGTCTGTATCGGCAGGCTCAATGGAAGAAATCGTGCAAGTCACTTGATCCTCCGTATCAGAGGGAACCTCACCTTCACCAAGAATGGAAACCTGTCAAGTAGAGAAATGCCACTTATCAACAGATTTAGAAATAAGAACTAAATCACATTCTATTATTCAGTTTTATAAAATGTTTCACAAATTATTTTCATCGGTTAAAATTGTTCACAAATTCAGTATTTTCAGGTATGATCATCAAATGCGGACAATGATAAGGGTTATAAAATCTACACACAACTCTGCTATCATAATTCTTATTGATGACTGGTAAATAATGATATTATTTACTAAATGTGTTCCTTCTGATGTGGAAGGAATTTCAACCTAACTTTTCACATAAAGATCTTTCATTTCACCAAAAATGAATAACTATATATGATTTGTTTCTAGTCCATTAAGTACTACCGATCTGTCAGCAAAGAAGTTATACATAATTTCATCACAACTCACCTCAGCCGAGTAGAGACCACGAATAGAGAAGACATCTCTCACCTGAAACAAATCGGTATGATATCAGCAGTGGAAAATTTACGATAACCATCCCTCTTCAGAAACTAAAATGAACATTGTTTTTATCCATTATAACGTACCACATCAGATAATCATAAAAAAAATTCATCCGGAATAGCTCAGACGATATGTGCAAGAATGTAAAAATACAGAATTGAAGAATAATTGAATATATTATGAATACGGCTGTGATATTATGCGTTTAAAATCATAGATATTAAGAATAACATAGACGAAACGTAATGAAATGTATCAAATATAATATACTGTTGGTTTAGAACGATTTTTTAATTCAATTCGTCTATAATATTTTCAGGATCTATGATTTTAAACGCATATTGTCACAACCCTAGATTTTAATAGGAATACATCTACAAATTACTGACTCTGAAGTATATTGTTTCTCAATTGAGTCAATTTTTATTAATTACTTATTTCTGATTTCGTTCCCCTTAAGCCTAAATCCGAAAAATCATTTTATAGCATCTTAAAATAATGTTGTTTCTATATTCATATGCATATTATTCAATATACTATATGATTAGCTATCTAATGTGCTGTTTGTTCTTTTTTAAAAAGGACTAAGAATGAATGGTCTCTTGTTTTAAGACTAGTGTTTGTCTCTATTAGAACTGGTCTAGCTGCCTAGCATTCATAGGATAGACACCTGATATAAAGCTGGTGCTTTCCCCACTTTCCGAATACTTCACAGCAGTACAGGCCGAATATACACACTACCCCTATCCTGTGAGTATTTTTATCCACGCACTTCTCCTTCATCCCCGACATCCAGTCCGAAACCACCATCCGCCTTGATGTCCTCGCTCTGACTGGCTGTCACCACATGGGTTCTCCAAATGGAGATCCTCCTCATCACATATAAGGCCCTCATGCTTCTCATAACCACGTATGCTTCCCCAGTGTGTTGCAAAAACTCTTCGGCATCTGCCCTGGAGAGTTACAGGAAGTCCCCGAACCATGAAGAACTCTCTATCCTCCCTGTACCTCATCGGAGTTTCTCACTTCTGAATCGACGGAGTCCTTCCTGAAGACTCATACAGAGAGGCCGTCGGATTGGTCCACTCGGTTCCCGTCACGCGTTGTATAGCCGGTTTGCGGCACATCCGTGTGTCGCAGAATCCCCGCAGTGTGCACTGTGCAGTCACCGAATAGCACCAAATGTTATACGTACATTTAGAGAAAATAAATTAAATAAATTTGAAATAAAGTTTGAAATTGTTTGTCATCGCTATACTGATAAAATTTTATCCAAATTTCAAATAAATCTATACCATAATACAAATTATATTCAAAATTACCGTAATAAATGAAATAAATAATCAAATTAATAGATAACGTTATCTCTGAACTTACCATTAGAGAAAGGAAAAAAAAAGTTAAAACTTTCATTTTAGATTGGCTTATATTAACAGAACAATTAGAATAATTAAATGTGTATATCTGTTGAATTGCGAAGAAAAAAAAATTAAGTAACCGCATTAAATCATCAGTGTAGCAGTTTTCAGGATGTTCAATCATATTTATGAGAAATTTTTTAAGGATTTTAGAACTAGTAAAAATAATTCCATGACACAATTTCACCCACATTTTAAAAGTAATTTGGCTTAGGATGCTATTAAAGGTTAAGCTTATATTCAAACTTCTGTGACACCAAAAGTTGTGAAATTACATAAAAATATTGTACTAATAGTTATTGAACACCTGTTATCTAAACACAAATTCTCATAACCTTCACCCACTGTACCAGACTTGATAATGGAGTTTAGGCACACACCACCGTTTAAATACCTTCCAGTACACCTGTGATTCATTCAGGTATAGGTATGTTACAACTCAGTATGTTCCATCCATGTATGCTCCAGCTCAGTATGTTACAGCTCAGTATGTTCCACCCAAGTATGCTCCAGCTCAGTATATTCCAGCTCAGTATGTTCCAGCTCAGTATGTTACAGCTCAGTATGTTCCATCTCAGTATGTTACAGCTCAGTATGTTCCATCTCAGTATGTTACAGCTCAGTATGTTACAGCTCAGTATGTTCCATCTCAGTATGTTACAGCTCAGTATGTTCCACCCAAGTATGCTCCAGCTCAGTATGTTTCAGCTCAGTATGTTCCACCCAAGTATGCTCCAGCCATGGACAACTCTAGGTACGGACTGATTTGTTGCCTTTTACAGCCCTCAAAACAAGGTATTTTGAGAAGTTTGATGTTTCGACACCTAACTAATATTTTATTTGTTGTGAATAAGTAAATAATTTTGGATCATGGAAAGATATTTTTAAAGTAATGATTTTATTATATGTACTACTCAAATATAGGTACATGCAATTAACATTGCAAATTAATCAATAACGCAATGTATTAAATTATTATGATAATGAATCAAGAATTATCTTTGTTACGCTTCGACTTTTTGAATGTGCAAACATAATCATCTGCGACATTTTCTTTGATACGTTTTCGCTGAGCATTGAAGAAGCAATTTCACACTGCCCTTAAAACACGTTTGAAAAATGGTTCTTCATGCTGCTCGCAGGCCAATGTCGGTACATCTACAAACTTTCTAGTATTGCTAAGCCTGCTTCGATTGATGGAATTCCACTGATTCTGATGACATTTGAGCTAGCATCTAGGATTGTAAAAGACTTAGCAACGGCATCGTTCAGATCCTCTGGTGCAGTTTTCAAACCAACGGGTGACAGGATTGATGTGTTGCTTGTGCTTGAAGGATCATCGCGCATCCCAAAGAAATTACTTCCGCAGCAATAACAAAATGCTTTATGTGCTATATATCCAGCGACATAGTTAGAGATATCACGAGAGCTTTCATATAGTTTAAAGCAGCCATCATCTTTGATTGAAGAATTCACGTTTCTTAACAGGGTTTGCCGCGCTTTGGAGTAGTCATTATTGACTTTAAAAGAACCACTGATTTCAAACCCTGCCTTGACAAGCGACTTCATCGTTAAGACATTTTCTGAGTTTGAGACGTCTTTCGCAGAGACCAAGAAGCGTCCTCCGGACATTTGTCGATATTCGCCATAGCGCTTCTCGAGAGGATCAGTCTGGAACCTGTTGGTTAGAACAAATTTATATCCCTCAGTCAATAAATCTTCGATTAAAGCGGTTTGGCATCGGAGCGTGCGAATCATTGCTTTGGTGGTTTGAGCTGATAGAGTGAATTTTTCTACATTAGGAATTGCTTCTTCTTTCCACTCCTCAAACCAATCTGCTAGCTTCCTTAGGAATTCTGGCTTCCTATCTCCAATAACTGCAGCGTTTCCAATAATGTTGTTAAAATTTAACCGAAATCTAGCATTTGAAGTGGTCCACCATGTTGAGATCAGATGGAGGAAGTCAGCAGAGTCCTGTCTATTAGGAAAATATTTCAGAATAGCTGCTCTTGTGGACGGGTCGAAGATAGCCAACGCTACTGGCACACTTTGTTTACAATTCCCTGGATGTAGAACCGTTGTCGAGAGTTTGGGAGCAGCACGAAGATTTACCTTATTTTCCCTATCTTTCTCATGGAGTTTGTGCAACAAACTCCAAGATATTTCCTCTCCTGCAATCTTCAATTTCTTTTCCATGTCGTCGCAGATGAAAGGCGGGAACAGAAGTTGCTTACGTATCAGCAAATTATTTCTGATATTTTTGACTAGGTGAACGCTGTCGTAAAACAGATATATAGGTTGATCGTTGATCTACACCCTTAAAGAATCATTGCCTCGTCCATACTCTGTTGTCAAATTGTTGAAAGCAGCGACATTGCTTGAGTGGTTGTCAGAAACCACCGCTCTTACTCTGAAGCCGATATCATGGAGATTTTTTATGCATTTTTCTATTTCACCTTTCAACAGATCGCCACTGATTCTTGATTCTGGCACAGAATGAATGACATAAGGTACATTTTCCTTCAATCCGACAATCATGAAGCAAACAATTTCTTTATGCATGGTTCTGGTCTCATCCACTCCGTAGCTTTGCCCACCAACACATTCCTCGCATTTATGCAGATACATTTCATCAAACAGGAGGACTACATCTTCTGAAATGTTTCCATTTTCCAGCAGAGTTTTCGCCGCTTTCACTGGATCAATAGAACCTGCAAAATGTATATGAAATGTTTTTAAAATGGTGATATTTTCGTAACCAATTAGAGTACATATTTAAGAATAATAAAGATAAGATTAATTCAGAATATGAAGGGTAATGTTTTTAGTAACTGCAAATATTTCAATAAATAAGAAATGATGACGACATAAATATCTTCACTTTAAATAAATACTTGATAATAAATAGTTAATAAATAAAGAAAGATGACGACATAAATATCTTCACTTTAAATAAATACTTGATAATAAATAGTTAATAAATAAAGAAAGATGACGACATAAATATTTTCACTTTAAATAAATACTTGATAATAGATAGTTAATAAATAAAGAAAGATGAAGACATAAATATCTTCACTTTAAATAAATACTTGATAATAAAAATTTCTGATAAAATTCTTCTGCCTGTAACTTTTTCCTATAGCCTTGATTGTCTTCAAATTTTGAACACATGTCACTTTTATTCTATTATTCATAAAATAAGTAACTAGTAAATAAATCTATGGGAAAATTTCAGGGCAAGTTTTGATCAACCATACCATAAATAATACTACGTTCGAACATTTACATTAGATTTAAGAAAACAATATTTTTATATATCTATTACGTATTTCAAACTTCATTCCGATCAATGTAGTATTCGTTACAATAAGTTATCTAAAATTTTACCTTAGATTCGTCTTTTATGTGTAACAAATATTTTCCCATTAACTCGAAAAATATATCCCGTAAAATAGAGTTTGTAGATGATGTGACTACAAATCTGAAGCCAATCAGACAAATCAAGTTACAAGGCAAATATTTTTATCCTATAATTACAAAACTCACCACTGGTCAATCGACGAAGGTGGGAGATCAACGGCATTTCTTCCAACAGTAGATTGTAGGCCTGCAAGGATGTATACCTCATACCAATTACAAACCGAACTACACAAGCTGGATACGTTGGAGCTTGCTGTAGGTTCAAAGCTTCCATATCTGAAGGTATGGAGTCGCAGTCTCCAGCTACCTGCTTCATATGATTAATAAAACCTTGCACCATACTGCAACTAGTGAGGACTGTGTTCCCACCTTATCAAAATCAAGCGGGAAGAGCAATGGGAGAATGCTTAAAAAAACGCTTCACGCGCAGCAAGTTATCTACGTGAATGCAGAATGTAACTTGGGGGACTTGCTCTAAATTTGATTCCAGCTTATATATCAAGATGCATTCGTCCTTATGATGGAATATATAGTCCTTATCAACATGCTTGGGTCCTTTGGAAATGACGTCTTCTATGTTCAATATGCAGTCTTTTGTCTTGAAATCATCTAATTCATCTTCTCTGAGAATTCGTTGTTTCGGTGGCCTTCTTAGGGTCTTGAGTCTTTCAAAAATGGCAGCAGGAAGTAGATTAGTCACTTTTTGAGAATCAGGAACTATAGTTGGTACTGGCTTCAACGTTGACTTCAGCTTGATACGAGTTGGGGTCTTGACAGTCACGTCTTTCGCAAAATGTTTATAGCAAATGAAGATATTCTTCAGTTCTGTAGAATTCTTCCGATTCAAAAACTTTATCCATTTAGTTTTCTGTTCTTCATCTTCAGGTAGGAAAATCACCGTCTCTTTTTCATTGCCAACGTAGTTGGTGTAGCAGCCCACGATCTAACACTGATTAACCATCTTGATTTCGCAAATAAAAATAAGCAATTCATGTAAATCGCGCAGCCTTATACTCAAATCATTGTATATGTATGCTACGCGTTTATTTAACGTGGTTTAATATCCCAACCCGAAAATACATGGTATATAATATTGGCCTTGTTTTGAGGGCTGTAAAAGGAAACAAATCAGTCCGTACCTAGAGTGCTCCAGCTCAGTATGTTCCAGCTCAGTATGTTCCACCCAAGTATGCTCCAGCTCAGTATGTTCCAGCTCAGTATGTTCCAGCTCAGTATGTTCCACCCAAGTATGCTCCAGTTCAGTATATTCCAGCTCAGTATGTTCCAGCTCATTATGTTCCACTCAAGTATGCTCCAGCTCAGTATGTTACAGCTCAGTATGTTCCACTCAAGTATGCTCCAGTTCAGTATATTCCAGTTCAGTATGTTCCAGCTCAGTATGTTCCACCCGAGTATGCTCCAGCTCAGTATGTTCCAGCTCAGTATGTTCCAGCTCATTATGTTCCAGCTCAGTATGTTCCATCTGGTAAGTTCCACCCAAGTAAGTTGTTTCACTAAAGTAAGTTACACCCAAGTAAGTTACACATAAGTAAGTTACACCTAAGTAAGTTTCACCCAAGTAAGTTTCACTAAAGTAAGTTTCACCCAAGTAAGTTTCACCCAAGTAAGTTACACCTCAGTAAGTTACATCCTAGTAAGTTACACCCAAGTAAGTTACACCCTAGTTAGTTACACCCAAGTAAGTTACACCCAAGTAAGTTACACCCAAGTAAGTTTCACCCAAGTAAGTTACACCCCAGTTAATTCCTCCCACTGAACAAATAGGGCCCTGCTATAGACAGTAAAAGAAAAGCTAACATTATTCCGTATAATAAATTTTGCCACTATCGAACCTAACCAGGGAGGGGCACGCCCCCCCCCCCCTTACGAACCCTTCAACAGGGCCCTAACCTAACCTTAGATGGAATACGAAATATTTTATTTTATATTTAACGGACATGTAATTTAATGGGATGGAACATCCAGGAGTGGAACATACAGATGTGGAACATCCAGGAGTGGAATATACAGGAGTGGAATATACAGGAGTGAAATATACAGATGTGGAATATACAGATGTGGAATATACAGGAGTGGAATATACAGGAGTGAAATATACAGGAGTGAAATATACAGGAGTGAAATATACAGATGTGGAATATACAGGAGTGGAACATACAGATGTGGAATATACAGATGTGGAATATACAGGAGTGAAATATACAGGAGTGGAATATACAGGAGTGAAATATACAGATGTGGAATATACAGATGTGGAATATACAGGAGTGGAATATACATTAGTGAAATATACAGGAGTGAAATATACAGGAGTGGAATATACAGGAGTGGAATATGCAGATGTGGAATATACAGGAGTGGAATATACATTAGTGAAATATACAGGAGTGGAATATACAGGAGTGGAATATACAGATGTGGAATATACAGGAGTGGAATATACAGGAGTGAAATATACAGGAGTGGAACATACAGATGTGGAATATACAGATGTGGAATATACAGATGTGGAATATACAGGAGTGGAATATACAGATGTGGAATATACAGATGTGGAACATACAGATGTGGAATATACAGATGTGGAATATACAGATGTGGAATATACAGGAGTGGAATATACAGATGTGGAATATACAGGAGTGAAATATACCGATGCGCAACATACTATAGTGGAATATACAGATGTTGAATATACAGGAGTGGAACATACAGATGTGGAATATACAGATGTGGGATATACAGATGTGGAATATACAGGAGTGGAATATACAGATGTGGAATATACAGGAGTGAAATATACCGATGCGCAACATACTATAGTGGAATATACAGATGTTGAATATACAGGAGTGGAACATACAGATGTGGAACATACAGGAGTGGAATATACTGGAGTGGAATATACAGATGTGGAATATACAGGAGTGGAACATACAGATGTGGAACATACAGGAGTGGAACATACTGGAGTGGAATATACAGATGTTGAATATACAGGAGTGGAATATACAGATGTGGAACATACAGGATTGGAATATACTGGAGTGGAATATACTGGAGTGGAATATACAGGAGTGGAATATACAGGATTGGAATATACTGGAGTGGAATATCCTGGAGTGGAATATACAGATGTGGAACAAACTGGAGTGGAATATACAGGAGTGGAACATACTGTAGTGGAATATACTGGAGTGGAATATGCAAGGTGTGGAATATACAGGAGTATGATATACCGGGGTGGAATATACCGGGGTGGAATATACAAGGTCGGATTTACTTGAGTGAAATATAAATGGCAGGGATATACCGTGGTTGGTTTTTAAGGGCGGAATGTAGGTACCGTGTATGGTGAAATATACCGGGATGTAATATACAGGGGTGGGATTTATTTGAGTTGAATATACCAGTATAGATAATACAAGGTTTAGAATATACAAGGGCGGAATATACGGGGTTTTGATATACCGTGGTGGAATATACTGGGGTTGAATATATCATGGTGAAATGAATATACATAGAGAGAAAAAAAATGACCTCTATGAGTCATATCTAATGGGTCATTAATTTATGCTATTAATCAATTTATTGCATGATTTAGTTGGACTCTATTCATGTTTTCATGTGTTTTAAAACAACTATGACGTGGTGTGTCACCAAACATTAGTTAATTCAATTCATTTTATGGATTGAATTAACTTACTATGAGAGTTAGAAGTTACTTTTCTGAGAATTTTAAAGTATGTTAAAACGGTGCTAGGACAATTGCCACCCGCGGACAATTGCCACCCGCGGACAATTGCCACCCGCGGATAATTGCCACCCCCGGACAGTTGCCACCCGGACAATTGCCACCCCCAGATAATTGCCACCCAAATAATTAATATCAGGCCTCTTAACTTAAAAATGGTGATAAAACATGTATATTATTGTTGAACGATTAATTACTAATTATATACATTATAAGATAAAAAAAATATTATTAATCGGTTTCTGAATGTGCTTTTTAAATATAACATTTTTTAAATCTTATGTTATCGAATACTTTATACCCCTTCTTTAGAACGATTCAAAACTGTTTAATTCCCTTCATCTATAACATTTTCAGGATTTATGATTATAAAAACATATTGTCACAACCCTAATTATATTGTCAGGATTCTTAACTTAATTCTTCTTAATTATATTACTAGGTAGTAATATAAATACCTATTGTTTTTCCTTTAGCAAATAATTATAAATAAAAACCTATTCCGGGCGAGATAACCTAATTCTATTAATGGAATATCGACTGTTTCAGTCATTTGGTTGACTATATCACTGACATCAAAAGGAAATTAAATACAAGGGACTTGAAGAAGCAGTCAGAAAGGAAAGTGGCTCCATGAACAAAGTCACCTACCACAATGGGTGACAAGCTCATGGATGCAGAAAAGCTACTCTGTGATTGCAGTCACTTAAAAAGGAATGTGACGAAAAGGTACACAATAATTCATATAAATACAACATATATTTTATTATATCAATTATGGGAATAATTAATTTAAAAAAAATATTAAATGTGGATTGAATTTTTTTTATCTTATAATGTATACAATTAATAATTAATCGTACAAAAACAATATACATATTTTATCACCATTTTTAAAGTTAAGAGGCCTGATAAAAATATTTGGGTGGCAATTGTCCGGGGGTGGCAATTTTCCGGGTGGCAATTGTCCGCGGGTGGTAATTGTCCGGTCACGGTTAAAAGAACTATGACAGAGTTTATGTAGTAACTCACAAAGACTGTTAATCCAATGTATCTGGTGTATGAATTAACTCACTAAGAGAGTTGGCGCTACTTTTTTAAAGCTTATCCGTGAGTCAAAACGACTGTTATGTTTACACCAACGTCAATTTAACTCATTTTAAGCAGTACCTGCAACTCACCACGAAGGTAGGAGCAATAATCAAACCATACAATAAGTCAAAACAAATGATTCATGATTTGATTCAAATAACCCTTCCTCTGTGGTCAACGAGGTGGAATATATACACCGATGAATATATCGGTTACCGATTCTTTCCAACTGATATAATTAAATTATTTGGTTTTCTTTAAATGGAACTATTTTAGTTAAAATTGTAACCTTACCATTTTTAATGTCATTTCTCCTCTCATGAGTCATTGGAGGTATATTATTTCGATTGCTAGTATATTCCTCATTATTCTTCTCGAAATTCTTCCATTATTTAGTTTTTCGATTACAGATAAAGCTGATGAGTTTTGTGAGTCATGTATTCGACAGATGTTCTCCATCTGTCGAACACTTGTACGGGGGTGCAGGGAGACCCTCCCCTCCCTTGTATGTTAACATATTAGAACTACCAGTACATAGTATATTATAAACTATGCTTTAATAGAATATTATAAGATATATCAGATTAAGTAGCCACAGGTTAGACTTTTTGCACAAGTCACTTTATGCCCCAATGATGATGTCAAAGCAACAGTGGTAAATATAACTTTAATTATTTAGTGAATAACTGATCTTTTAGAGTTATTCGTATGGTTTAATTGATCAATTAATTAATTTATATGAAATAATGGCCAGATTTTCAGTTTGTCTTTAGCTTTTTTATATTTATGGCTAATTAAACCAAACTAACTTATTTATTAAATTCATAACATATAGGTTAAATTATGGGGTATTTATTGAATAATTTCCTCAAGTAAATCAAAGGTTGAAAAGTAAAGTTCGCCTCAACCAGTTTTGTATTATTCGTAACTAAAAAATATAGTAAGATACACCTAAGTAAGTTACATCTAAATAAGTTAGACCCAAGTAAGTTACATCTAAGTAAGTTACACTCAAGTAAGTTACATCTAAGTAAGTTACACCCAAGTAAGTTACACCTAAGAAAGTTAAACCCAAGTAAGTTAGACCCAAGTAAGTTAGACCCAAGTAAGTTAGACCCAAGTAAGTTAGACCCAAGTAAGTTAGACCCAAGTAAATTACACCTAAGTAAGTTACACCCAAGTAAGTTACACCCAAGTAAGTTACACCCAAGTAAGTTACACCCAAGTAAGTTTCACCCAAGTAAGTTACATCCCAGTTAATTCCTCCCAGTGAACAAATAGGGCCCTGCTATAGACAGTAGACAGTAAAAGAAAAGCTAACATTATTCCGTATAATAAATTTTGCCACTATCGAACCTAACCAGGGAGGGGCACGCCCCCCCCCCCCCCCCTTACGAACCCTTCAACAGGGCCCTAACCTAACCTTAGATGGAAAACGAAATATTTTATTCTATATTTAACGGACATGTAATTTGATGGGATGGAACATCCAGGAGTGGAACATACAGATGTGGAATATACAGGAGTGGAATATACAGGAGTGGAATATACAGGAGTGAAATATACAGGAGTGAAATATACAGGAGTGAAATATACAGGAGTGAAATATACAGATGTGAAATAAACAGGAGTGGAATATACAGGAGTGGAATATACAGGAGTGGAATATACAGGAGTGGAATATACAGGAGTGGAATATACAGGAGTGGAATATACAGGAGAGGAATATACAGGAGTGAAATATACAGATGTGAAATAAACAGGAGTGGAATATACAGGAGTGGAATAAACTGGAGTGGAATATACAGGAGTGGAATATACAGGAGTGGAATATACAGATGTGGAATATACAGATGTGGAATATACAGATGTGGAATATACAGATGTGGAATATACAGGAATGAAATATACAGATGTAGAACATATTGATGTAGAATATACAGATGTAGAACATACAGATGTAGAATATACAGGAGTGGAATATACAGGACTGAAATATACAGATGTGGAATGTACAGGAGTGGAATATACAGGAGTGAAATATACAGATGTGGAATATACAGATGTGGAATATATAGATGTGGAATATACAGGAATGAAATATACAGATGTAGAACATATTGATGTAGAATATACAGATGTAGAACATACAGATGTAGAATATACAGATGTAGAACATACAGATGTAGAACATACAGATGTAGAACATACAGATGTAGAATATACATATGCATGTGGTATATACAGATGTGGAATATACAGATGTGGAATATACATGAGTGGAATATACAGATGTGGAATATACAGGAGTACGGAATATACAGATGTGGAATATACAGGAGTGGAATATACAGATGTGGAACATACTATAGTGGAATATACAGATGTTGAATATACAGGAGTGGAATATACAGATGTGGATCATACAGGAGTGGAACATACTGGAGTGGAATATGCAGATGTGGAACATACTGGAATGGAATATTTAGATGTGGAATATACTGGAGTGGAATATACAGATGTGGAACATACTGGAGTGGAATATACAGATGTGGAATATGCAGGAGTGGAACATACAGGAGTGGAATATACAGATGTGGAATATACAGGAGTGGAATATACAGATGTAGAACATATTGATGTAGAATATACGGATGTAGAACATACAGATGTAGAACATACAGATGTAGAACATACAGATGTAGAACATACAGATGTAGAACATACAGATGTAGAATATACATATGCATGTGGAATATACAGATGTGGAATATACAGATGTGGAATATACAGATGTGGAATATACAGATGTGGAATATACATGAGTGGAATATACAGATGTGGAATATACAGGAGTACGGAATATACAGATGTGGAATATACAGGAGTGGAATATACAGATGTGGAACATACTATAGTGGAATATACAGATGTTGAATATACAGGAGTGGAATATACAGATGTGGATCATACAGGAGTGGAACATACTGGAGTGGAATATGCAGATGTGGAACATACTGGAATGGAATATTTAGATGTGGAATATACTGGAGTGGAATATACAGATGTGGAACATACTGGAGTGGAATATACAGATGTGGAATATGCAGGAGTGGAACATACAGGAGTGGAATATACAGATGTGGAACATACTGGAGTGGAATATACAGATGTGGAATATGCAGGAGTGGAACATACAGGAGTGGAATATACAGATGTGGAATATACAGGAATGAAATATACAGATGTAGAGCATATTGATGTAGAACATACAGATGTAGAACATACAGATGTAGAACATACAGATGTAGAACATACAGATGTAGAACATACAGATGTAGAATATACATATGCATGTGGAATATACAGATGTGGAATATACAGATGTGGAATATACATGAGTGGAATATACAGATGTGGAATATACAGGAGTACGGAATATACAGATGTGGAATATACAGGAGTGGAATATACAGAGTTGGAACATACTATAGTGGAATATACAGATGTTGAATATACAGGAGTGGAATATACAGATGTGGATCATACAGGAGTGGAACATACTGGAGTGGAATATGCAGATGTGGAACATACTGGAATGGAATATTTAGATGTGGAATATACTGGAGTGGAATATACAGATGTGGAACATACTGGAGTGGAATATACAGATGTGGAATATGCAGGAGTGGAACATACAGGAGTGGAATATACAGATGTGGAACATACTGGAGTGGAATATACAGATGTGGAATATGCAGGAGTGGAACATACAGGAGTGGAATATACAGATGTGGAATATACAGGAGTGGAATATGCAGATGTGGAATATACTGGAGTGGAATATACAGATGTGGAACATACTAGAGTGGAAAATACAGATGTGGAACATACTGGAGTGGAATATACAGATGTGGAACATACTGGAGTGGAATATACAGATGTGGAATATGCAGGAGTGGAACATACAGGAGTGGAATATACAGATGTGGAATATACATGAGTGGAATATACAGATATGGAATATACAGGAGTGGAATATGCAGATGTGGAACATACTGGAGTGGAATATACAGATGTGGAACATACTGTAGTGGAATATACTGGAGTGGAATATGCAAGGTGTGGAATATAAAGGAGTATGATATACCGGGGTGGAATATACAAGGTCGGATTTACTTGAGTGAAATATAAATGGCAGGGATATACCGTGGTGGGTTTTTAAGGGCGGAATATAGGTACCGTGTATGGTGAAATATACCGGGATGTAATGTACAGGGGTGGGATTTATTTGAGTTGAATATACCAGTATAGATAATACAAGGTTGGAATATACAGGTTTAGAATATACAAGGGTGGAATATACGGGGTTTTGATATACCGTGGTGGAATATACCGGGGTTGAATATATCATGGTGAAATGAATATACATAGAGAGAAAAAAAAATGACCTCTATGAGTCATATCTAATGGGTCATTAATTTATGCTATTAATCAATTTATTGCATGATTTAGTTGGACTCTATTCATGTTTTCATGTGTTTTAAAACAACTATGACGTGGTGTGTCACCAAACATTAGTTAATTCAATTCATTTTATGGATTGAATTAACTTACTATGAGAGTTAGAAGTTAGTTTTTTGAGAATTTTAAAGTATGTTAAAACAACTATGACAGAGTGTATTGTAGTAACTCACAAAGTCTGTTAATCCAATGTATCTGGTGTATGAATTAACTCACTATGAGAGTTGGCGCTACTAATTTCAAGCTTATCCGTGAGTCAAAACGACTGTTATGTTTAAACCAACGTCAATTTAACTCATTTTAAGCAGTACCTCCCAATCAGAAATTCAGAGGAGCAGTATGGGCGATTATGGGATTTCAGGGGAGGCATGCCACTCATAATCACCTGTGGCATTATGGGTGGCCCATGTCCAAATTGGCGCGCATAAATTGAGGGGAGGCGAAGCCACCCGTGGACGCATATAGTTAAGAGAGTTTAAAACTCCCTTGTACTCCCATAAAATTCCAACAATAATTAAATATTCTTAATTTCACATTAAATGTGCTTTATTGAGATTTAGCAGGAAAATTAAATCAATGTTTAATTTGAAAATATAATTTTTTTAATTCGATATCTCAAATAGAGAAAACATGCTAACTATAAATATGGCTTTAATGTATTTATAGCTAGATGTACTTTGATCACAATATACAACATGTTCACAATTAATAGTTGATGCATAGGTTGCTTGAATGAAAATAATAAGGTAGTAATCTAACGTAGGACGAATTAAGAACACCATGAAATGTTTGTAATGCTTTAATAATGCGAAGAAAAATAGAACTTATTAAAATCTTTAAATATTCACATATGGAGAAATGATGGAAACAACATTTTTGCATAATACATCTACTTCATAAAAGCTACTATATAGAGTGGAATAAATCGTGAATCAAACTAACAGAAATGGCTATAGATTGCTATAAACTACATTACATAAGAGTCACTTAGGTTACTGTTTATAGATTTGTATTGCATATTTATATTTCCTTCAAATAAAATAAACACTAATATCATCTCTTATTTGTACGACTTTACTCTTAAATTATATAAATTGTAATCGATTTCGATTAAATCCGTTCAAGTTTTGATATTATTTTAATATATCTCACATTTTCTATAGCGCCATCTAGTTACCAATTGTGAATATTAAAATTTTACAGCTTATCAGGCAGTTTTAAACTAGCTGTCAAGTGTGTAACACCTTAAAAACTGTGCCTATTCGTTAGTGTTCCCAAATTTAGGTAAGACACCTTTTGTTCTTTTGTGCAGTGTTTTTATTAATTTCTATAGTTCTTATTGATAAGGCAAATCCTATTTTGTTTCCATATTATCAAAGTACCTACCAATTTAGTTTCTAGTGTTAGTGCTAGATTCTTCATTGTTATAAACCTTCATTTCTCTAAATCTTTATTCTCTTTTACAATTGAATTTCTATTTCTTGATTTAGTCTTTAAAAACTACTGTTCATTCCTTTATAGCTATCTTTTTCTATAAAATATCCTTTCCTGTTCTTTTCTTCTTTAAAGTCCTTTGTACTTCATTTTTATATCACTAGGTCTTTTATTTAATTCATGTTCTCACTATATGCAGTTACTACTATGTACCATTTACTTATAATCCATATCATTAACATATTGTAACACGCGTATTTTGTATCTGGTTACAGGTACCGTTGTAATTTCCCTCCATCAATAACTGCAATAGTCAATGCCTTTCAATTCTCCTTTACAACGCGTAAAACCTAAAAGCAAATGAACACTAAATTGAAGGCACATCAACAGTTTAACTATGTAGGGTGACTGATACCTTAATCTGCGCAAATTTCATGAGCCAGTTTACAGTACCTAAATTACAAGAGGTCACCCTAATATTCTCAAATGGCTGAGGCAGTAAAACCAAAATCCGTTGTGAGAACGAACACTGAAGAAAAAATAAATTGTATTTCGATACTAGTTTGTCAAATGAGAGAGGAGATGGATACTTTTGATAGACTTTGCCTATCAGAAGAAAACAAAGAAAATCTTAACCCAGTTGATTTGTCTGACTTCCTCATTTGGAAAAAAGAACACTTGAATAAAGCATCTACTTGTGTAAATAATGTCGAAGAATGGCTATTAGAAAATAGAGATGATAAACTACTCTACCCCTGTGATAGTGTTTCACAAGTGTCACGAAACTCCAGTATGACATCATCCGTCAGAATAAAGTTAATGGAGAGAAAGGCAAAAGTAGAATTACGACAGAAGCAATTGGAAGAAGAGTTGCTGTTGGAGGAGGTGGCACTGGAAGAGAAATTAAAACTGCAGATGGAAATTGAAAGAGCTAATCTGAAATATAAAAATCAAAAAGAAGTGATGAAGCTGAAACATGAATCTGAAGAAATAGAAGTTATGAATAAAATTCTGAGTGATAATTTAAATTCATACGAAATGAATCCTCACAATCCAGCTCCCTCCACTCCAGCTCCCTCAACTCCAGCTTCCTCCACTCCAGCTCCCTCAACTCCAGCTTCCTCAACTCCAGCTCCCTCCACTCCAGTTTTCTCCACTCCAGTTCCCTCCTTCACCATTCCCATGGTATATCAATTACCGAGAATCGAGCCAGAAGTGTTCGAAGGTGACGTCACTCGTTACCGAGCATTTATAATTTCTTTTGAACATAACGTAGTTCGCTTCAATCCGCACCGTTCTGATAATTACTATTGCCTGCAACGTTACACGAGAGGACATCCGAATGAATTAGTGCGAAGCTGTCTGTCATTGGACATACAGAAGAGCTACGAAGATGCTAGGAATGTGTTAGAGAAGTATTATGGCAACGACATTATTCTTGCTCAAAACTACTTGGAAAAATTAGACAGATGGCCTGTAATTAAGTCCGAAGACTCAAAATCTCTCGAAGAATTCTCTATTTTTCTATTGATTTGCCTGAATATGCTACCTAACAACGCTCACTTAAATGCTCTTAATGGTTGGAAGGAGATCAAAAATATGACTGATAAACTCCCATACAATATGAGAAGGCAATTCAGAGGTAAAGTCATGGAACTCACAAGGAGAAATGAACCGCTTCAATTTGCAACGTTCGTTCATTTCATACAGCATGAATCAGATGCTTTAAAAATCCCTCTGTTTGGTGATATAAAGGATTCAAACCCTTTAAAAGTGAAGCCTAAATATGCAAAATATTACGGATTGAGTTCACATGTTTATTCTACCAGTGCAACCGACCGAAGTGACAAAAAGCAATGCTTTTTGTCATGTAGAAAATGTAAGAAAAATCATCCAACTTCCTTTCATAAGGAATCTTCAAACTACAATCGAAACTACACTGGTAAATCGTTCAACTATGGAAGAGAGACCAAACACCAAGCTCTTCATTCATCCTTCGTGACAAATAACAAAGTTACTTCTGTTGCTTCAAGCAAGCGATTAAAATTTGCCGTCTTAAGGAAGTAAAAACCCTCAAATTGGATACTGGTGTACTTGATAGATAAATTAAAAACTGAAACTTGTTCTTCCTACTAATTAATTTAAGTACAGGAAGCCATTTGTAACGTTTAATTTATTGATATATTACTTTATGTGTGAATTTCTGTATGATTATAATTAGGGCTGGGACAATATGCAGTTATCATAAAAGCATATGATGCGTCATATTTTGGTTAGAGCATATGCCTTAATAATAACTCATATGCCCTAACAATAAGGCATATGCTCTAACGGTAAGGTATATGCACTTTCATGGCGGCATTTATTACCATTTTGTTAATAGCATAACTCAAAAATTATTCAACCAAATTGCCTGAAATTTGGTAAGACGATTAGTTAATTCAAGGAACCATTTCATCCGATTTTGGGAGTGAACGGGCTAAATTTAGGTCAAGGTCATTTATAATTAAAGTATTATTGGATGGTCAAAGTCATTTATAGAAGATTTACAAGTGGCAGCGAAGGTATGCACTCTACGAGTACCCGTCATCAAGTTTAGTATGTAGTGTATTAAATTAAATTATCATATGTATTTTATGCAGTCAGTATTAAAAAGATATTCTGTTATAAAAAACTAATTTCTGAACCAAAAATGCTTCTTGTAACCTCATCTGAAAATAATATATTGATGACTATTGTAGATACCATGAAATAAACACCACAAAATATGTCTCTATTTCTATGTTTATGTACTGTAATAACAACATCGAAATATGCCTGACAATTATTGCAGATTTCAAAAGACCGAGGAGTAATGAAAACGGGTCTGCCTGTATATGATTAACAAAAGCATTCAGTTTTATTATTTCACTGTTGCTGGCCAGCAGAAGCAAAAGAAAAAGATTGCAATACGAATTAAGTAATTAATACAATTGCAAATCGAATTAATAAAAAATGCTAATTAATTCATGATTGTTTTTTGAAGTTTCACTTCATTATTGGTCATATAGTGTTAATAAAATTTTAAAATTTAGACCAATTCGTTCGCTAGTGAATGTTTAACCACAGACACAACTATCAATCCATCTCAATAGTGACTCATATTCCTAACAGGTTGAAGTCTAATGATTAGTTCATATAAAATTTCTGATGGAAGGATTAAGTTCAATTGACTATTTAGAAATTTCAAAAATACCTTTCAAACGCAGTTACCGCTAACCCTCTCAGTCCTTGGCTCCTTTGAAGACTGTTTGCAGAGAAGCAAATGCATCTTTCTTCTGCAGCTTCTTGTGTTTGCTGATGATGGAATCTGAAAAGTTTTTAGTCAGTGAAACAAATTTAACAGTACCTGTTAGCAACTTAGTATAGAATGATAATTATACCAATTTTAATATCAACTAACTAATTGGTAACTATTCAACACTTACCTACTACATATGAACATGAATGATGTTTTTTATAGCTTATCTTCGAAAATTTTCTTTTGTCACCCATCCAAGTGAGAGAAAATTGGTTAGCTAAATTCAAGATGGAAGATATCTGAAAAAAAATCATTAATAAATTTTTAATCTAAAGGAAAAATATATCAGTTTCCAGAACGTTATTATGTTCAACATTTTAAACTCACAAAGTTCTTATGTTTGACCAAAGAATCCAATTCTTCTAAATCACCGTCTGGTTGTGGGAAACCTGACGTATCCTTAGCTTCCTTCATCCTCCTTATGATGGAGTCCAACTTTTTGTGAAGATTCTGATTTGAAAACACTAAGTTGTCCTCGTCACTTCAATGGTATTTGGAGATTTTACCGGAGTGGCAGATCTGTTAAGAGTACATTATTTAGGAAATAATTTGGAAAAATAACGAACTGTCTGCTTTGGAATCAATAAAGGCCAAATCGATGACGTTAAAATGAAAATAAACACAAAAGACTAAGAAAACGGTCCAAACAGTAAAGAGGTTCGACAAACACTAAACTATAGCAGCTTCGGAGACAAGCTATGAGTTCAGGAATGTGACGAAAAGGACACAGTACCGGTGACAACATCCATGGAAGGCGGAGGAAAATGAAGAGGTGATAGACACTGATAGTAAATGAAGAAAAATCTAAGATCTCGTAGTTGAAGAGCATAACCCTAGCGCTATCTTCCAAAACTTTAAATAGCGTTAGAAAAATGAAAATGTTAAATGAAAAAGAGACCATAATCGAAATCACAGCAGTTAGAACTATTAAAAATAGTTAGGGGCACAAGAAAAAAAAATTCAAATACCTATGCTAGGTAAGAAATTAAATGAAAAAAGTGAAAAACTAATATAAAAGTGAAAGAATTGTTTTTACTAAGGTAAAATTTTTTTTACCTTAGTAAAAAAAGACTTGTTTTTAATAGGCTAGTTATATTATCCTCACCTCCATTGATCCTCTGAAGAGTTGAATCACCCCGTCCACCCCCGTCCCCCGATTCTAGGGGGGACCCGGGGGAGTGAAGATACCACTGGTTACAAAAGTTGAAGTATAACCTAGGTATCAACACACGAATGATGAGTCCTTTTCTCAATTCCTCATTAGGTAGGTACCTAGTACCTATATAGCCCAGTCACTAAAGATATTCGTAATATCTTCATTAAGTTTACTCTTATAATTTCCAGTTTCCATAATGTCGTTTTCATCGTCATCAGACTCACACTTAGGTAGGTACCTAGGTAAATGATAATAATTTTCATCGTCTCTAACTCGTACCTATTAATGCACAATTGATTGTTCTACTAACATCTTGTCACTACCTACAGTTATTTTCATCATCACCCATCACTTTGAATTAGGTACCTACCTAGTTAGATACCTCACATTCTGCGTTATCACATAGCCTAGCTGCTAACCTACCTATATTTTTAATATTGTTTCAATTATATGTTCACAAATTGATTTCATTTACAATCAAATCAATCCTCCTTCTTTTTTGTCAAAGCTGAGAATGATTTCCGCTAAAAACCCATCTTATTTAGGAACCACAAAATTAATCCACAATCAATCAAGCTATCAACCGCAATTAACGATATCAAATTATACACTGAGACTGAGTTTGGCGGACATACGGACCAAACATAATCGAGGTGTTTTGTGTATGTGACGTCATCACATCAACACTCTAAAATCAAGTTTTATGCATTTGAAACGAGTAAATTCATGAAAACTGTTTATTTATTTCCATTACATGAAAACAGTAATATATCTATTCAGTTATTTAAACTGCAAATCTTTTAATTTTCTATTTAAGTGGGTTTCCTTGATGACGTTCATAAATGCAATCACCCGATTGTCACTACAATGTATATTCTGTATACTGTGGTATGGAATGCTCAGTGCCTCGCTACTATTGGCTTGCGCCTATCTGCTAAACCAATCACAACAAGCTACTTACGAAACCTCGTTAAAACACTTTTTTAATATTATTCGTACTTTCACTTTGTTTAAACCCAATTTCATTCATATTAAAGAGTTTTTAAATTGTTTTCCCATTATAAACGACATTTCTATACTTCGTAATCATCAATAATATGTGAAAATAAGAAATTAAATAATAAGAGTCACTCCGTCGGGGTTCAAAGTGTTTAAAGGTAGATAATATACCTATGTTAGTTTTTGTTTAAGTAACCAATATCTTAACCAACCAAATTCGAAGCTGTTTTATTATAATAAATTAATAACATTTAATGGTCGCAATTAATAAATTGCGACCAAGCAATTTATTGCGACCAACCAGATATTATTTCAACGAGGCCACTTATTACAACCAATCCACTTATTACGATCCAGGGAATTATTACAACGAGACCGTTTATTGCGACCATGCCATTTATTGCGACGAAGCCGCTAATTGTGACCAAACCGCTTAGTTCGACCAAGGCGATTATTGCGACCAAGCCAATTATTGCGACCAAGCCGTTTATTGCGACCATGCCGTTTATTGCAACCATGTCGTTTATTGCGACCATGCCGTTTATTACGACTAAGCCAATTATTGCGACCAAGTCGTTTATTGCGACCATGCCGTTTATTGCAACCAAGAAGTTTATTAATTGTGACCAAACCGCTTAGTTCGACCAAGCCGTTTATTGTGACCAAGCCAATTATTGCGACCAAGATTATTAATTGTGACCAAACCAATTATATAGAGGGTTCACAACTTCCAGAAATCATCCGCGCTTATAAGTGTAATTTACAGCCATATCACTGCAGGGGCGTGGTATGGGATATTATGTAAGTATTTCTACCCATAACATGATGGGATGGCAAATCTCTCTTCTGCTCCATAAATACTTACCTGCCTCCCATATATAAGCGCGGAAGATACAACCATAATTTCTGATTGGGCTGCAACTCACCACGAAGGTAGGGGCAATAATCAAACCATACATTAAGTCAAAACAAAGGATTCATGATTTGATTCAAATAACAGTTCCTCTGTGGTCAACGAGGTGGAATATATACACCGATGAATATATCGGTTACCGATTCTTTCCAACTGATATAATTAAATTATTTGGTTTTCTTTAAATGGAACTATTTTAGTTAAAATTGTAACCTTACCATTTTTAATGTCATTTCTCCTCTCATGAGTCATTGGAGGTACATTATTTCTATTGCTAGTATATTTCTCATTATTCTTCTCGAAATTCTTTCATTATTTAGTTTTTCGATTACAGATAAAGCTGATGAGTTTTGTGAGTCATGTATTCGACAGATGTTCTCCATCTGCCAAACACTTGTACGGGGGTGCAGGGAGACCCTCCCCTCCCTTGTATGTTAACATATTAGACTATAAGTTGATAGTATATTATAAGCTATACTTTAAAAGAATATTATAAGCTATATCAGATTAAGTAGCCACAAGTTAGACTTTTTGCACAAGTCACTTTATGCCCCAATGATGATGTCAAAGCAACAGTGGTAAATATAACTTTAATTATTTAGTGAATAACTGATCTTTTAGAGTTATTCGTATGGTTTAATTGATCAATTAATTAATTTATATGAAATAATGGCCAGATTTTCAGTTTGTCTTTAGCTTTTTTATATTTATGGCTAATTAAACCAAATTAACTTATTTATTCAATTCATAACATATAGGTTAAATTATGGGGTATTTATTGAATAATTTCCTCAAGTAAATCAAAGGTTGAAAAGTAAAGTTCGCCTCAACCAGTTTTGTATTATTTGTAACTAAAAAATATAGTAAGATACACCTAAGTAAGTTACATCTAAGTAAGTTAGACCCAAGTAAGTTACATCTAAGTAAGTTACACTCAAGTAAGTTACATCTAAGTAAGTTACACCCAAGTAAGTTACACATAAGAAAGTTAAACCCAAGTAAGTTAGACCCAAGTAAGTTAGACCCAAGTAAGTTAGACCCAAGTAAGTTACACCTAAGTAAATTACACCTAAGTAAGTTAGACCCAAGTAAGTTAGACCCAAGTAAGTTAGACCCAAGTAAGTTAGACCCAAGTAAGTTAGACCTAAGTAAGTTAGACCTAAAGCGGGCCATTCACGGTCAGTCAGGCCTTAAGGAATTCCTTCAGTCACTGAACGAGGACGTCCACTAACGATCAGTCTTTCCATCAGTACATGCAGGTCACTACAGGATAGACTAACGTTGTGTTCAGGATGGGGTATGGACATAAGCCCCCCCCCCCCTGGACACGAACCCCTCTTTTTTGGTGACCGGTCCATTCGCCGAAAACCCATTCGCCGAAAACAAATTCGCCGAAAACACATTCGCCACACGACACATTCGCCGAACGTTATTTTCGCCAAAAAATATGATTATTTAAAAAGTTAAACAAATTTATCTCATATGTCCAGATGAAATTACATATAGATGAACTTACATATACTATTCCTTTTATGAAATATTGACAATATAAATGTATTTGAATACAAAAGGAAAG
Organism: Caprella mutica; assembly: GCA_947561585.1. NCBI lineage: Eukaryota > Metazoa > Arthropoda > Malacostraca > Amphipoda > Caprellidae > Caprella > Caprella mutica. The sequence continues at coordinate 100,779 of CANNZV010001244.1, read as the reverse complement.
TTTATATAACAAATTTATTTCTAGGATTTCGCGAGATATTGAATCTCGAAATTGAAGATTTAGAGATATTTAATCCATTTATTCAAACATAAACTATTTCTTTAAAAGGAGTTGATGAGCAAAATTGATCTCTCTGCACACAAATATAATTCTCCATATTGTCAATTTTTTATAAAAGTAATAGTAAATGAATATTCTTAAAACATAGAAATAAATCTGTGGAAATTCATTTTCTCGTGTAACTGGTAATTGTACACAGAAAATAGGATTAACATATAGTTGATAAACTGACACAAATAATGAAGCAATAACATTATATGAGTTAATTAAAATGACGTAAATTCCATAAAGTTTAACCTATAATTATGTAGAATATTGTAAAGCAATTTATAGACTTATTTGTAAGTTCATCTATATCAAATTTCATTTGAAACATACGAGATAAATTTGTTTACCTTTTTAAATAATCATATTTTTCGGCAAAAGTGTCGTTCGTCGAATGTGTCGTGTGCGAATATGCTTTCGGCGAATGTGTTTTCGGCGAAAGTGTTTTCGGCGAAAGTGTTCACGGCGAATGTGTTTTCGGCGAAAGTGTTTTCGGCGAAAGTGTTCACGGCGAATGTGTTTTCGGCGAATGTGTTCACGGCGAATGAGTTTTCGGCGAATTGACCTAGAACCCTCTTTTTTATCTTTATATAATATGAATAAATTAAGATTGCTTTGAATCTCTCAAAAATAGAAGGTAATGCACACTTCGTGATTATTTCACGAACAGGAGGAAGAAGATCATGTCCTACATCCGGTCAGGCCATATAAATGGCTTCCTCTATTTGTGAAAATTAATTAGGGTTGATATGATTAGGGCTTGTTACGGCGCATTCTAAAGAATCCCAGAACGATTAAATCAAAGGAATATACAGATGTGGAACATACAGATGTGTAATATGCAAGGTGTGGAATATAAAGGAGTATGATATACCGGGGTGGAATATACCGGGGTGGAATATACAAGGTCGGATTTACTTGAGTGAAATATAAATGGCAGGGATATACCGTGGTGGGTTTTTAAGGGCGGAATATAGGTACCGTGTATGGTGAAATATACCGGGATGTAATATACAGGGGTGGGATTTATTTGAGTTGAATATACCAGTATAGATAATACAAGGTTGGAATATACAGGTTTAGAATATGCTAGGGTGGAATATACGGGGTTTTGATATACCGTGGTGGAATATACCGGGGTTGAATATATCATGGTGAAATGAATATACATAGAGAGAAAAAAAATGACCTCTATGAGTCATATCTAATGGGTCATTAATTTATGCTATGAATCAATTATTGCATGATTTAGTTGGACTTTATTCATGTTTTCATGTGTGTAAAACAACTATGACGTGGTGTGTCACCAAACATTAGTAAATTCAATCCATTTTATGGATTGAATCAACTTACTATGAGAGTTAGAAGTTACTTTTTTGAGAATTTTAAAGTATGTTAAAACAACTATGACAGAGTGTATTGTAGTAACTCACAAAGTCTGTTTATCCAATGTATCTGGTGTATGAATTAACTCACTATGAGATTGGCGCTACTTATTTCAAGCTTATCCGTGAGTCAAAACGACTGTTATGTTTACACCAACGTCAATTTAACTACTTTTAAGCAGTACCTGCAACTCACCACGAAGGTAGGGGCAATAATCAAACCATACAATATGTCAAAACAAAGGATTCATGATTAGATTCAAATAACCCTTCCTCTGTGGTCAACGAGGTGGAATATATACACCGATGAATATATCGGTTGCCGATTCTTTCCAACTGATATAATTAAATTATTTGGTTTTCTTTAAATGGAACTATTTTAGTTAAAATTGTAACCTTACCATTTTTAATGTCATTTCTCCTCTCATGAGTCATTGGAGGTACATTATTTCTATTGCTAACATTTACCTCATTAATCTTCTGAAAATTTATCATTATTTAGTTTTTCGATTACAGATAAAGCTGATGAGTTTTTGTGAGTAATGTTTTCGACAGATGTTCTCCATCTGTTGAACACTTGTACGGGGGTGCAGGTTCATCTCAACCAGTTTTGTATTATTTGTTACCGAAAAATATAAAGTTGTTGAAATTTTGTCAGTATCCCCTCAAATATTTTCTTTGACATTTCATAGAAAATATTCATTTCAAGAGGGGTCTGTAATAAATCTATTCATGATAGATTATAGATGGTTTTTTAAACTATTATTTAAACTACAAATTTTATGAACATTATATAATGTTCATAAAATTTGTATTCCATTATTGTATGATTAATATTTCAATCAGAGTTTATTCTTTTGAAATCAGCCTTTAATAGTTTAAAAAACCATCTATAAACTATCATGAATAGATTTATTACAGACCCCTCTTGAAATGAATATTTTCTATGAAATGTCAAAGAAAATATTTAAAGGGATACTGACAAAAATTACAAACTGGTAATATATTACACAATTTTGAATGAAATATCTTTTTTATTATCTAGGTTTCCCTTTTATAAATTAATATCTTTAACTTTATTTTTATTGCAAATTTGCTGATGTTGGCACATATGTTAACCTAGTAACCTAACCCTTAAAAGTTTGTACAATAACCTAGGGACTGTCCCAGGCAGACAGCTGCAGTCCTCACTAGAATCACTAAAATATTGACTTTTCGATAATTTGTCTTCATAGAAATGTTCATTTGATATTGACGCATGCATTGGTAAAGGTCAAAATTATTATCTATTTTAATAGAATTAACAAGCAGAGATCAGAAACAAATATTTCTTAGGTGATGACCACCCATCAATAAAATCTTTATAACATTCACAAAAAAGGAATAAAACTTAATGGAAATTTACTAGAGGATGGGAAAGGGTTCAACAGTATAAAAGATTCCAGAAAAAAACATGTAACTTCAATACTTTTTCAAATATACTAACTTAAATTTGTGTTCCGTTTTTTTTTGGTGACACCCTGTATATTTGAATAAATGTTCATAATGTGAGTAGTTTGCCATTTATTACCTTCTCTGAATGATCGTATGTAATTTTGTTGAAAAGTGAAAGTCATGAAAAGACAGTTCCTAAATCGGTTTAAAAATAGAATTATTACTATTCTTACATGAGGACTGTTCCGCCTTGGTCAGTCACTATAGGTACTATAAGGTTGAATATGTAAACTGTTTTCATATTATTTGATGATTATTATTTTACTATTAAAAACCTATTCAGATATTCGAGGCGTAGGGGAAAGTCCCCATTTATCGGCCACTTAAGAGGTTCCCTTCAAAACTATTATTATTGTTTAACTCTCCTCTCTACTAATGCTTACACGACAGAACCAAATAAAAGATGAAATTCAAATCTTTTAAACCATATAAAGTACTAAGCAATTACTTTAGTATAAATTAATCTACATTGAATCAAATATTATATCTGAAAAACTCCAAATATCGACATGTTGAAACCAAATATCGTCACATGTTATTACCCATTTATCGTCATGTGTCGATACATGGGTGATATCGTCCACAGAATAAAATTTTCATTGAACAGCTTGCAGGATGGGGGAAAATCAGATAGAATGGGGGAAATTAGGTAGAATGGGGAAATTAGGTAGAATGGGGAAAATCAGGTAGAATGGAGGAAAATTGGATATAATTGGGAAAATTATGTAGAATACAGGGAAAATTAGGTAGAATGCAGGGAAAATCAGGTAGAATGGAGGAAAATCAGGTAGAATGGAGGGAAATTAGGTAAAATGTGGGAAAATTTGGTAGAATTGGGAAAATTAGGTAGAATGGGGGAAAATCAGGTAGAATGGGGAAAAATAAGGTAGAATTGAGAAAATTAGGTAGAATGGGGGGAAAATCAGGTAGAATTGAGAAAATTAGGTAGAATTGAGAAAATTAGGTAGAGTGGGGGAAATTAGGTAGAATGGGGAAAAATCAGGTTGGAATGGGGAAAAATCAGGTAGAATGAGGGAAAAATTGTCTTAGTAGGGGAAATGATGCCAGAATGGAGAAATTATTGATTACAGCTATAGTAGGGGGTTTAACGTCTGCTTCGGAACCAAAGGCCATATATCGCTGATGTCAAATAAAATTGAATGCAAGGAACTCGAAGAAGCAGTCAGAAAGAAAAGTGGCTTCATGAACAAAGTCACCTACCACGGTCAGTGACAAAGCTCATGGATGTAGGAAAGCTACTCAGTGAATGCAGTCCCTTACCAAGGAATGTGACGAAAATGGTCACTCTGTGCCCTGAAATGTTGTAATTTGGACCATGAAATATTTTCCCCATTTCATCCAAGTAAATCTTTTGTAACGCTACTAACAGTTTTAGAGGGTAGCGCTGGGTTTATGTTCTTCAACTACGAGGGCTTAGTTTTTGTGTTAGGTAGACTCGTTGGTTTCATTTACTATCACCTCTTCATCTTCCTCTTCGATCCGTGAGTACAATCACCGGATATACCGGATATGTATACTTCTTCGTCACATTTTTGTTACGTGACTACATTCACGGAGTAGCTTTACTGCAGTCATGAGCAAGACACCGACAGGTGGTATTTGACTTTGCTCATGAATCTCATCTTAATAAATTTATATTTTGAAGTCAGTGAATTGGCATCCGATTCTGCAGCAGACGTTAAAATCCCTACATGAGTAATTAATCAAAGCGACTATATTTTTAATTTTCTTCTCATTAAATTATCTTGAGTATAACAATAGTGTTTCGTACTATTGGGTCACACAGAGTATTAAAAACTTCAAAAAGAATGAAAAATATGTAGTAAACTTTATTTTAAGCGGTTTATTTAACATATTCAAAGTTTTCCCGGGCACTGGAAATGGCATTTAAGATAATATGATGGATTAACAATAATTAATTTATGATATGAATAATTTCAGCTGAAATCAATTTATTTTGAGAGGAAAAAGATTTAGAAAACCAAAATCGTATCGAAATTTTGATAGATCACGTTGTTTGTTCTTCCAAATAGATGAAGTTCACAAAATATATATCATCGTAAACTGTGTGAATAAAAATAAACCGAATCTCAGAGAGATGTAAACACTAAACTATCTACTAAATGATTTTAAGATAAATATCAGCTTTTATATTAATTATTAATATCACCCGCAGATGTGCAAACATTCTTTGGATAACGTGTAAGGCAATACAACAACATGATATGACGTCTAAAACTTGTGAAAATTTTGTACGTTTTATTAAATTAGATGACACCTTTTCAAATTAAATCAAATTTTATTTCTAAACTAATCATTATTTAGATGAACAAGGTATATTGAATAGTATAATCAACTATTCTGTTTCTATTATATATGTATAGGTTCCCCCCTCTAATTACTCCCCCCCTGCTTACCACCCTAATTAAGTTCTAGTAGGTCGATAAATGGGTAAAAGCTATTTAAACATAGAAAATTGTATAAATATTGAGAATTAATATATTTACTAACCATGAAACTGTTTTAAAACAACTATTGCGAAATTGATCAAAATACCATTTATTGTCACCCCATGACGATAAATGGAAAATCCTCTTTATTGATACCCAAATATCGACACATCGATTTATTTTAAATATTGATGACTAAATTAATTTCTAATTTTATATTTAAGAAATGCAATTAAACGTAAGTAAAACTGTATGAACGTTATTTTGAAAAAAAAATTATTTGAAGCGTAAAATCGCGCATAACAAATTCTATATACCTAATCAATTTCGGTAGGTTTGTCCTGAATGTACCGCATTGACATACATCTCATCAGTTAAACTGACACTCTGATTGTAATTTCAAATACCTAAACCATAGAAATGTTTCTAAGTCTTGTTATGGACGAAAATAACTGAAACGAGACGATAAATGGAGAGGGACGATACAAGGAGCCCTTACCCTACATATACAGGCGTACCAGCATCATCCAGTGAGACAAAAAAGATGTACAAAATGCTAACAACAATAAACTTTTAGAGTTATCTAAGGAAAACCAGATTCTTTTCCTTCTTTTGGCAAACCAGATTCTTTTCCTTCTTTTGGTAAACCAGATTCTTTTCCTTCTTTTGGTAAACCAGATTCTTTTCCTTCTTTTGGTAAACCAGATTCTTTTCCTTCTTTTGGTAAACCAGATTCTTCTCTCAATATTGACAGACAGTATAAACGAAAGCTACCGGTGCCGAAGAGCGTGAGCAAAAACTAATTCAGTTTGAATATGAGTTTAAGCAGTTGAAGCAAGAAAATACAATTCTACAACCATTAATGGAGAAGTAGAGTCATATCAGAGGTGGGTGCGCGAACTTTCTTTTGGGTTCCGAATCTGAACCCGAATCTATGCTGGGATCGAACTTGACCCCTTTCGAACATTTCCAAACATTTCTTTTCCCGATACGAATATAATATTAAATATCTCCGATTAAATAATAAAAATTAAGATATTTACATTATATATTGATAAAAATTTTACTTAAAATACAAATTATTAATTCTATTTGATTCAATATATTCGTGAAAAAGTATGATACTGCATTTAGTGATAGGCTTCAGTAACCGTCCTGTCTTCCATCAGAAAAAATATTATTAAATTGCGAATTAGAGTCACTCAAAAGGAGTCAAAAGCCATTGCAGATACATCACTATAAAGGAAAAAAAAATGGATTTTTTTTTGTAATTAAACATTATAATTTCGAGTTTGTGCAACCCAGAAGTGAAAGTCCACAGATCTCTCTGGCCTAGGATTTTCCGTTATTCTGCTAAACCTCAAAACTTTCCATTTAGAAATTCTAGAGCGCTGTCTTGCAAGCCACATTGAAGAAAAGAAATAATAAAACGATGGAAATATTCTACCTATCTTGAGTAATATTTATCTTTTCCATGTGGTAATAAAATATTGAATGATGTACATGTAGAACAGTACATAGAAATTCTTATAATAGAATTTTTCTATGTGACGAGTAAATTGTATTCACTTGTACAGGGGAATTAGTGCTTAGTTACTTTTCTAATTCTTGTGGTTAGCTGAGGCCTTTGATAATTAGTTCGACCGCCAAACTATGGACAGGGTTTCAGTAGAGATGCTTATCTATAAAACTACTGGTGTTTATGCCAATTTGGTTTAACTTAGGTCTTAGAGTCAGTCGCTAAGGTCAGTAGATTTAGTAGAGTATTCAGACCAATCCCACCTGGGGTGGTAACCACTTCCACTATCTGTATTATCTACTGTAACCATTTAATTAGTTTTTATCGTAATGTATAGCTATCATCTATAATATCTGTGCAAGAGAATATAAATACAGTCCCACTTCGAGATGAATATTCGTCTTCATTTTTCCCCACCTTCTATCCTCCCGAAGAATTAAAATATTTCACTTGGTCACAGTAGCTAAGTCATTTGATTGCACTAAGTGGCTTGGATGCACTAAGTGGCTTGGATGCACTAAGTGGCTTGGATGCACTAAGTGGCTTGGATGCACTAAGTGGCTTGGATGCACTAAGTGGCTTGGATGCACTAAGTGGCTTGGATGCACTAAGTGGCTTGGATGCACTAAGTGGCTTGGATGCACTAAGTGGCTTGGATGCACTAAGTGGCTTGGTCGCACTAAGTGGCTTGGATGCACTAAGTGGCTTGGTCGCACTAAGTGGCTTAGATGCACTAAGTGGCTTGGATGCACTAAGTGGCTTGGATGCACTAAGTGGCTTGGTCGCACTAAGTGGCTTGGTCGCACTAAGTGGCTTGGATGCACTAAGTGGCTTGGATGCACTAAGTGGGTTAGATGCACTAAGTGGCTTAGATGCACTAAGTGGCTTGGATGCACTAGGTGGCTTAGTTGCACTAAGTGGCTTAAATGCACTAAGTGGCTTGGTCGCACTAAGTGGCTTGGTCGCACTAAGTGGCTTGGTCGCACTAAGTGGCTTGGATGCACTAAGTGGCTTAGATGCACTAAGTGGCTTGGATGCACTAAGTGGCTTGGATGCACTAAGTGGCTTAGATGCACTAAGTGGCTTGGATGCACTAAGTGGCTTGGATGCACTAGGTGGCTTAGATGCACTAAGTGGCTTAGATGCACTAAGTGGCTTGGATGCACTAAGTGGCTTAGATGCACTAAGTGGCTTAGATGCACTAAGTGGTTTAGATGCACTAAGTGGCTTAGATGCACTAAGTGGCTTGGATGCACTAAGTGGCTTGGATGCACTAAGTGGCTTGGATGCACTAAGTGGCTTAGATGCACTAAAAGCATTTAATTCCCTCTCCATGGCAAGTTTCCATTTAGAGGATTCAGAACCGCTATTAAGAGCCTCAGATACCGACCTAGGTTCGATATTGATATTCCCATTTACTAATAAACCCTCCTCCTCAAACTGATCAAGGCTATAATCCAAACTACCGTATCTAACAGGAGCTCGACGCGTTCTAGACGATCGTCTAAGATCCTCATCTGGTCTGATAGCTGGTACAGGTTGCGCCTCAGGGAGGATTATTGGAGGATTATTGTCAGGAGTTTGATTCTCAGGTCCTGCAGGTTCTGAATCTTCTGAAGGGAACACCAGTGGAGAGGTAGGGGTCGCAATCAGTTGAGGGGTCTCAATCTTAGATGAAACTGATTCATCAAAGGTTACATTCCTGGAAAAGAAGATTCTTTTAGATTCAACATCATACATCTTATACCCTTTAGTAACAGTGCCATAACCAAGAAACAGACATTTGGTAGCTTTATTTTCTAATTTTGATCGTTCATCTCGAGATATGTGCGCATACGCAGTGCATCCAAAATTTTTTACATGCTTTACATTTGGTTTTCTAAGATTTAATGCTTCCTATGGAGTTTTATTAACTAAAAATGAATTAATGCATCTATCATTAAGGTAATTTGCAGTATATAGTGCTTCACCCCAGAATTCCTTATCAATTTCTGAATCAGATAACATACATCTAACTTTTTCCATAATAGTTCTATTAAATCTTTCAGCTAACCCATTTTGTTCAGGAGTTTTAGGAATAGATTTCTGGTGAATTATACCTTCATTGCGTAAATATGATTCAAACTTATTTGAGGTATATTCTCCTCCATTATCTGACTGCAAGGTTTTAATTTTCCTTTCGTAAATATTTTCAACCATTGCTTTCCATTCCAAAAACTTCTGAAACACATCACTCTTATGGGCAATAACATATATCCAGGAGTATCGAGTAGCATGATCAATAAAGGTCAGAAAATATGAATTATTACCCCTGGAAGTGGGAGTAATTTTCCCACAGACATCTGTGTGGATTAAATCAAGAGGTTTACAATTTTTCTTAATGCTTGTAGAAAATGGTATTTTATGCATTTTCCCATTACAGCAGTGTTCACACACACCTTCTATAGCCTTTAATTTACTATCCAGAACATTAACTGATTTAGTTCTGATCATTTTAGTCAAGTTGTCGTTACCTATATGACCAAGCCTTCTATGCCATAGAAGGTTTACTTTATTTTGATCAACCGTTACAGCAGCTTTATGAACTAAAGTATTTAGATAATAGAGTTGAACAACACAGTGAGCCACAGCAATTAACTCTTTATTTTCGTTCAATATTTTACATTTATCATTTTCAAAAATAATAGATTTATTATTATTTGTCATTTTTGACACTGATAGTAGATTAAAAAGCTAGATTTGGCACATATAATACATCATTTATTGTACATTTTCTACTTCCACCACCTGGTATATTCACAATAACAGAAACATTTCCTAGTGAAATAGCTTGCAAAACAGCGCCATTGCCTACTCGAACATTGATAGGGTTGGTAATGTTTGCAAAATCTCTACATAAATTTTTATCACCACTCATGTGTGATGAAGAGCCTGAATCTATTATCCAGATATTACTGTCGTCATATTTGTTACAAAGAGCGCTATCATTATCATACATTGTGTGATTAAGTTCTATATGACTTACGTTTACATCATTTGGCTGATTTTGAGTTCTGTTAGTTTGAGAATACCGTTTAAATTTAAATCAGTCTTTTTTCATGTGTCCTAATTTCTTACAGAAGTGACACTTAATTGACTGTTTATTTACTGCAGCTTCAATCTGAGTATTTGATAATGCCAAACCATCATTGGATTTAATACTCAACTTTTCAGTTTCTCTCCGGAGTGTGTCAGCTACGGTAATCCAGTTAGGGATGTCTGACTGTGCTTCAAGTGCAGTAACTAACACTTCAAACTGCTCTGGTAATGATGAAAGTGGACAAATAACTTTATCCTCTTCACTGATCACTTGATTCACCATGGCCAGCTCTTGAAAAACTTCAGTTAGTTCTTTCAAATGGGAGTTGAGTAGTTCGGGAGATTTCAATTTTAAGTTGTAAAGTTACTTCTTCAAACGAAATTGTTCGCCCACGTGTTTTTCTGAAACGTTTCTTGAAGGGTGGTCCAGACAACGTGTGGATCCGTGGGTTGTCCAACTAAGTACAATTGACCCGGTGAAATAGATAATACTATATCTGCCAGAGCTTTATTCTTATTAGTGGCATAGGCATCCTTAACCTCAGTTGAAGAGGAATCTGTTGGAACTGGTTTAGATCCATCAGCTATATCCATCAGTTTCTCTCTTAAGAGGTACATTTTCATTTGTACCCTCCATGTAGGGTAATTATTTCCGTCTAGGGGAACAATCCCCGGTAACTTATTTGAAGACATGTTTTCAAGTATTTATTATCATTCAATACTTAACAAACATAAACAAACAAAGCAGTTAAATTGATTTACTGTTTAACTGAATTGATAATAATTATTCTAATTCATAAGAATAACTTCACAGAATATAATTATTAATATTCAATTGGAACAGCAACAGTTCGCAAGAACCTTTTGTTGAAAGACAGTTTACCAAAGGATAAGGTCACAGATTTAAAGGTAATTTGTGACCTCTCTTGACACCTCTTCCGCAAAGAATAATGAATAATTATACGAGACAAACAAGTACATACCACAATATCAGTCAATATTATTGACCTCAATATCGCATTAGCAAGATATGCTTACACAAACGTTCGTGCGTATATGTGTCATTTAGTTAAACACTTTTTTTTTCACTGTACTTATTTGTCACTTGATTACTGTAATTAACCTTCTAAGTATTTTTAAACATAATTTGATTTATAAACTCTTATCGTTCACTGGGCTCATAACCTGTTAGAATTAGGTTAAATTACAGTGGATTAACAACGTTAAGACATAGAGTTTATTTAAAGAGTAATATGTTTTACAGTTAGAATTATATTTAGAGAGATGAGTGAATCACATCTCTCACTGAGTAATTTAAAAGACAGACTGACTTAAGAATTTGCATGCGGTGGTATTTAAGACGCACCGGAACTGTAATGGACTTTAAACCTTAAATCCGTTTCTCATAAAAGTAATACATTGTTATTTAAACAATAGGTAATTAATATAGCTCAGCTAGTCTAACAGGAAGTTAACATTAAACATATATAAGTGTGTAATACATTTAAACTAAAATTCCAACATAGTATAGATAATTCTCTATGGGGAATATGTGGGCTACTAAACATAACTAAGTAAAATTGTGCTGCACTAAATTAAATCATATTATGTAATTAATATTTAAATAGCTTAGCAATTCCTATATATACAGAATATATTCAAATTAAACTATTTAAACCATAAGCCAAAAATTGGTATTCCATAAATTCTACTTAAACTATTCCATTTCCGATGTTATTATCTATTAGATTTAGTTTACCTTTACTGTTGTAATTCTTTATTTTCCATGTTTCTTTTTATGAAGTCCCTTGTAAGTCCCTAGTTTTTTTTATTAATTTATCATTATTATTAATCATTACTGACATTATTTAGTCCACTTAAATCACAATATTTTGAGTTAGATATTATCAAAGTTTAACTGTTATTTAATTAATTAGTATATTTACCCTGCATTTCGGGCACCACAAGTTTTAGTTTTTTCTGTTATTTTCTCTCTATCTAATAGAGAGCTGTTATCCTTAATATTTATATTCCTATACTTATTTGCAGCCACATTACTTATTGTTCCATAAAAATTGCTCTACTTTGAAAAGTTAACTCTTCAATAGTTCAGTCTATCAACAATTATAATGGAAGTAAATTATTGTGCAAGTTATTAAAACCGTAAAAAATCTGGAATAAATTACTTCATTAAAATGATATTCAAAAGTTCATTTAAAATCTTGTAATTTGTTGAAATAATATTTTTAGTTATAAAATCCTTGTGCATTTAATAAAATATAATTTTTATAACTGTAATAGAATTATGCAGCTGATTTTTGTAACTTTCTATGGCACGGAGTAAACACCTGAAGATTGAAAACCACTTTTCTTCCCCATTGAATATTTTGTGGCTCTAGAACCACATGAAATCCTCTGATTATTTCTGAAGATTAATAGTTCAGAACAAATTTAGAATTGTAAGGAGACCCCAATCCATTTCGAAAAAATGTTTGAAAAGCATTTATGGTTACAATAATTCTTAATCATATAAATTGTTTGACCATTTTCATCATAAAATAATGAATGAATTCGGCTCCGAAACATCGGCACCGAACAATGTTCATAATTAACGCTGATTTAAATTTGCGTCTAATTAATAAATCCGTTCAAAACATCATTTTTTACTATGTTATTATAATCTGAAACACTTTAATATTGAAACTCCAAATAATAGAACGAAGTTCAAATTCGAAACCAGAAGATGGATATTATCCAATATGAGTGAATACAATACATAGTGAGAAATATTATTAGGAAACTGAAATTTTTAACAAAAAGTAAATGAAATATTCATTTAGAAATCTGCAGATTTATTGTTTTACATGTATTTTTAAATTATGAATGAGTTTCAAATTATTAGTAATGTTACATAAAGATTGATGTCGAGAGAGCGTTGTCCCTGTCCAAGTGGTGAGTCAGTGGCCAAAATAATATCGCGTCATGCAGGACTGTCAGGTTCCCTGTACAAAAATTAATTTTTTGGGAAACTCAAATTCCAAGGATGAATAAAAAACTTCATGAAATGGAAAAAATAGCTATTCAGGCATAAAGAGGTAACAAAACTAAACTAAATATAGGGGTACGAATAACCTAGATAATGTCTATCTACTTATTAAATAATACACTCAACTTAAAAAAAATAGAACAGGTTACGGTTCATCCAAGGAACAGTTGCTGACCATTGATTATGGTAACTGTCCTAACTTTTACGGGGTTCATCCAAAGAACAGTTGCTGATCCTTAATTAGGGTAACCGTCATAACTTTTTAAAGATGATATTGGAAGAACATCAAAGGTACCAGTGGGACCTCCAATTTAACTAGTTTTAGAGGCACTTGGGCATCACAACTTATGCAAAGGATCCAGCCCAAAAAATAGGTATTAGTTGATTTAGAGGGCAGGGTAGCTTTTAAACCAATAGAAAAATTCCACAACGACCGTAACGTCAGGTTCTAGGAGCCGGACACCTGGAAGAGAAACATGGCCCCGCATTAATTCAAGGATTCACGCAAATTTTCTAAAAAAAAAAAATAGACCTAGTCATTTTAAAGATATAAATATTGAACTCTCTCCATAACCTACTTAATAAACTTATCTATCAACAAAAAAAAAATCCAACTACTGACCTGGTAGCCATTAGGATAAACCAATGATCAAACATTCTTTACATTAGCGGGTTTTTAGGAAATTTGGACATTTGCCGTTCGGATAATATAATTAAATTGTGAAAAGACCTGCAACACACACTTTGAGATAAACACAAATTAAACATTTTCTAGACCCACACACAGTATCCACCGTTCAATCTCACTACTGAATTAATTATGAACTCAAGCTATTCTAGGCGATCTTACACTACACTATGGTTCCAACAATCTTCTTAAATTTTGCACGTCTAATTTTATTGTCATAAAAAAAAAAAACTAGAGGAACTATAATAATGAAGAAATATAATAATAAAGAACAAGTCTAACAAGATAACTGAAGAATATATAAATAATAATTTAAGTAATAATGGTGGTCCTTATAGGGACGCTCTAATCCTTATTTTGTCTTCACGTGACTGGCAATCTTGTTGAAATTCTAGTTAAATGTATTACACACTCGTTATATATTTAATATTAACTTCCTGTTAGACTAGCTCAGCTATATTAAATTACCTATTGTTTCAATAACCATGTATTACTTTTAATGAGAAACGGACATAAGGTCTAAAGTCGATCACACTTCCGTCGAGGGTTAAATACCCTGTCTTGTAGTTTCTGAAATCAGTCTGTCTTGAACATTACTCAGTGAGAGATGAGTTCCACTCATCTCTCCATAGACTTCTAATTGTATAACATATTTACTCTTTAAATAAACTCTATGTCTTAACGTTGTTAACCCACTGATTTAACCTAATTCTAACAGGTTATGGGCCCAGTGAACGATAAGAGTTTAATAAATCAAATTATGTTTAAACAAATTAGAAGTTTATAATAGTAATAAAAACGAAGTGCTGTGAAAAAAGTGTTAACCTATATGAAACATATCACTTAAAACGCTTGAGTAAGCAAATCGTGCTCACGCGCTAATGAGGTCAATTATAATGATTGCTCTAGCGAAAAATGCACTTGTGTTATAATATAATGATTTAGTATTTTTGCGGAAGAGGTGTCAAGAGAGGTCACAAATTACCTTTAAATCTGTGACCTTATCCTTTGGTAAACAGTCTTTCAACAAAAGGTTCTTGCGAACTAAGACCTGTGTTACTGTTCCAATTAAATATTAATAATTATATTCAGTGCAGTTATTCTTATGAATTAGAATAATGTTAAAACATCAATTCAGTTAAACAGTAAATCAAGTTAACTGCTTTGGTTGTTTATGTTTGTTAAAGTATTGAATGATAGTAAATACTTATATTCAGTGCAGTTATTCTTATGAATTAGAATAATGTTAAAACATCAATTCAGTTAAACAGTAAATCAAGTTAACTGCTTTGGTTGTTTATGTTTGTTAAAGTATTGAATGATAGTAAATACTTATATTCAGTGCAGTTATTCTTATGAATTAGAATAATGTTAAAACATCAATTCAGTTAAACAGTAAATCAAGTTAACTGCTTTGGTTGTTTATGTTTGTTAAAGTATTGAATGATAGTAAATACTTATATTCAGTGCAGTTATTCTTATGAATTAGAATAATGTTAAAACATCAATTCAGTTAAACAGTAAATCAAGTTAACTGCTTTGGTTGTTTATTTTTGTTAAAGTATTGAATGATAGTAAATACTTATATTCAGTGCAGTTATTCTTATGAATTAGAATAATGTTAAAACATCAATTCAGTTAAACAGTAAATCAAGTTTACTGCTTTGGTTGTTTATGTTTGTTAAAGTATTGAATGATAGTAAATACTTATATTCAGTGCAGTTATTCTTATGAATTAGAATAATGTTAAAACATCAATTCAGTTAAACAGTAAATCAAGTTAACTGCTTTGGTTGTTTATGTTTGTTAAAGTATTGAATGATAGTAAATACTTATATTCAGTGCAGTTATTCTTATGAATTAGAATAATGTTAAAACATCAATTCAGTTAAACAGTAAATCAAGTTAACTGCTTTGGTTGTTTATTTTTGTTAAAGTATTGAATGATAGTAAATACTTATATTCAGTGCAGTTATTCTTATGAATTAGAATAATGTTAAAACATCAATTCAGTTAAACAGTAAATCAAGTTAACTGCTTTGGTTGTTTATGTTTGTTAAAGTATTGAATGATAGTAAATACTTATATTCAGTGAAGTTATTCTTATGAATTAGAATAATTTTAAAACATCAATTCAGTCAAACAGTAAATCAATTTAACTGGTTTGGTTGTTTATGATTGTTAAGTATTGAAAGATAATAAATACTTTGAAAAAACATGACTTCAAATAAGTTACCGGGGATTGTTCCCCTAGACGGAAACAGACATCAACAGGGCGATAACTCCAGCAGCAGTGGTTACGGTTCAGGGGGCTATGGGGATAACAGCTACTCATCCCAGAGCTACCCCAATCTGGATAAACCCAGCAAGGAGGAGGATACGGTACTATGGACAGCAGCAGAATTACTATGCACAGCAGCAACAGACACCGCCAACCCAAATCTCTTACGGCAACTGGGGACAACAGGCACCGGGCGGTTGGAATGCCGCAACCACTGGACAAGCTGCCGGTACTTGGAGTGGCTATGGACAACAAACCGGACAAACGCCCCAGCAAAGCTGGAGCAACTCCACGCAGGGTGGTGGCTATGGGAACTACAACTACAAGAAGTAAAATAAGTAAAGACTTGTTTGTTTGTAAATAGCTACACAAGAAAGTGGTAGTGTTAAGTTGCTAAAAGTCTAGTGGTAGGTTTAGTTAACTTTCGCCTCTACGGTTCTTGCACCGGTGTACAACTTGCTTCAGCATTTGTGAAGTGAATTCTCAAATTAATTGAAATTAGTCTTTTGGATAGTAGTTAGATAGAATTTTTATTGCTTTTTAATGATCAGCAGATAATCTTTGAATCGTAACAAAAACTACCGACACAGCATTTAATTATTATGTTAATTGATGACTCAGCATGTTTACTTAATAGAAGTACGCGGTCTATTAGGTGAGCATATGAATTGAATACAGATGAATTGATATTCATACTGTGAATATTTGTGAATATTTAGAAGTGAATATTTAGAAATAAATATTTCTTCATTTTGAAATACTAATTAGATTTTGATGATTAGAAAATTTTAAAGTCAAAATAAATTAGGAATTTGCAGGAATGAAATATTTTTAAATTAATATACATAAATGAAATGGTTATATTTATAACTAATTTGCAGTAAAATATTAAACGATCTTTCAATTTTTCTGAAGAAAGAATTTAATAGTAAATTTTATTCAATAAAATAATTAAAAAATAGAAATTCTATTTTTTAACGGAAGGATGTTAATTTTAATTGCATGATTATTAAGCAATGTTAATTTTTACAAGTTAAATTGAAATAAAATAAGCAAGAATGTCACAATATGTTAAGTTCAGTTTTGATGTGTATTCATACTATTTTTATGTTATATGTAAATTTGAAATAGTTTATACACATAGTATATTTTCTTTTTGGATTTCTGAAGACTCTATTTTATATCGACATTCAGAAATAAAAAGAGGGGAAGAAAGGAATTATTTGAAATCGAATTAAACCAGTAATAAATGTTTAAAATTCTTGCAGTTATAGGTTTGATTTTTAATGTTATATGTAAGTTTGAAATATTTTATATACATAGTATATTTTCTTTTTGGATTTCTGAAGACTCTATTTTATATCGACATTCAGAAATAAAAAGAGGGGAAGAAAGGAATTATTTGAAATAGAATTAAACCATTAATAAATGTTTAAAATTCTTGCAGTTATGATTGTTCAATTTGAATTTCAGAATTTTTCAATTTGAGTTTTAATGTTTTGAATTTTAGGATTGATTAAAATGAGATTTATGTCTTTAAATTTAGAATAATTCATTTCCTATGTAAATTGTTGTTCATTGTTTTTTTTTATGGATCGTCTGACATATTCTCTAAATCGTTGCCTATTGATAGATTTACCAAATTTGTTAAATTAATAGGTATGAAAAATATATAATGTCGTGTGAGGAGGAGTGTTGAAATTCTAGTTAAATGTATTACACACTCGTTATATATTTAATATTAACTTCCTGTTAGACTAGCTCAGCTATATTAAATTACCTATTGTTTCAATAACCATGTATTACTTTTAATGAGAAACGGACATAAGGTCTAAAGTCGATCACACTTCCGTCGAGGGTTAAATACCCTGTCTTGTAGTTTCTGAAATCAGTCTGTCTTGAACATTACTCAGTGAGAGATGAGTTCCACTCATCTCTCCATAGACTTCTAATTGTATAACATATTTACTCTTTAAATAAACTCTATGTCTTAACGTTGTTAACCCACTGATTTAACCTAATTCTAACAAATCTAGCGTCATTTTAATGGAGAAATGATATAACTGAAACAAAATAAGGTTTAGTACCGTCTTCCTTAGCGTCCTGCAATCGCTGCAACACTTCCTCTCTCTAGAATACTTTATCATAACTCTATGACTGAAACAAAATAAGATTTTAAGCGTCCTGCATGTATAGCTCGGAACTAACTTTCCTAGTGACTCCTGCAGAAGCTTTGTTTGTGTGCACTCTTTCGATCGCTACACGAAGCTGATGACATCAAGGAGAGAATTAAAATCCTCTCTCATTTAGATAATTACCAGGTGATGTGATTTATTGAATGTCCGACTTGTTTTATTTGAATACATGGCTTGTTAACTTAGCTCGATCGCAATGTCATTTCAAATCAAACAATTATCATTCATCCAAAATAGAGTTAAATAGTGTCGTAATTAAATTAAACAACACACATTAAAATTGATAAGGCATAAGTATAATTATGTTGACCCAAAGAAAAACCACAAGTGATATACTTATAAGAACAGTTTCAAAAACTCCCTATTACTTGGTAATAAATATTCCTATCAATGTTGCATTGAAATCATTATTATACTCATTTGCATTACAAATTATACATATTTATTATATACCAAATTATAGATATGTTACACTGAAGGCTGAAGGAAACAACTTCTTCAGCTTCATACTTCAAGGTTGGAAAGGAAACAACTTTTCTTTAAAGTCAATTTATTGAACAATTCAAATTTAACCAAAATGTGCAGTTGAAAATCATCCGAAAAGTGAAAAACTGAACTGTTACAGACAAATTTAATTGATAAATATTATTATATAAGGGAGACAACAGAATATTCATAACACAAGTAGTATGACTAAGATCTATTTACTCAACACTATTGCGTTAATTTGATAATACTAATGTGAAAGATTAACACTTATATTGATAATTAATACTCATTGTTAATAAATAACACTATTTGTTAATAATTAACACTATTTGTTAATAATTAACACTATTTGTTAATAATTAACACTATTTGTTAATAATTAACACTCTCTGTTAATAATTAACACTCTTTGTTAATAATTAACACTCTTTGTTAATAATTAACACTCTCTGTTAATAATTAACACTATTTGTTAATAATTAACACTCTTTTAATAATTAACACTATTTGTTAATAATTAACACTCTTTGTTAATAATTAACACTCTTTGTTAATAATTAACACTATTTGTTAACAATTAACACTCTCTGTTAACAATTAACACTCTTTGTTAACAATTAACACTCTCTGTTAATAATTAACACTATTTGTTAATAATTAACACTCTTTGTTAATAATTAACACTCTCTGTTAATAATTAACACTCTTTGTTAACAATTAACACTCCTTGTTAATAATTAACACTCTGTTAAGGGGATCGTTCAGTGGTTTTGCTAGTTACCAGTAATACTAATTCGATTGAGCTGAGATTTTGACATAAGGTGTGAAATGCTCCAAACTTTTGAAGTTGGTTATGCAAATTTTTCATTTTGGGGTGCCCCTCACCCGAGGGAGCCCAAAAATCTGTTTTTCACCCCCCCCCCCCACGAAAAGTCAATACACTCAATGAGGGTTGGTCCTACAGAAAAAATTATAGAGGCTAATATGTTTAGCTGGATATTTCTAAGATCATCTAGATGGCTTTTTTGAATTTCGATCTATATACTTAGTTATTTCATTTAAAAAAAATTTCCCACTTTTTCTTACATTCTAAATAAATAAACTTAGATTGAAATTAAAAAAAACTCTTGTGACGATCTTAGAAATTAAGACCTGAACAGATTAGTTTCTATAATTTTTTCTGTAGGACCAACTCCCATTGAGTCTATAGACTCAATGAAAATG
Organism: Caprella mutica; assembly: GCA_947561585.1. Taxonomy (NCBI): domain Eukaryota; kingdom Metazoa; phylum Arthropoda; class Malacostraca; order Amphipoda; family Caprellidae; genus Caprella; species Caprella mutica. Next base: position 80,804 of record CANNZV010001244.1, on the reverse strand, counting down.
TTACCGAGATATTGGAGTCAACAAAAAACCTCATCGGGTTGCTTCGGGGGGACCGAAGGTCCGCCCTAGTTACGACGAAGCCATCAACCCAAAATGGGTGGCTATTATACAACAAAATACACATACCAAATCCCCCCTCCCTACATTATTCGCACCTCTGATCCACTTCCAGCTGCTACAGCGAACTGCAATTTTTTGTACGTTTTCGTTAGACTGTTTTCTAGAGAACTAAACTAAAAAAGAATAACAGTAAAAACTGAAAAAAAAACACTGAACGATCCCCTTAATAGTTAGCACTGTTCATGGCATACTCAAAACTGTTTCATTCAGTCTGCATAGTATGGAACCATGCAACAGATATGATCGTTTTCATCACAAGCATGCGGATGCAACCCATCACGATCTAAGAAAACACAAGAATACCCTTCCTCTGGACTCCCACCGCTCCAACCCACATGGTTATTGGGCATAGCAACTCCTGAAGCCCACATGTAACTGGCACCATCGTCACTGGAGTTCAGACCCACCGTAAAATCTTCATTAGTAAAAACGACGAATTCTGAAAAAAGTGCGCAAATTAAGTCAAACCATCAGGATATCTGTTCCTATGTTAACACCAAATTTCCGAGTACTATGATTGTGGTAAAAGTTGGATATGTTTAGTACTGAATTGAAATTTATAATAATTTCAAAATAAAAAAATTAAATTGATTTATAAAGAAGAAATTTAAATTAAAAAAGCATGTTCAAATTACAACTAACAGAAGAACTGTTCAGATTTGAAAATCATCAATAAATTTTATAATAGAATCGAAATAAAAACAATTGATATCCATATAAAAAACATACATTAAATTAGTCTCTGTGATGATGTACTATCAGAGAAAAGAGTCACTGTGATGATGTACTATCAGAGAAAAGAGTCACTGTGATGATGTACTATCAGAGAAAAGAGTCACTGTGATGATGTACTGTCAGAGAAAAGAGTCACTGTGATGATGTACTATCAGAGAAAAGAATCACTGGGATGGTGTACTATCAGAGAAAAGAGTCACTATGATGATGTACTATCAGAGAAAAGATTCACTGTGATGATGTACTATCAGAGAAAAGAGTCACGGTGATGATGTACTATCAGAGAAAAGAGTCACTGTGATGATGTATTATCAGAGAAGAGAGTCACTGTGATGATGTACTATCAGAGAAAAGAGTCACTGTGATGATGTACTATCAGAGAAAAGAGTCACTGTGATGATGTACTATCAGAGAAAAGAGTCACTGTGATGATGGACTATCAGAGAAAAGAGTCACTGTGATGATGTACTACCAGAGAAGAGAGTCACTGTGATGATATACTATCAGAGAAGATAGTCACTGTGATAATGTACTATAAGAGAAAAGAGTCACTGTGATGATGTACTATCAGAGAAAAGAGTCACTGTGATGATGTACTATCAGAGAAAAGAGTCAATGTGATGATGTACTATCAGAGAAAAGTGTCACTGTGATGATGTACTATCAGAGAAAAGAGTCACTGTGATGATGTACTATCAGAGAAAAGAGTCACTGTGATGATGTACTATCAGAGAAGAGAGTCACTGTGATAATGTACTATAAGAGAAAAGAGTCACTGTGATGATGTACTATCAGAGAAAAGAGTCACTGTGATGATGTACTATCAGAGAAGAGAGTCACTGTGATAATGTACTATAAGAGAAAAGAGTCACTGTGATGATGTACTATCAGAGAAAAGAGTCACTGTGATGATGTACTATCAGAGAAGAGAGTCACTGTGAAGATGTACTATAAGAGAAAAGAGTCACTGTGATGATATACTATCAGAGAAAAGAGTCACTGTGATGATGTACTATCAGAGAAAGGAGTCTCGGTATTGATTTATTATCAGAGACAAGAGTTACAAATGTTTCATGCTAGAGACTTTATTATTACCTTTCAGGTGGTTTATAAACTGAATCATAGTCGAGTCATCCTTAGGAGTGCAGTGCAGTGCTCCAACATTCGAACATTCAGTGTATTGATCTGATAATGCCCTCTTTTTGCTCAGCATTATCAAATGATATGAATCTTCTTTAATCATGAGTTTGGAGACTTCTTGATCGCAGGTTTCCTCATTTTCCGCTGTAATTTAGGAGAATAATTCATGCAGAACAAGTCGGTAACTAGTGGATAATTTCATCATAGTTACAACTCAAAACTCATTATGAATTACAGAATAAATAATTGATAGTTCAAGAAATTAAAACAATTTCAAACCAACTTGGAAAATTAATTGCATTGAACGAATAGCAAGGATGAAGACACAATAGCCGATATGACAGAGTAACTAATGTGACACACAGTAACAACTTACTTGAAAAAAATTCTAATGGATGATTCACTTCGGTCTAAAAAAATTCAATTACTAAATGGCACGATACACTGATAAGATTCTTCCCTCATATCAAAAAGTGAACATATTTTTGCAACTCTATCTTAATTGCCAACTGACCCTTGTTACCTGGGTACAAAATTATAACCATATTAGACAATTATTCTAAATTTATTTTTTCCGTCCTATTCTCGTCAAAAGTATTGTGTATGTGTGCAATCCCAGCATGAGAAAAGGTTGATGTTAATGATACAATAGCCATTCGTATCCTGCACAAGTTCTACCATTAAAAATTCTGCTCGTATTTCAGCAGGGGACTGATCTATGTTGCGTTAGAAAAAAAGCTTATAAATTAAACGCAATGTGAAGGGCTCCGTTAAAATTAATTGCAGCTAAACTTTTTGCAATGAACATTTTTTCAAATGCGGCGTTGAGAAACGCAAATTTGAAGGGGGCCTTACTCGAATGAAATTCTTGAAACTAACTGTCAAAATAATACACTATCGCTTAATCGATTATTCATACTGACAATAATCAAATGTTATATAAATCTAAGTAAGAAACTCTCAATAAACCCCCCATAAAAATAAAAAAATTAAAAAAAATTAAAGAACTAATATTAAGATGATGATTTCAAATGATTCATTCGTACATTGCGAATCTTTCGAAGTTAGAAATAGTGGAGGTAAGATTCAACTTACTGAAAGTGTTGACTGGTCTTCCATCTTTGACTGTTAAAGTCCAATCATAGTTGCATGATAGTTTTACGGTATCATCAGGATCTGTAAACGTTTCGAAAATATATTATTTTTTGACAACGAAAATTTTCAGTCTATCATTTGTGTAATCAAATTGGGATAGCTATTAATTGTCTCTATTTTTTACCGAGATATTTCGTCCACGGGCAATTCATGTACGAATTGGTTTATTTTGTAGTAAAAAGTTTGTAAATACTTCATTTTACTTCACTTAAAATAATTTACATTAAATAGTAAGGAACACCCGTTGTTGGTGGTAATTAACAATTCATTTTTTTATTATTAAGCTATGACAATTATATTTTCAAATTTTATTATAAACAAAGATATTAATTACTTATTTTCTTAAACAATAAAACTTAAGAGAATCATTGATGAGAGACACAATAATAGTTTCTCCACAATTATTTTCATGGCACTATTTAAGATACACAGTCAAGAGCAGCCCTTAGTTTTTCCCTTCGCAAAATTGCGAAACTTTTGTTTTGCTTGGCCTTCTCTTGCTTATTTATTCATTTGTAATACTGTTATCATAAATTAATGGTTAATTGTTATTCAGATAACTCAAAATCGTTCAACCAAAATGCCTGAAATTTAGTGGAACGATTGCTCATTATCGAGGAACCATTTGCTGTTTCTTGAACCTTATAACCAGTTCATAATTTTATGATATACTCCATGTAAGATAAATGAGATCCACTTGTACGCACTTCTTGCAAACTTTAACCAAGAATGTGATCAGCTTGGAGTGGTGCACTCTGAGTATAATTGTTTAGTCTCAGGCAGATATGAGACACGCTACACTCCGTCCAAGAAATCTGTCCGGTATTTATAATAGTCAAGTATTTATCTAGGGATTTGGTTTGTTAGATTCAGTTTTTAATTAGAATATGCTTTTAATAAATATATACCATTTCTGGGATCCCATATGCTTGTAGTAGAATAATGATATTACAGTGAACAACTTTCTTTTATATCTATGAAGAGATATTATCAAAGATAAGAGTGCATAATGTGTGATAACTAAATATACTCCCATCGGAAGAACTAATGGAAAAAGAATGTCCTTAACACTCTGCTTGTTCTCTAATTTTATCTAGTTTGTAGTTATTTTGTTGTTATGTCTTTTTCAATTTATTGATAGATATGGTGTGTTCTTTGTTAATTTTCAAGATGCTATTGAAAACTATTGAACAATATCATACGTTTCCTATATTTTTAAAAATGTGTACATTGTTTGGCCTTATTGTTTAAATTCTGGATTCGTATATTTTGAAGCCAATAAATGTTCATCTTGTAGACAGGTTGCCTTTAAGAAGCGAAAGTTTTCTCGGGCCTAAAATTCCATTTCTATTTCTGATCATTCATATTGTTTAGTAAATATCATATATTTGTCTCTGATTATGTGATCAATTGTAAAAAATTAAATTCGAATATATAAATGATTAATATCTGTACCTTGTATAATTTTTCTCGTATAAAGTTTTGTTTTTATAAATATAAACTGAATTAGAATAGCCACAAATCATACTGTACGTGTAAATTTAGCAAATCTTATTGACTTATTGAAAAATTTCTATGTTAGGAATTATACGGTTATTATTCACATCGTATATTAATTCTGAATTTTGTTCTAAATATACAATTTTTAAAAATTGGTGGATTTTTGGTCGAGGCAGGCAGCTTTAAAATCCAAAATGTTATTTATGTTTCAGTACCTGCATCAACGTCCACATAGACCAATTGGGAATGGTTTTTGGAACAGACATCTGTTTGACTGTAGAGACTATCCGAAATTTGGCATTTTCCTTCGTCATACAGGAACATCTTGGAGCCTATAATGAGTGTTATTTTGTAGACACACCAATTAGGTACTTATTTAATAAAATCATTCCTATATTTACATCAAAATCTCATAAGGGCAAGGCTTACCTAATATGCTATTGAAAAGATTCATACGTAACGAAATGGTCACATTTTCAAGACGGTAATTTAAACTTGATGGTGAATGTTTTTAAAAGATTCGAGTTTTTGGACATCTAAATGTCTATTCCTCATCAGGTCTGAACAAACCTATTCTAAATATATTGATTAATCCATCTTTTGCTTTTGTTCTTGATAATGAATAGACATTTGGCGAGTCGAAAACTCAAAGCTTTAAATAATCATAAACGTTGAGTTTAAATTAACCTCTATAAAATAACCAATCTCTTCATTTGAGTGGATATGATAGTGCGTATTTTACTAACCTGAAGCAGCAGCTGCACCTGCACACTCCTCAAAAGTCCTAACTGTGTTGTTATTTCTCCAGATGCCGGGTTTTAATATTATATCTTCAGGACTAGCAATGTATTTCACAAACTTCACGTCTGTATCGGCAGGCTCAATGGAGCCATCGTGCAGGTTATTTCATCCTCTGCATCAGTAGGAACCTGTCCTTCAGCAAGTATGGAAACCTGTTATGTAAAGAAAAACAACAAAATACCTTTAATGCTGTGTTTAAATTATCCTCTGATAATAGGGACTTCCCGTTGAGTATGAATCTTTACAACTAAATCGGAAAACAACAGTTTGAGATGTAGGAACAAACAATCTCACACTAGGTGATTGAGTTATTTATTATATATTCTCATTACTTTACTGAGTCAATATGGCTTGTTTTAGTTCAGGATTAAAATGATTACTAATCCAGCTGACAGCTGAAATTGTACGTCGAGTAATAACACAATTATTAATCAATATGAAATAGTAGCCGATAGTAAGTTGCAAAAAGATGTTTTGTTCTCTATTGGAAGGATTTTCCAGTGATACATCCACGGACATTTCGTCCACTTCCAATTCGTCCACGGCCAATTCTTCTACGAAATTCTTTATTTTGTATTATATATATATAATTAGCATATATTTTATATTATAATGTCTTTTTTTATTTTTTATTTAATGCATGTAAGGGAAGTTCTACCAGTAAAACTCTTCTACATATAATGAAGTCATGTGTAATGAACCATTCTGATTTTCAATCCTGATAAATGAAATGAGCTGTTAAATGATTATACTTGAGAAAGAAAGTATTTTGTATAGTCTGACATGAAAAGGTCAGCTTTCTATTCATCTCTCTTTTCCTCTATAGAGGAGTAAATCCTCTATAGTGAACTTGTTGAAGTTCACTATAGAATATTTGTACAGTATCGTCAACAGAGAGTGTTCTCTACTTCTATAAAGCAAAATATATATAATTAATATTTATAGAGAAATAGTTGGCTTTGGCTTATTTTCTTTATAGAATTGCTTAATGTGGCTTTGATTTGAAGAGATCTATTTTATTTGGATGTCTTTTTAGCATATTACTTTTCCAGAAAGTAATATCTGATTCATTGCAAATCGGCTTTTTTTTCTAAGAAAAGTTTAGCCTCCACACAAATCGTTCTCGAATTATAATATACAGTAAATATTGCTTCTTCCTAATAATAATGCGAGTGACCTTCCGGAGATTCAATGTGTACTATGAATTGAAATTTGAGCATTTTATAAGATTAATCTACTTAAACTATCGAATAATTTATAAGTTATGATCATTTGAAAAATAGACCTGAAATAGCCCGGTATATAATATATAATAACTCAACCCTAGTAACTTAGGCACGGGAGCGCCAGTCCTCATGGAAAAATAAGAATAATTTCAATTTGAAACCGTTTAGAAAACTGTTTTGCATAACTTTTACTTATTCATATAATTACATATGATTTGACAAAAACGAAGGTAATAATCGGTAAGATATTCATATTATGAGCATTTATTTTAATATAATAGGATTATATCAGAGCAAACTCCAGTCATGAGATGCACCTGAAAAATGCTGAAAGTCTCATTAAACTGTAACCCTTATAGCGGCTTCGTTGACGTGCCAGATTATTTGCGCGCACCAAGCTCCGTACAGAGTGACAAGCTATGACCATACAATCATACATAAGAAATATTTGTTTCTAATCTTTGTTCATTAATTTTATTTCAAATGGAAAATTATTCTTTGTCTGTTATCAATTGATTTGTAAATATCAAATGAAGGATTTTATGAAGAAATGTTTTCGAAAAGTCAATTGGTTTCAGTAATGACTACTGCGCCCGCACCAGCGGCTAGGTTAATTAGTTAATACTTGAGGGCTAGGCTACTAGGACTAAGCAAAACCATTTCGTATGAACACATATAAAATATTTACCCACCAATTTAGTTATAAAATTTGATATTATAATCGGCTTTATAATTTACTGGATCTTTATCAGTACAGAATTTACGTTCCTTTTAAAATTAGCCCCGTTGAATAATTCGCATTAGATAATTAGTAATAAGTATTTAAAATGAAATGAAATAGCTAGATGTGTGGTGGTGCATTTTAAATTAAATAATCTTGCAGTAAAAGTTCTCAACAAGTGAAGTAAGAAGTGGGAAAAAAATTGGCAGTTTTAGATCCAGAAACACTTACATGGCTTATTTTGTGATATTTTGTTAAGTGCGAAATTTTCTCGATTAAGTTCTAATAAAAAAAATTCGTGAAAATTTAGCTAATATACTTGTTATCAAATAAGAATTTATTAAGGAATAATTGAACTAAACTTTTGATTAATATAATAATAATTGAGTGATAAATTTTGTTGTGTGAACTTGATTTTGATATTTGACATTTCGAGTCTAAAGGTAATGCTAATTAGTTCTGTGAATGATAGATTTTACTAAATGATTTCCACTCTGAACTGCGGCACTGAGTAATCTGAACTATACGGATCTTTTCTGTTTTCTGGGTACATTTGAAGATAATGAAAATAATGCTAATAATATTATATCATGTATGAGCGTTATTAATTAATGATAATGATATTCAATGATTTGGAGAAATCGATATAATAATTTAAATAACGATTGAAAATGTAATTCCTATATGATCGAAAATGTGAAACCGTCCGCTAACTTAGAAGTTATCCCATTATTCAAAAGATCTGCTTCCAAATCGCCATAATGCCGATTTGTTCAAGGAAATTGTTATTAGCCACTATTATAATAGTGGCTAGGAAGGATCTTTTCATCATACCGTGAAGTGGCTATGAAGGATCTCTTCAGTGTACCTTGTAGTGGCTAGGAAGGATCTTTTCTGTGTTCCGTGAAGTGGCTATGAAGGACCTTTTAGTGTACTGTGTAGTGGCTAGTAAGGATCTCTTTAGTGTAACGAATAGTGGCTATGAAGGATCTTTCCTGTGTACCGTGTAGTGGGTAGGAAGGATCTTTTCAGTAGACCATGTAGTAGCTAGAAAGGATCTTTCCAGTGTACTGTGTAGTGGTTAGGAAGGTTCTTTTCTTTGCTCTGTGTAGTGGTTAGAGAGGATTTTTTTCAGTTAATGTGTAGTGGCTATGAAGGATCTTTGCTTTGTACCTAGTGTAGTGGTTAGGAAGGATCTTTCCAATGCACCGTGCAGTGGCTAGGAAGGATCTTTCCATTATATTGTAGTGTACCGTGTAGTCACTAAGAAAGATCTTTTCAGTGTACCGTGTAGTGCTAGGAAGGATATTCTCAGTGCACTGTGTAGTGAGAAGGAAGGTTCTTTTACCGTGTAGGTGCTAGTAAGGATCTTTTCAGTGTACCTTGTAGTAAAGATATTTTCAGTATCCTGTTTAGCTGCTAGGAAGTATCTTTTCAATGTACTGTGTAAAAGATAGGAAAGATCTTTTCTGTGCACCGTGTTGTGGCTAGGAAAGATTTTTTCAGTGTACTGTGTAGTTGCTAGGAAGGATCCTATATGTATACTGTGTGGTGGCTAGGAAGGGTCTTTTCAGCTTACTGTGTTGTGGCTAGGAAAGATCTTTTCAATGTGATGTGTAGTGGCTAGAAAGGATCTTTACAGTGTAGTGTGTAGTGACTAATAAGGATTTTCTCAGTGTGCACTGTACAGTGTAGTTGTTAGATGTGATCATTTTTAGCGCAATAAGTGTTTTTTTAAACGCAGTATACTGAAAATTTCCAAGAAATTTCGAATAATGAACTCCTTAGCGTAAGTAGCTATATTTGTGTTATTTGCGTCTTGTAACTCTCATTTTATGTAGGTTTTGGTGTCATATCGGCTATTCTTTTATTTCGGTTAATGTTTATTTTCTTCAGTTCTCACCTCAGCCATGTAGAGATTTCGAACAGAGAAGACATCTCTCACCTGAAACAAAATGTAATGATGACAACAGTGGAAAGTATAGCAAAATCATTTCTCTTCAGAAATAAATATAATATCAAAGTAGTTATCTAACAACAGTTGCCTTATAAAAAAATGAAGAAATAGACAATAAAGCGTCAGGAATATCTAACGACATGTGCCAGTATGTAAATATAATTGATGAATAATACAATTATCGAGTGAAATTTATCATGTGCTGTCGAAAAAGTTAAAACAGTTTACTAATTTTACATTTATAAAAAGAAACTGTACTAATTGTAAAGATTTATTAATATTAATTTGAGTACGCAAACAATTTGTATGATTAGAAAAGAATAGGTAATTGGAAAAATTTATGAAATTATCATCATGTAGTGACTGTCATTTTTGATAGCATAACAATCTATAATATACTAGGAGCCGCTCCTATCTCATTGTCTGTCCGTGAAACACACTTGCAGTATATTAAAAACACATATTAAAAATAAAAAATAAATATTTTTAGCAGTATGACTATACCCAATCACTGAACACTGTTCAATCAAGAAACTATACCCAAATCATCGGTCTTTACCAAAACACTGAACATTTACCAAATCACCGAAAAATACCTAAATCACCGAACTACACCCACTTCACCTCTTTTACAATAATTAGGTGTCAATGTTATTCGTCACAATTGTAGCTCATACATACAATCAATGAAATTTCATTGCCGTTTTTGCAATTCTTCTGTCTTCCAAACGATATGGAAGCGAGCTAATGCTAATTAAGCAATTTGTTGTAAATCGAATTCAAATTCTAAACGTACAAGAACTCTCAGAAGATCTCAATATCATTTTTTCAATGAACAATATATAAATATTGTAGAATTTTTTTTCGACGCTTTCTTATTTATTACATTAAACATTTATATGTATAAAAAAGTAACGATAATTGAAGTGTAAATTATCAATGCCTTCAGGTAAGTTACATGAATTGTTCTAAAATAAAATGAGAATGTTTCTATATCCAAGAATTACTTTCTAAGTCAGATATTTTAAGCAATCTTATTGAATGAAATGTGATAATAAAACCACCAGTTAACTAAAAAGGTATACACAAATTCAGTGAAATTAAATCACATAATTTTGAAAGAAAATTTGAATTTTTTACCATCACTACTGATAAAATTTTACCCAAAATTTAAAATACAAATAAATCTATATAATTATAAAAATATATTAAAAATATCATCATTGTTAACAATTAAATTAATAGATAACTTTATCACTGAACTTACCATTAGAGAAAGGAAAAGGAAACTAAAAACTCTCATTTCAGATGGGTTCATGTGTGCAGAAAAATTAAAATAATTAAATTTGTATATCTGTTGGATCACGAAGAAAAAAAATCAAATAACCGCATTAAATTATCAGCGTGACAGTTTTCAGGATGTTCAATAATTTTTATGACAACTTTTTTTAATGATTATAGAACTAGTAAAAATAATTCCATGATATAATTTCATCAACATTTTTAAAGTAATTGGGCTTAGTGATGCTATTAAAGGTTAAGCTTATATTCAAACTTCTGTGACAGCAAAAGTTGTGAAATTGCAAAAAATATTGTACTAATAATAATTGAACACCTGTTATCTAAACACAAATTCTCACAACCTTCACCCACTGTACCAGACTTGCTAATGGAGTTTAGGCTCACACCACCACTTAAATACCTTCCAGTACACCTGTGATTCATTCAGCTATACTGTAGCTATGTTCCAGATTATAATATTCAATCCTAGTATGTTCCACCCCTGTATGTTCCAGCTCAGTATGTTCCACCCTAGTAAATTCAATATCGTTAAGTTCCACACCGGCAAGGTAGACTCCGGTAAGTTCCACCCTTGTAAGTTCCACCACAGTTAATTCCACCCAGTGAAAAATTAGTTACCAATAGGTCACTGCTATGGACAGTAGGAGGTTAATTTGGAAAATAGTTAATATATTCCGTAAATTATACATTTTGACACTATTGAATCTCATAAGGAGGGGTACGACCCTGGCCCTATTACAAACCCTCCCCTCTCACACACTCTTCAACTGTACCTTAAGCTAACCTTAGGTGAAATACTAAATATTTTGGGATATTAATGTGGGATATACCGCTTTATGTTATGCCAGATGAAATATAGCAGGGTGGAATATTCCTAGATGGAATATACTGGGGTAGGATATACCAAAGTAGAATATACTGCTGTGGGATATATATGGGTGGCACATACCGGGGTAGAATATACTGGGGTGTAATGAGCCGGATTGAAATATGCCAAACTGAATATACCAGGGTGGAATATACAGGGATGGGATATACCGGGGTGGAGTATACCGAGGTAGGAGATACATGGGTTGCATATTCCTGGGTGGAATATACCGAGGTATAATATAAGTACCGGGGAGGAAAATACCGGGGTTGGAATATACACGGATTGAATATACAGGAGTGTAATATACCGGGGTGGAGTATACAGGAGTGTAATATACCGGGGTGGAATATACAGGGGTGTAATATACCGAGAAGGCATATGTCGGGATTGGAATATACAGGGGTGGAATATACACGAGTGGAATATATAGGAGTGGAATATATCGGGTGGATATATTGGGGTAGATATACGGGGTGGATATATTGGAGTGGATATATCGGGTTGGATATACGGGGTGGATATATTGGGGTGAATATATCGGGGTGGATATATCGGGGTGGATGTATCGGGGTGGATATATCAGCGTGGATATATTGGGGTGGATATATCGGGGTGGATATATTGGGGTGGATATATCGGGGGGGATATATCGGGGTATTTATTGAAGAATTTCCTCAAATAAATCAAAGGTTGAAAAGTAAAGTTCATCTCAACCAGTTTTGTATTATTTGTTACCAAAAAATATAAAATTGTCGAAATTTTGTCAAATAATGTTCAAATATTTGTATTCCATTATTGTATGAATAATATTTCATATAAAGTGCTTCTTTGGCTATGAAATCAGCCTTTAATTGCTTAAATAATCAACTATAATATATCATGAATAGATTTATTACAGACCCCTCTTGAAATTAATGTTTTCTATGAAAAGTCAAAGAAAATATTTAAGGGGGTACTGGCAAAAGCTACAAAACTGGTAATATATAACACAATTTTGAATGAAATATCTATTTCATTCTCTAAGTTTCTCTTGAATTTATAAATCAATTTCTTTGTCTAAATTTATGTTACAAATTCGCTGAAACTAGCACATATGATAAATATGAGAATGTCATTTAACCATTATTTCATGATTATTATATAACTAATAAAACTATTAAAAAGACTATTCTGATATTCGTAGCGTACGAATTTCGGCGTACCAGCATCAGTCAGTGGGACAGAAAAGATGTACAAGACAATAACAACAATAAACACTCTGAGTTATCCAAGGAAAACCAGATTTCTTCTCTCGATTGTACGGACAGTACCTATTAAGGTTTTAATGAAGAAGATTGTTACCGGTGTCGAAGAGTGAGGGGAAAAGCTAATTCAGACTGAAGGTGTTGATGCATAAAATGCAATTCTACGAAGATGTTGAGTTATATCAGAGAAGTGACTCTGATATCAGAGGTGAGTGCGTGAATTTCATTCGTATTTTAGGAAGTCAACTAAGTGTTCAGAAAAGTTTTTATTTGTGAACCGATTGTTCAGCAATCTGCACTGTGTAATAGTGTATGCACTTTAGAAAGTAAAGGATAATGATAACCAATATATTTTACTGACACAGGTAATCTGTAATACATAGTGTGTCTCTAATAATTACTGATATTAACAGTAATTATAATTGATAAATATTTTGTGCTTCTATTCTGGGAAAGACCCTATTACTGGAGAGTTAAAAACGAATATAATTGGTCATAAACGTAAATACGTAAATGAAAGCCAAATACTTTAATGAAAGCCAAATACGTAAATGAAAGCCAAACACGTAAACGCCCCTTTGCTCCCTTTAGATCCGTCTTACCCCCCATCCTTGGGTGGGTTGTAATGCCTCTACTTGCCAAAAAACTGTGACAGCACCTAAAATTCCTATTCCAACCAAAAAAATATATATTTATATCGTGATTTTTTAACACTACCGTCTTCATTTGGACCACTTCTGGGGAGCTAGTAGTCGCATAATATAAATTTGGGATATGAAATTCCAAACAATGAAGACCCCTTTTCAGCATAAAGAAGTAGACAATTTTCTCCTAATTTGTTGAGTTGACCCATACTTACATTTTTAAAAAGCGAACATAGGAGAGGCTAGTAAACATACTACGAGAATTATTATGTTAGATGCCTTATTGTTATTGTGCAAATTATTTATTTTCAATATAAACGAAAATAGAATATGCATGTTAGTTTATAAAATATAAACAGATAATTAATACAAAGAGTGTACAATCTTGTTCTAAACTACGTGCCACACTTTTGTGCAGATCACAAATTTTGGGATAAAATGAGTAAAAATCAATGAAATAAAATGAAATTTGCAGTTAATATGGAAACCCTCACTAGAAGGTTATGTATAAAATTTGAAGGTAATCCGTTGTTTATTAACCGAGTATGATCAATTTTTACATTATTTAACCGTGCTACGCTCTTGTGTTTGTTGTCCTCACATTTTTAAATATCGAAAATGAGTCGCCGCCCGTGTCTTTCTGACTCTGAAAAGAGTAAGATAGTATCCATGCTGGCTGAGGGACATGATGCAAAGTCTATTTCCACTGAAATCGGTCGTGACCCACGTACAGTGAAGAAATTTATTGATGATCCCATGAGGAAGGTCACTCGTAAGGATAAGAGTAAGTGGAAAGTAGTAACCAGGCGGAACTTGTTCAGGATCAAGAGGGAACTCAAGAGGAACTACACTGCCACAAGTGGGGAAATTTTCAAGAGTGCAGGTATGGAGGAAGTCCCCAAAACCACTCGTTGCAGGATCTTGAGAAGTATGGCTTCTCATGTTTCACCCGTTATCAGTCTTCCTTTGAAGGAGTCACACAAGAAAGCAAGAGTTTCTTGGGCTGAGAAGTATCTCAAGACAGACTTCCAGACTGTGCTCTTCACTGATGAGATGCGAGCGACTCTTGACGGCCCTGACGGTTGGGCAAAGTCATGCACTGCCCATGGCTCTTCTCGTCCTCAGAGGATTCGTCGTCAACAAGGAGGAGGAGGTGTTATGATGTGGGCTGGAATACTTGGAGACAGATTGGTGGGACCCTTCCGTGTACCAGAGGGCGTTAAAATCACGTCAGCTAATTATATTATCTTTTTGAAGAACAATTTTGTTCCGTGGCTGAAGAGGCAACCAGCTACACTCAAGAAAAAGATCATTTTCATGCATGATAACGCCCCGTCCCATGCAGCTACAGCCACCCGCAGTTACCTGAAAACTCTTAAGTTCTCGGATGATAAATTGATGGTCTGGCCCAGCCTCTCACCGGATTTAAATCCAATTGAAAACCTCTGGTCCATATTAAAACAAAAGTTGTATGCGGGAGGACGTCAATTCACAAACAAGAAGGACCTCTGGAGGGAAATTGAGAAAATCTGTGAGAAGATAACACCAGATACTATAAATAAGTTGACTAGCTCCATGGATAGACGTCTTTTGAGGGTCGTTGACAAGAGGGGAGGTTTTACTGGGTATTGATAATTAAAATGCAGTTTTTGTTATAATTTCATTAATTTTGTATTTTCGAAGTAATTAAATTTGCACTCTTGTAGCTCCTGCATATAAATAACACTTTTTGAGTTAAATAAAATTGTTTTTGAACGTTATATAAGCACTTTTATCCTCCTGCACAAGAGCGTGGTACTCTGAAATTATACCTTTTTAGGAAAAATCCTTGTCAATTCACCAATAAGTATCACAGGCATTTGAAATTTCTTGGCATGTTACATCTGTATTGGACAAGTGTCTACTGAAAATTTCAATGGATTTGGATGAGTTATACTCATTTTACAGCAAAATGTGTGATATGCACAAAAGTGTGGCACGTAGTGTATAGCGTCATATTATTACGAACGCAGGTTTAGAAAACTTTTATAGCATATAAAAAATATCTACTACCGAATAAAATTTGATGTGGTTGCAGATTACTTATAATAATATTAAGAAAGATTATCTATACTATAATAAGAGCCACGTCCGTCTGTCTGTGTGTCACAAATTGTGACACAACCTGTGTGTCACAATTTGTGTTAAATGTTCATTCTATCAACAGCGCCTCAAAAAGTTGATATAAAAAGAGAAAAATCAAAGAAACAGTAATTGAAAAAGTCTAATAATTTCCCGCAGTATCATTGATACAGCGGTCACACTAAAATTAATCATTGAAAATGTAAAAGTTTTGACCCTAAGGAGTAAAAACAATAATTTTAATAAATTATATATATGTTTATATATGTATCCATTTCAACATAATTTGGATCTTTCCCATTTGACGACCCCCACCAAATTTGATTTGAATTTTTTTTACATGTATTGTTGTCCATAGAATCTAAAACTCATAACCGTTTTTGGTAGGAACTATAATACTTTTTGAGATATGTGGGTTAAAGTTATTTATTTCCTATGTATTTACTGAAGGATTGAGAACTTTGAAAAAACTCGTGTTTTCATTGAAATTACTCAAACATTATAGATTTTTTACATGAAACTGCAATGTAGTTTGTTGTATCCGTTAGTTTGTTGTATTGCACACTTCATGATTGATTAATGACCTGACAGGGGGGTTGAATCATTCATGTTTCCGTGATATTTTCCATTTATTACTTCAATACTGACTGATATATATGTAATAAAGGATGTGCCGCCCCCCATAATCCCTGCCAGGTCATTAATCATTCATGAAGTATGAAGTACAACAAAATAGCGGATACAAAAAACTACGGTGTGCAGACGTTCCGTCGACAGGACGTTTCGTCAACAAGACGATTCGTCAACAAATTTACGTAAATGGGATATTAACGAATTCTAATGTTACAAAACAGAATAATGTATCAAACGATCAGTTTAAAAAAATAGAATAATGGTAGAGATGAAAATTAATAAATAAATTTCAATCGTTTTTCTACTCTTATACTAAACCAAAAAACTCAATAATACCAAATTATCTCAAAGTAATTTAATACTTTTAAAAGGTGATATTTAAAATTTAATACAATTTCCTCTCAATAATATCCGTTTCATAATAATGAGATTTCTTTCGTCGGATTTGTCATTGACCAGTCATTATCAGTAGGTAAATGCCCCCTGTTTGACTAGTGCAAGTATTTGGTAATTGAGTGGTAATCTTAAACTGAATTGCAAGATTTTATAAAAAACTGACAGTTGAATGGTTATCAATATTTTAGGTTATTTTTCTACCAAAAAGTGATTCTTAGAAACAAGTAGTTGGCTTAGAATAGAAAATGAAACGGTGTCACATTTTCAAAATTTGATCTTGTAAGAAAAAAATATTTAAAATCCTCTCCAGGAAAATTATGAGTTTATTACATAATATTGCAGAACTAGGGTATTATTATTAACATTCTCAAACTACTCGCAAAGACACCTTTAATCTAGCCAACACGGCAAGATTCGCGAGGCAGTTGTCACACGAGGCTCTTTATAAACAAATAATTTAATTTAAGAATGCTCTTTGTGTGTTGATTTAGTCCTTTAGTTTCAATGATTTCATTATTTGCTACGATATATTTTGTCTTGCATATATAATATTTCAAATTACTTTATACAATAATTTGTTATTATGTATCAAGATGATCTGGTTTAGTGTTAAAGTAGAAAAACGATTGAAATTAATTTAATAGTTTTGTTTTGTAACATTAGACTGTGTTAATATCCAATTAACGAAAATTTGTCGACGAAACGTACGTCTGTCAACCCAAACTACAATACTGTTTCATGTAAAAAATCTGAAATGTTTGAGTAATTTCAATGAAAATTCTCAATCCTTCAGTAATACATAGGAAATAAATAACTTCAAACCCTCATATCTCAAAAACTATTAGTTTCTACAAAAAACGGTTATGATTTTCGGATTCTATGGACGAAAGTACTTATAAAAAATAATTTAAATTAAATTTGATTGGGGGCATCAAATGAGATAGATCCATAATCTTGAACCCATTACAATAATTGAACTCTCACTAAATGAATAACAGGCACTAGTTTAGTACTAGTGTAATACAATTATATAATATACTCAGTTTTAAGAAAAAAACTTTAAACAAGCTTTATTGGAGCTCAAAATATAAGAAAGAAGTTCAAATTCGAAACTAGAAGAAGGATTTGTATCTATTTGAATGAATATATTATGAAAAATACTATTAGGAAACGGTAATTTTGAACGAAACGTAAATGAAATATTCTTATCAAAATCCGTAGATTTATTATTTTGCATATTTTAAAATTGTAAATGAGTTCCAATTAGTTAGTTGTGTAATATTTTCTAAATAATATTTTATACACATATATTTTAATTTATTACTTTAATGCTTTAGTATGCCTTTTTTTATATGTAGCAATATTATTAACTTTAATGTAGCTAATAATTTCCTAATTTTTTAATTACCAAATAATAGTCACAAATAGAGTATTAGGTCGGTCATTTGATATTGTATATCATTTTGCCAATTATTACAGAATAATATTTAGATATAATTTATAGGGTTAGTTACGAGTCATCGGACGGTTCCACATTTTCGGTCATACAGAAAAATGGGACAAAATAATTAATATTCAACCCTATCATTATTAGTAATGATTGATTATGTGTAACTGTCCAATAACTCGAAATTTACCCTAGGAAAATGCTGCATAGATATCATAGTTGGTATCTTTTCTCTCAGTTCTCCTTTTGATTTGGTTGAGGTGAGACGTGCCTCTCTCCTTCTCTCCCAGCCTACCAAACCCTTCACCTCTTTACATGCTATAACTACCAGTCAGAGTGACAGCGTGATGTGCCACACTAGTATGTCTAGTTTGGCGGCACTAGTCCTGTGTCTAGTGGTGTTTTTGACGGTCGAATCGGGGGGTGTTTCGCCGCAAGGGGGCTCGTGTTCGGAAGACCAATTGGTACAGTACGAAGTTCAACTTAAAACTTTTTGGGACAAGGAGAAGTTTCCGAAACATTACCCAAAATGGAGACCCCGGGCCCAGTGGACCAAATTAATTGGTGAGTTATTTATTAGAGAAAATGGTAATAGATTTTCAAATTTAGATCAATGTTTCATTATGAAGATGAAACCGAGTTGGATTGAAGGTTTTCGAACAGAGTTTAGGGGGTAGGCTTCAAGTTATCGAACAGTTTCACATTTTCGAACTCGTCAGTTCATAATTAATATACATTTTTTCTGAAATGATCGAAAATGTGGAACCGTTCGATAACTCGAATATCACCCAAAGACAGAATATGTATTATTATGAAACAATTGAAACTATTTAACGCGTATAAATACCACACAATGAAACATGGAGTTTTACTAAAATTATCAATCATATTTTCTAGACTTTAACTAGTCATGCTTATGTTTTCTTCGATGTTGTTATCTGTGTATTGAGCAGATTAATTTGAAGATGTAATTTTCAAATGAAATAATAGCGCAGTACGAGGTAGTAGCGCAGTACGAGGTAATAGCGTAGTACGAGGTAATAGCGCAGTACGAGGTAATAGCGCAGTACGAGGTAATATCGCAGTACAAGGTAGTTGCGCAGTACGAGTTTATAGCGCAGTACAACGTAATATCGCAGTACGAGGTAATAGCGCACTACGAGGTAATAGCGCACTACGAGGTAATAGCGCACTACGAGGTAATAGCGCACTACGAGGTAATAGCGCACTACGAGGTAATAGCGCACTACGAGGTAATAGCGCACTACGAGGTAATAGCGCACTACGAGGTAATAGCGCAGTACGAGGTAATAGCGCAGTACGAGGTAATATCGCAGTACGAGGTAATAGTGCAGTACAAGGTAATAGCGCAGTACGAGGTAATAGCGCAGTACGAGGTAATAGTGCAGTACGAGGTAATAGCGCACTACGAGGTTATAGCGCACTACGAGGTAATAGTGCAGTACGAGGTAATAGCGCAGTACGAGGTAATAGCGCAGTACGAGGTAATAGTGCAGTACGAGGTAATAGCGCAGTACGAGGTAATAGCGCAGTACGAGGTAATAGTGCAGTACGAGGTAATAGCGCACTACGAGGTTATAGCGCACTACGAGGTAATAGCGCACTACGAGGTAATAACTTAAAACACGAGACAATCTCATAGTTCGATGAAATGATGTAGTATCAAGAAGCAGCGCAATACGAGGTAAAACACGCACCGTACCATGAAATCGCGTAATACGAGGTTCATAGAAAACTGTTTTTGCGTAATAGGAAGTGGGGATATTATCAAATTTTTTCTCAAGTAATTCAAAATTTTACGAAGTGTTTGACAGTGTGTACGGGACACATACACTATTTCTAACTATCACCCCTATCAATTTTCTCTATGTTTAGATATCGTTTACTTAGTTCCCTGTTAACTAGCTTATGTAACCATTATACCTATGCATCTTAAACTAGCTAAACAGTTTTAAATTAGCAAGGTAATAGAATTAAAGTAACACGGGGGTGCGGTGAGACATGTAAAACAATAACAACATTTAATGGCATTATTGTTATGTCGTACTTTAAATGTAAAGAGTTTAGTTTGTTCTATTATTCTTATAGATTTTATGAGTATTTCTCTCATTCACTCACTATGTGTTTTTGCTCATTAGTCACTGTAAGCACAGTCGATCATCCTCATAAGTAATTATCATAAACGTCACTCATAATTTATTACCATCTGAAGTCTACTTCTATATTCTACTAATCTAGTTCAATTCTTCAATATCAATTATATTTAAATGAGTTTTAAAAGGAGTTGTCTCTTAACAGATTTAAAAACCTGAATACTTAATAACTGAAATTGAACTTAATCAAATATTCTTAATTTGATTTAGGCTCAATTTAGTGAAAGTATATTTTTTCAGTTTAAAATTCATTTCATTCACAAAGTCCTACACTGTGCATCTCTCCCCGGTGTACTAACCGGAGAGTGTTAAAAATCTCCAAGGTTGACTGTCACTTCTTCTCCAAAGAAGACATAGGAGATAAATAAGGTGGTGCTGATGTATTCAAAGTAGTAGCACCCAGTAAAGGTACTACAACTTTATCAATTCGCAAATAGTTCCATTCACTTTCATCCATTTCGAAATATTCGGATTCAAAGAATAGACTTAATAAGGTATGATGGCTAAATTATTTCTAGCGCGTCTCATTTCACATAATTATACGTCGTGTGTGTACACTGTGCATTTCACATGTTAGAGGTATAGTTAGAAAAAAAGCCAATTAGAAAATAGTCCCATGTTATCTGCGTGACTCTTTCTATGTAACTTATAATTCTTTTTTATTAAAGTTATAGTGAAACTTTATCGACATTCTATAAATTATGTATTTTTTTATTGAAACCGATGAAATATTTGGGTACCTATTTAGAAATGAATGAAGTCAATGAAATGAATGAAGTCAATGAAATGAATGAAGTCAATGAAATGAATGAAGTCAATGAAATGAATGAAGTCAATGAAATGAATGAAGTCAATGAAATGAATGAAGTCAATGAAATGAATGAAGTCAAGGAAATGAATGAAGTCAAGGAAATGAATGAAGTCAATGAAATGAATGAAGTCAATGAAATGAATGAAGTCAATGAAATGAATGAAGTCAGTGAAATGAATGAAGTCAGTGAAATGAATGAAGTCAATGAAATGAATGAAGTCAGTGAAATGAATGAAGTCAGTGAAATGAATGAAGTCAGTGAAATGAATGAAGTCAATGAAATGAATAAAGTCAGTGAAATGAATGAAGTCAATGAAAAGAATAAAGTCAATGAAATGAATGAAGTCAATGAAATGAATGAAGTCAGTGAAATGAATGAAGTCAATGATATGAATGAAGTCAATGTAATGAATGAAGTTAGTGAAATGAATGAAGTCAGTGAAATGAATGAAGTCAGTGAAATGAATGAAGTAAGTGAAATGAATGAAGTCAATGAAATGAATGAAGTCAATGTAATGAATGAAGTTAGTGAAATGAATGAAGTCAGTGAAATGAATGAAGTCAGTGAAATGAATGAAGTTAGTGAAATGAATGAAGTCAGTGAAATGAATGAAGTCAATGAAATGAATGAAGTCAATGCAATGAATGAAGTTAGTGAAATGAATGAAGTCAGTGAAATGAATAAAGTCAGTGAAATGAATGATGTCAATGAAATGAATGAAGTCAATGCAATGAATGAAGTTAGTGAAATGAATGAAGTCAATGAAATGAATGAAGTTAGTGAAATGAATGGAGTCAATGAAATGAATGAAGTCAATGAAATGAATGAAGTCAATGAAATGAATGAAGTCAATGCAATGAATGAAGTTAGTGAAATGAATGAAGTCAGTGAAATGAATAAAGTCAATGAAATGAATAAAGTCAATGAAATGAATAAAGTCAATGAAATGAATGAAGTCAATGAAATGAATGAAGTCAATGAAATGAATGAAGTCAATGAAATGAATGAAGTCAATGCAATGAATGAAGTTAGTGAAATGAATGAAGTCAGTGAAATGAATAAAGTCAGTGAAATGAATAAAGTCAATGAAATGAATAAAGTCAATGAAATGAATGAAGTCAATGAAATGAATGAAGTCAATGAAATGAATGAAGTCAATGAAATGAATGAAGTCAATGAAATGAATGAAGTCAATGAAATGAATAAAGTCAATGAAATGAATGAAGTCAATGAAATGAATGAAGTCAATGAAATGAATGAAGTCAATGAAATGAATGAAGTCAATGAAATGAATGAAGTCAATGAAATGAATGAAGTCAATGAAATGAATAAAGTCAATGAAATGAATGAAGTCAACACAGTTTGTGACAAATATTATGAACAAAAGTGTGACAAACGCACGTCCTGAGTTTCAGTTTTCCCGCTAGATTGTGTAATTATATTACTGTATGTATTTATAAATTATGAGGCTTGTGTCTGATTTTCTCATTATTGTATTTTATTCTATTTTTATTTAATTTTTCGAAATATTTTCAACAATCAAATTCCTTTATTCATTTGGTATTGGGGTTATTATTCAACACCAAGCGACCATTAAACAAGTGGGCTACAAGTTGTCCGAAGAGAATGGAGGTTGAGGATCTTACCACTGGGTTACACTGAGCACAAGGAAGGGTTACACGTACTGAGCACATAGCAATGGGGAAGATGAATGGGTTTGCTTAACTGACTGCGATATGGAACATGTGGAAACCAAAGTCAATGCATGTTACTACACTGACTGCAGCATTATCATGCCTTGTGGAATGACTGCTTAACAAGATTTGAAACTGTTCTGCAATCCGCCTCAACCTTGTCTTATTTTCTAATGATTCGACTCTGTCGTAGAGAATACAATCTTTTTCGTCGGGATACTGCTGATGACTCGTGAATATGACTGACTTGTTCCATGTCCTATCTCCACCATTAGAGTAGATGGACACCTGGAAATAGTTCAACCGAGGAAATAGTTCTACCCTGTCTTAAAAATAAGGGATCGTAAAGTTGACTTACTAAGGCTTCTCCCCAGCTAACTTGCTGAATCTCAAATGGAAGAGACACAGTTTTCATTCATGGACACAGCTTTTATTTATATACCCGGAGATCTTTCTCAATCTCCTCTCCGTTCATTCTCCTAAATTTTTTCGGTGATCAAACAACTAGTGGGCCGTCTTCAATTTTACCTTCGACTAGTGAGACTAACTAATTCTAAAACACTTTTTCCAATCCGATCCTCATCAATCTATGACGCAGATGAAACTACACATTCGATTTTTTTTGAAAAAAAAAAATACGATATATCCCAAGACCATTACATCTAAAGAGGTGTTCTAGGAACTGAGTAATAAATTTTTCTATTTTCCCTTGGTATGTCTGTAGACTGCAAATTAATTGAGCCAAAGGAAAACATCAAATTACTTCACAAAAATAATGAATTCAAATAACTATTCGACACGAAGATTACTAACAAGTATAGAGGGTCTTAAAAACAAAACATTTCAATATTATCCTAATATCCACTTTTCAGTCTAACTATCCAAAAGTTGCTGTGAACCTTTAAAACCATCTCAAAGCTCATTCCGGTTTTTATAATTGTTAAATACTAAGTCACGATCTGTGCTAGCATACCCCTTGTCCATAGAATACATTACATATCTCTTACATAAGTTTACATTCGCTAGGTAAATATCTAAACTACTTCTAGTCGAGTTTTACACCCGAAACATAGTCTTACTTAAGTATTCACTGTATTTTGTTTTGTCATCTTACACTGAAGGCTAATTCTTTTCAACAAAGATTTATGTTATAAAGGACATACCCAAGGGACAAGGATAAGGAATTTAAACTCAGTCTTAGATCTCTAGCTTTTTTGTCATGAAATTGGATACAGTTATACACTACTTTATTGGCGTAGAAAACGAATAAATATAAGAATCTTTATGCCTTTGGTTGAAATGAAAGAATAGGCCTAATTTTCATATCATTGACTAGTTGATACTTCATATTATGTATATAAGTGATGATGTCATCACTGTATCAGAGTCTGAATCAAAATGAATGGAGTGGAGGGAGGGGGTTAACATGGGGGAGGGGGGGGGGAAGGTTAAGGGTTAGAATAGAGGGGGGGGGGTCAATACGACTATAGAGCCATGTAGTAAATTGTGTTAACTGATTCAAACGTCATGCCATTGATAAATGTGGAGTGTGGGGTTATATTGATACTAAGTGATACATGGTGATATATAAAGTGATAGTGATAGATAGCGATAGTGATACATGGTGATAGTGATACATAGTGATAGTGGTACATAGTAATAGTGATATACATAGTGATAGTGATACATAGTGATAGTGATACATGCTGATAGTGATACATGGTGGTACATAAAGTGATAGATAGCAATAGTGAAACATGGTGATAGTGATACATAGTGATAGTGGTACATAGTGATAGTGATTCATAGTAATAGTGATACATATATTGATAGTGATACATAGTGATATTGATGCATGGTGATAGTGATACATAGTGATAGTGATGCATGGTGATTGATAGTGATCCATAGTGATAGTGATACATGGTGATAGTGATACTTAGTGATAGTTATACATGGTGATAGTGACACTTAGTGATAGCAATACATGGTGATAGTGATACCTAGTGATAGTGATGCATAGTGATAGTGATACATTGTGATAGTGTAACATAGTGATAGTGATACATAGTGATAGTGATACATATAGTGATAGTATTACTGCATGACTGCAACTTTTATATAGTGATGCATGGTGATTGATAGTGATCCATAGTGATAGTGATACATGGTGATAGTGATACTTAGTGATAGTGATACATGGTGATAGTGATACATAGTGATAGTGATAGATACTGATAGTGATACATAGTGATAGTGATACATACTGATAGTGATACATACTGATAGTGATACATACTGATAGTGATACATACCGATAGTGATACATAGTGATAGTATTACTGCATGACTCTATCCTTTACATTTTACATTTTATTTTATTTTACCTACCCAGGGTAAAGATTACGGTGGGACCGTAGATGATTAAGAGGGTAACTTTTCCCCCATAATAACATCATCACAAGTGCCAATGCACCAAATTCATCTCTGTTGATAGGAGTAGTCTTGAATCTTTTTAACTGTTGTGTCTTTGCCTAATATGGTGACATCATCATTACGACTCCACCCTTCCTGTTATTGCTGTTGTTGCGAAGATATTCTGTGAACCTGATGGTGAGTGATGTGAACCTGATGGTGAGTGATGTGAACCTGATGGTGAGTGATGTGAACCTGATGGTGAGTGATGTGAACCTGATGGTGAGTGATGTGAACCTGATGGTGAGTGATGTGAACCTGATGGTGAGTGATGTGAACCTAATGGTGAGTGATGTGAACCTGATAGTGAGTGATGTGAACCTGATGGTGAGTGATGTGAACCTAATGGTGAGTGATGTGAACTAAATGTATATTTAACACTTCGTCTATTCAACCAATTTTCTATTTAACCAATTATCCACTCGACCAAATGTTTATTAAACCATTTATCCACTCGACCAAATGTTTATTAAACCATTTATCCACTCGACCAAATGTTTATTAAACCATTTATCCACTCGACCAAATGTTTATTAAACCATTTATCCACTCGACCAAATGTTTATTAAACCATTTATCCACTCGACCAAATGTTTATTAAACCATTTATCCACTCGACCAAATGTTTATTAAACCATTTATCCACTCGACCAAATGTTTATTAAACCATTTATTCACTAGACCAAATGTTTATTAAACCATTTATTCACTAGACCAAATGTTTATTAAACCATTTATTCACTAGACCAAATGTTTATTGAACCATTTATCCACTAGACCAAATGTTTATTAAACCATTTATTCACTAGACCAAATGTTTATTAAACCATTTATTCACTAGACCAAATGTTTATTGAACCATTTATTCACTCGATCAAATGTTTATTAAACCATTTATTCACTAGACCAAATGTTTATTAAACCATTTATTCACTAGACCAAATGTTTATTGAACCATTTATTCACTCGACCAAATGTCTATTGAACCATTTATTCACTAGACCAAATGTTTATTGAACCATTTATTCACTAGACCAAATGTTTATTTAACCAATTATCCATTCGACCAAATCTCAACCTACACTTTCACCTATTCGACTAGCTGCTTATCTAACTAATTGTCTCTTCGACCAAAAGTATATATAACCATTCATATTTTTGACCAAACAAATGTCTACCTATCCATTTATTTATTCGAATTGATATTCGACCACGTATTTTTTTTAGTTTCAATGTCAAATATCAAACATTGAGATCCCTCTTATCATTCATTATTTTATGTCGGACTTTGTGGTTTCTTCTTCTTATTCTTTACTATAATTTATTCAAAATATTTGCGAAACATGTTGAACATTCAGATTGTTTCATTCAGTTGGTAGAGTGGTCGTTAATTAGTGACGAGCTGCTAAGCGAATTACGATCTGTCGTTAAACAGATAATCAAATGCTTTAATTTACAGTTGAAGTTACTTGTCACAATCAAACTCTTCAATTCCTTAAATAAGCATCAAATCTACTATTGTATGAAATCAAATATCGTAAAAAGTAGGGCAATAGAACTCAAATATAGCTTTATTTAGGTGTATTTTAGTATACGTGATCCGGTAGGAAACACGTTCAATTAATAAATCTGAAAAAAATTAATCACCCGCCCGCGAGAAAATTACTGCCTTAAAAATAAATATTTCTAGCATAAAATTTATATCATTGAAATTACGCAATTGCCTCTTATAGCTTGCAAATTCATTCGTACGCCTCTCCGATAATTTAAGAAAAAAATACAAGCGTTTTATGATTTTGAATCTGTCAAATTATTGCTTTACCAGCGGAACATTTTGGTAATTGCGCTATTTTAAGACTCTGCCATCGGATGGGTCGGTTTCTCACACGGGAATATGTTAAAGAATTAATCAATAACTGGCGTGCCTATATGTAGGACTCAAATGATTCAACTTAAAACATGTAGGTTTAACTTTCGAGGTTGAAAATCCGAGTTCAGCTTCACACTGGCAGCAAAATAGAGCTTTTGCACTAAACACACCACTGGGGGAAGGGAGGGCCGGGTATTCTCGTAGGGGTGATGGAATTCTGCTGAATTGGGCGCAACAGGGAATTCGTCGAAACCACATTTACTGCAGGTAAGGACTCTGACTCCTGACTTCTTCTGGCTCAAAGAATTGATACTCTGCAAAAACGGAAGCTGTTCTGCGAACTGCTTCAGTTGCTGGTTCAACTACCTCATATCTTCTTCTTCAGTTTTGCCTCTGTCGTGAAGATTGAAGCCTAGACCATGGATGGAGCATAGAAGGCCGGGATCTTTGGCTAACCATCAAAGGTTGCGTTCCTAACCATCTCCACAGTACGTGTTACAGACAAGCTATGACATTAATATTCATACAGAGTATTCTACGGGTCTAGGACAATTCATCCACGGACAAATGCTTTAATTTGTATTTAAAGTGTATATGGGATATATTTAACTATTAGATTATTAGTAAAGTATAAAAATATTGACTGAAATGACAGGGTACTAACAGGATTAGATGTGTGGTTCATTTGACAGCTGAGGGAAGATTTTGAGGGACTATACGTTTTAATCCATCCTCTTCATATATCAAACACAAAGGTTACTAGCAATGAATTTTTAATAACCCACACTAAAGAGTTGGCTTGAAGTGACTATAGCGATAGTATATCAGCAGATTTAATATAGCTTTCATTAAAAAAATATTCAGTTTTATTATTTTACTGATACCGGCCAGCAGGAGTAGGAGAAGAAGAGTGCAATAAGGATTAAGACAAAGACCAAGATTTTTTGTAATCACCATCAATGGTTTGTTCGACTTTTATAATGCAGAATATATATAAATAATATATTATATACACATTGTAAATATGATACAAAATAATGAATTTCTTGGACGAATTGTCCGTGCACGAAATATCCTTGCACCTCTTCCATTTTTGTCTTTTCTAAAGGCAGCCGACCCCCTTAACCTGCAACTGAGTCCAGAATTAATGACCACGTGAGTTAATGACTCTCATCAATACATCCTTTTCAAAATATTTCTAAATGTTAAACATTTTCTGTGTGCCACTAAACTAATTGAATTAAATATATTATCAAATTTCAATGTTCCTACTCCAGATTTACAAAGACAACTTTATATGGTACTATCATATATATCATCAAATAGATAAATCAATAATCAAAATTGAACTCATCAAATATAATTTAAATAATCAATTGTTTCAATTTTCTCCTTTCTTAGCTACATTCTTTTCAAATATCTTCTTATTGAATATTTTCCGTTTGAATTTCACTTCCGGTTGTTTATCTCTTTTTCGAAGAGAGACGTTAAAGGTGCCTTGCCGTAGTGTAAACTCACACTGCTGTCGTTATGGGAGAATATGTTGTGTAGAAAGATGATAATTGTGATATATATTATGTATTATATGCTAATTTTTAGGTTATATTTCAATATTTTTCTTATTATCTTCGGAAAGGGAAGATTTATTTATTTTTATTATTGTTTTGAAGGTCACAGTGTTATTCCTATGAGTGGCATTTCGTTATGGTGGGGGTAATGGAAAATTAAGTGGGAACCCCCTTCTTAATCTCCTATGGTCCCACCAAATCATGATGTTAAAACATGCTCTAAATTGTCATGTCGTCATGTCGTCATATGTGACATGACCCTATTACGTCAGTTGTTCTATGCCAAGCGATTATAGGAGATCTTTTCTCCCATTATCTACCATTGTGTTACCTTGCCTCCCTAAATTAGGTTATTAGGAACTATGTCTGGAATGATGGTATATTCCGTATCGAGGATACAAGAATTTGATGTTAGATTCTTTATCAAATATATATTTATACGAGACTTCGATACTTTCGTGGATACTTGACTTTATGATAGATTTTGTATCGAGGATACTTGACTTTATGCTAGATTTTGTATCGAGGATACTTGACTTTATGATAGATTCTGTATCGAGGATACTTGACTTTATGCTAGATTCTGTATCGAGGATACTTGACATTATGCTAGATTTTGTATCGAGGATACTTGACATTATGCTAGATTTTGTATCGAGGATACTTGACTTTAAGCTAGATTCTGTATCGAGGATACTTGACTTTATGCTAGATTCTGTATCGAGGATACTTGACTTTATGCTAGATTTTGTATCGAGGATACTTGACTTTATGCTAGATTTTGTATCGAGGATACTTGACTTTATGCTAGATTCTGTATCGAGGATACTTGACTTTATACTAGATTCTGTATCGAGGATACTTGACTTTATGCTAGATTCTGTATCGAGGATACTTGACTTTATACTAGATTCTGTATCGAGGATACTTGAGTTTTCTTTGGTGGGCCATATTTCAAAATTACACTTTCGAAAATGAACAAATTTAATATATTGTAATTATAATAAATGAGAAAAATGACTTGATGTATATTATCATGGTAATAGATTTGGGCGTTACAATTATGATACGAACCTAATTGAATTTTTTTCCCGTGTTCTTAATGAAGGTAATTAATTTAGTAAACCCTGTTTTTATATATACTGTAATTACTAGTCTATTATTGTGAATATTATTTTATTTATTCAAGCATCATGACGAAATAATAGTGTTTGGATTTTTTATAACCAACGTTATCGATAGTGCATATTGTAACTATTACCGATAGTTTCACCAACACCAAACGCGTACCCAATTTTCAGAATTAAACTCTCGTAATATCTGTCTCTAATACTTAGAATGTTTGGAGGCTTCCTGGTACCTATACCAATGAGCTTTCCTCGGTACCAACATGTGAGCTTTTCTCGGTACTAACATATGAGCTTTTCTCGGTACCAGATTATGTGATTTTTTCAGCGCCATCCAATGAGCTTTTCTTGGTATCAGTCTAGGAGATTTTCTTTTTTGGAATCAGCCTACTTTTGAATTTTCCCAAGAAATTGAATATGGTTCTTTTCAGGAATGAGCCACAGTGAGGACTACGTTCTTTTCCGAGAAGGAGAGAAATCTTCTAAAGCCATGAAGCTGTTCACGGAAACCGGTAAATCGGATGATCTCGACGCTCTGACTTACTCTAGTCAGGTTAGTTGTGGGAGAGAAGAGGTTGATATTCAGTGTTAATGAACAACTTAATAAATAAATATATCTTTAAATAATGAATGTACCTAGCTGACGTTTCTAAAAAAAACCAATGGTATAGGCCATTGAAATATCAACGTATGAAAGTGATTTCCTCAAAAGTGCGCACGATGTGATATGATTGAAAATCCCACTTCGGGACAACATGTTCAATTCTATGTAACCCGTTCGCGTGTGAAATTCTTCGCAATTGGATTGAGTCGGATTGAAAATACAATTTTAACTAGGTACTTATCATCCACACTGACTCAATCAGAATTTCGATCTCAAATTAAGAGAATGTTATGCGGATCACAGGATATTTAGAGGGATATTCCCCGTACCATTCTCTCAGTTTTCTATATAACGAACTGTTGTTTTGATAGGAAACCGAGTTGAAGATGACTTAAATGGAAATTTTATTATTGAACTAGCATGCGCTTTAATAGATATTAGCAAAATTTATTAGAAAATTTGGTGAAATATTATAGAGCTTGACATCAACTCTGAAAAAAAAAAATCATCGACTGCCATGATTGAAAAAATATCAGATTTGATGTAACTTTTTAAAAAAAATTGTGATTTCTATATTATTCTTACATCCAAATTAAATTTATTTTACTTTTGCAGGGCCTATCCGTACTGGATGTGTTCTACGCCCCAGCCATAACCGAGGGAGTGGGGGCAACGCACGCTAGATTCTTCGCCGATGGTAACCATTCGAAAGTAAGATGACTGTCCATTGTCCAATATATTTTAATAATATTATCATATATAATGTATATTTCCAAAATATCGTCCTAAGTAGCGTATTCATTTAGCTATCAGGGTTGTAGATTTATATTTTTGGTCTATTGTAATTTGTATTGCCACGTATCTAATTTCGATAGTAGTACCTATTTCTAGATTACATTATTGTAATATTGGTTTCATTAAACTATTTACGGAGCAAAATAAATAGTTAGATCGGATATAAATGGTGAGGCCTTCCAAAATGAATGCAGAAGAAACCACTCGTAACCTCCATCTCTCCAACTATTACCTCAGTTGATTGCAAACCTAACCTGAGCCTCTCTTGCAGATTTCCATGGCTGCAAAGATTGTTCCTTCTCCTGATTGGTTCATTGGAGTTGATTCTATGCAACTCTGTTCGTCTGGTCACTGGATTAATGCTACCAGTATACAGGTAAGTGATTAACATTATACCATTATCCAGATGCATGATCAACACAACCAGTATACTGGTGAGTGGTCAAGAAAGGAGCTATTTATGTCGAACTCTTCCAAGATGGCAGACAAATGTAGCAGTAGCATTATGATTATGATAGGGAACGGATAGTTACCCGCCGAACTTTTCCCCGCAGTACTTTTCTCCACCAGGACTTTCCTCTACCGGACAGTTCCCAGCAGGAGTTTTTCCCGCGGTGGAAGACAATTTCAGATTGCTATTTTTTTTTTATTTCAAAAAATCTCGTTTTTGGAACGGTTCATTAGTAATAAGGAACCGTTACTTATAATTGATAATTTTTATAATTAGTAGCTATATAGGTAATAATGGAATTTTGAATGAGATGAGTTTAAAAAAATCAAATCACTTTTGGTAACAGGTTTTTAGAAACTATTATTTGCGTAAGAAACTTTTTGGAATTAATGAAAATAATGGATAATGATGAAGAATTAAAATTATGACTGGAATCAAATTATTTGATTAATGATTCGTGGTAACAACATTCAGGGGTCCGTAGAGATTGTAAGAATATTCAAATACATATGTATAAAATCTTAGGCATACAAATACAATATGAGTTTTACACGAGGTTTTACATACATGTTTTAACTGACTAATTTTTAAATCGTTCAACTTACCGACTATTTATAATTATTTATTCTTTGATTTTGAATCAAAATAATGTTTCCAAAATTTTCTTTGATAACAGCTATCCCCTTTGGACGCTGGTACGGACCAGGGTTTGGCCTTCACATCCCCATCCTGGGAGAGTGATCCATTAGACCCAATTCGCAGAATCAGTCACAACTCTCCAAGTCATCCCGCTGCTTCTTTCTCATACCCCAACAAGACGTCTCTTCCCGTTCTTGCAACCCTTTCAATCGTCAAGGTACGGAATTAATAGCTTTGGATGGTGTTATATTATCATTAGCCATTTCCATAATCGTTTCGTCTCCCTTTCTAGATGCGAGAATATAGTCTACTAAGTCCGTCTTCGTCGCCTATCAAAATTAGCACCCCAATTGTGAAA
The DNA here is from genome assembly GCA_947561585.1 of Caprella mutica. Classification (NCBI taxonomy): domain Eukaryota; kingdom Metazoa; phylum Arthropoda; class Malacostraca; order Amphipoda; family Caprellidae; genus Caprella; species Caprella mutica. The sequence continues at coordinate 48,224 of CANNZV010001244.1, read as the reverse complement.
ACTGAAACAAGAAGTAACAAAATTCCAGTCGCCAGAAGTAACGAAATTTCAGTTGCCAGAAGCAACGAAATTCCAGACGCCAGAAGTAACAAAATTTCAGTCGGTCGACCTCGACCTTACCACCCAGTTACTTCAATCATCCAAAAAGTTAATCTGACCAATAGGGCGACTCGTGTCGAAATTGAAGAACTATCGACAGTTGGTGCCCCAACGAAAGCTTCGGTGAAGATGTCGGCTGACCAATCATCCCACGAAATCCTCCATGAGGACACGAACAATCATGAGAACCATCTAAATGAGATCAAAATACCCGAACACGATACTGCAACCAGAAAGAACGATCCTGATATGTTCGAAAATGCTCTGAAGAACAACGAGATCATTTCTAACGAGGTTTTGTCCAAGTCTAGATCTCGAGGCTTGGATTTGCCGTACAGTAAGACCCTGTCTCGTAACAAACTCTTGAAAGAAAAGGCCATTAAGAACTTGAAGAAGTTGGTGGAGGAAAAGCGACAGCGATTGAACGAGAAGGCGATTAAGAATATTAAAGATTCTAAGGTATTTTTTTAAGATTTCAATCTTCTGTTTGATTTATGTTAACAGATGTCAATCAGAATTTTTTAAAGTTCACATTGGTTCATGCCCTACCTAAGTTAACGTCATTTTTTCAAATACTGTGAGAGTCAGAGTATTGTGACGTTACCCTATATTCAACTTTCAAAATGTTCATTGTTTATTGATAATTTCTAATAACTTCATTTTGTTTGCAGAGTTCTAAGAATATATCAGACCCTGCCTTGGACAAGATCAGAAAAAGGTTAAATTCGGTGAGTGACTAGGAAATACTGTTCGTTAATTATGTTAATAATTTGGTAAGTACGCAAATTAAAATAAGTTATATATAAATTATTATTTATTTTCTTCCTATATGATTGAAAATGTGAGAACGTTGGATAAATCATAACTTCGGACCCGTGCAAACGGGGTCTTTTCTAAAGCGCTTTTCGAGATACTAATAGATAGAATCTAGTTTCAATAGATATTTCCACACTTAAACGCACGTTTCGCATCAAGCGTGTTCAATCAAAAATACGCCGTTTGTACTCTGCCCAACTAACCAAATGTTGGTTTCCAGATGCCAAACATCCGCGTGATCCCTTCTGGTGACGCGATGTCAGTTATCGACTCCATTGTCGAAGCTTACCAGAAGAATCTGCGCGACAAAAGACGCAAGCAGCGGCGTGAGGAAAGGAAGAACAGGAAGAGAGTCACCAAACTAAACGGACTTCAAACCAGTGAGAACAAAATGGTTTATATTCATTATTTATATTCTATTGCCGACAGGAATTTATTCAAGCCTCATGTCAGCAAAATGTTGCTAATTTTAATTCTCTAAGCTAATTCTTATTTAGATTTTACAGAAAATTATTGATCTAACCCAATTTTTAGCTAAATATCACCCTCATGTTTTTCCTCCACTCCAATTAGATCTCCCGCAGAGATCTCCAATTTCTAAAATTCAATCAAAAACTCCCTCAGAGAGTCTTGGATAAATGTTCCATATTCTGCAGACTGGCAATTTGATAATGATTTCAAACGAAATTTGCATCTCAATTGAAGAACTGAATTGAATTTTTTTTAATATACAATAGTTGATTCATGCAGGTTTTAAACCTGATCTATTCTCTTCTTTTAAATATTAGTATGCAAGTCAATAACGTTTAAATTATAGCGCAGTTATTCCTAATTCATTTTCTTTAGTAGCAGTATTCAAAGAAAACTTCTTTTCAGGGTAGACCCAAATAATATTCAACTTGGTAGATTTTCCTGTCATAAAATTAATGAACATTTTTTTGTCACATTTCATACCTATTAATAATAAAATTGTCAATGAAATGTTGGAAATCTGAATCTTGAAATAATGAATGTAAAAAATATTTTTAAAATATAGGTACGGTTATTTATAAATATATTTTAATTAGTTATTTAATTTGGTACAATGAACTTATTCTAATATTTTGAAGCTATTATTCAAATAATAATCTATTGAAATTTTCTTCCGGTGTTCAATTCACACCTTGCAATTGTTGCTTTGCCCTATAACTTCACTATTTTTCTCAGAGTGGAACAATGCAGTCGATTGCGCTGTTGGTGAATGGTCTGCCTGGTCTCCATGCAGTAAAACTTGTGACATTGGTGAGTGGTGAGCATAGGGAGGAGATATTGGTAATTTTGTATATATTTGTGATTTGAAGTAATGTTTTTTTTTCAAAAGCACTACTTAAATTGACAAAAAAAAAAGTATTTTCTTCTGAACCAGAAAATGACATAAAAATGAATCGAATATATGTTCATTTTATCCCACCCAGAGATTTAGTTATGGTGGGGCCATAGAAGACTAAGAGGGGAAGTTATGGTGGGGCCATAGAAGACTAAGAGGGGAAGTTATGGTGGGGCCATAGAAGAAAAAAATGGAGACCCCTTTCAATCTTCTATGACCCAGTCATTACTTTCCCCTCTCAATCTTCTATGGCCCCCCCCATACCTTTCCCCTCTCAATCTTCCATGGCCCCACCATAACCTTCTCAGTGTCCTTAATCTTTATTCACGTTTAATCTCTTTATTTGAAGGCGAGCAGCAAAGGAAGAGGAATATTGTGACCCACACGCGAAGGGGCGGACAAAAATGCCCCGCCCTCGTGGAGACTACTTGGTGCGGTAGCGCTAGGGGATGTAAACGCAAACGGGACTACTTCAACTGGACTCAGTAGGCACACGGGACTACTTCAACTGGACTCAGTAGGTACACGGGACTATTTCAACTGGACTCAGTAGGCACACGGGACTACTTCAACTGGACTCAGTAGGTACACGGGACTACTTCAACTGGACTCAGTAGGTACACGGGACTATTTCAACTGGACTCAGTAGGTACACGGGACTACTTCAACTGGACTCAGTAGGCCTACGGGACTATACGACAAATTTAAACACTGTTTGGACTAAGAAGGAACTTTCACGAATAATGACTGGTTGTATTATTAATTGGCATCGAAATCGTCATTTATTTGATTATTTCAAGTGAGAATAGATAGCAAGAGAATTAAAATAGAGAATAAATCTAATGTATATTTTAAATATTATTATCTATATCGGAATAAAGTAACGCATAAGAATCATATCCTCCAGAATGTTTTAGTTAGGTACAAACATATATAAGTGCTTCCATATGAGTTTTCCATTCAATATAATTATATATATTATCTATAATGCTATATCAACTGATATATAATAGGTCTCACTATTAAAAGTATATTACTAGTGTTATGAATAGGGTTGTGACAATATGTGTTTAAAATCATAGATCTTAGAATATCACAGACGAAATGAAATGGTATCGAATACTATATACCGCTGGTGTAGAACCATTCAATACTCTTTGATTCTCTCCGTCTATAATTTTCTCAGGATCTATGATTTATAAAGCTTATTGTCACAACTCTAATGCTAATGAATTTCAGTGAGAAAAGTGAGTGATGTGTAATTTAAATAAGTATTTGTGTAGAATTTTACCCCCCGGCCGTCCCTGATTATATCAATGTTGAAGAAGTAGACTATATCAAAATCCATATCCTTTAGATACACTGTAGAATTATAGGAGGGAAAGCTAATTATTGATGAGCTGTTGAATATCCTAATTAATTAAGAATATATTCAATGTTGAATGTTCAGATAGATTTAGAAAATGTGTATTGAGCATAAAAAGAAAAGTAATTCGTATACGCAAGAAGATACAAATAATATTCCACTAGGGATGAACTCTTACGGTGAAGAACATTTATACAATATCTATTTACAGTCAATACAAATAATATTCCACTAGGGATGATTTTCTTACGGTGAAGAACATTCATACAATATCTATTTACAGTCAATACAAATAATATTCCACTAGGGATGAACTCTTACGGTGAAGAACATTCATACAATATCTATTTACAGTCAATACAAATAATATTCCACTAGGGATGATTTCTTACGGTGAAGAACATTCATACAATATCTATTTACAGTCAATATAAATAATATTCCACTAGGGATGAACTCTTACGGTGAAGAACATTCATACAATATCTATTAACAGTCAATATAAATAATATTCCACTAGGGATGAACTCTTACGGTGTAGAACATTCATACAATATCTATTAACAGTCAATACAAATAATATTCCACTAGGGATGAGCTCTCACGGTGTAGAACATTCATACAATATCTAATATCTATTAACAGTCAATACAAATAATATTCCACTAGGGATGAACTCTTACGGTGAAGAACATTCATACAATATCTATTTACAGTCAATACAAATAATATTCCACTGATAATACAAATTATTGAAATGCTTAATTAATATCGAAAATGTGGCGACGAATTCTCTCACTTTAGATGTTCTAATATTATTACCCGGTGGTGAATAAAGTTTCGGTACCGGTGTATAAGCCGAGTGGTTGTGAACGGTTATTATTTTAAATGGAATATTTTAATTATCATGTATGAATTAACATATTGTTAAATGGAGTAAAATAATTAATAGAAATATTTAAAAAGAATTAAAATATTTATGATTGCATTAACTGTCATTTTCAATATAATTATAATGAAAATAAATATTTTAAATTTAGTCATGTATTAGTTTTAAAATAGTAAAGAAATGAGTATACTTTATATATATTAATTATCAGAGAATTTATTAAATATAATTATTTTTACGTACCATTTAATGAGAATATAAACTTTAATTATGGAAAATATATTGTTTTAGATAAATATTTAAAATTCTATCTGCTATATGTCATTATTTGAATAAATATGAATAAAAAGAATCTTACATTTATTTCATGTTCCTTGATTGTATAATTTAATAATACATAAAAGTTTAATGAAGGGTAGAATAGGTGAAGTTAATAAAATTCATGTGTAAGGAATATGTTCTAGGTCAATTGATCCCCGTACCATTTGATCCCCGGTAAATTGATTCCTGGTTATAAACACATAGTAGATATTTATTTATTGGAGTTCTATATTAAAAACATTAATTATGATAAAAATATAAATCTTGCAGTTGATTAAAATGTGTAACAAACAATATGCTATCAAATAAATATTCAGTATAAATAATATCCATTGGCAAAACATTATGATATGATTATCGTTTTATGGTAAAAAGTATTCGAATGTTATTTACAATTCTATTATTATTTTAATCTACCACCAGAATAAGTTATGTCGAAAACAGTCTTACTGAAAACTAACAACCAAATGGCCAAAGTTACGATTAAAATATTTTCAAGTCCAAGAAAAATAATTGGTAGCCGTGTTCAACACCTATTTGACTTGTCATAAGTGCGATTTGGAGTGCTCCTCCAGACGGAAGGGTGTAGGATAGCGATTCCTAACATGTCGCTCGGGTATATCTAAAGATTGAGGAGGCCATTCAATGTGTACCACCTCATTTTCATGCATTTCATACAAATTTGTAACAATATGGGCAGTGTGGATAGCAGCATCATCGTGTTATGCAGTCACCTTCAGTAAACAGAATTCGGTTATTGGATGAACCAGGAGCCAGGCTGCTCAAAATGTTCTGGTTATATTTGCTGTTGATCCTACCATGCAAGGCAAAAATCGGATAACGTAAGATAGTCTGTGTTGGCAGCTTCTTTAGGCTACATCCACATGTAAACTAGTCCCGAAGACGGAAATAATATAAATTGACTCATAAGATAATATTAGTCGCCTTCACTGATACTGGAGAGCAGGTTTTTGTTGTCCCAGTACCACATCCTCCACTTCTAAACGTTTCGAGAAGAAAGCAGAGGTCTCCTGATGGTGGCTCTTTCATGGTATCCAGCTTTTTTGAGATCACCATGAACAGTTTTAGTAGAAACTGGATTGCCTAGCTGCTGATTCCATTCTTCACACACCTTAGTCGCTGCAGTTCGCTGGTTTTACATCAATATGCGGCTAAATAATCGCCGATCTCTATCAGAGAACTTGGAAGGCCGACCAGAGTTGCTCCTATTTTAGGAGGTCTCTATCTTTCGTCTTCGATATGGTAACTATCGAAAATATTTAAGTTTCAGCAGTTTTTGTTATGCAAACATGAACACCTTGCCCTTTTTCAATTCATTTAGGTCACGCATTTTACCAAAATATCAAATAATTCTCGAATACAATGGAAACTTATTTGAAGTGAATGTATTTTAAGATAAAGTAATTATAAGTTCATAAATCATTGTCTCCAAAACCTGTAAGTGTAATAAATAACATACAGGTGTAAGAATGATGCATTGGTGAAATAATTTATACATAGGTGTATTAATTGCTATTTCTCCATCAACTTCAAACTATATTTTGTGATACATTTTGTTTTCCAATTTCTTTTGTAGCACAAATTTGAAGGTGAAACCTTTTTAATTCCAAACCAATAACTGTTTCCAATGCACCGTTTGAAATGTTTCTCCTTTCTCAAGATATTTTTGCTGTGATATATTAGAACATGTGTCGCATATTGGAGAACTGTCACCCTGCTCCTAAAATACAGCACTGCTAATTGGGAGCAAGTTTTCGGATGGAGAGGGAGCACCAATTACTTATATTGAGATATACGAATGGAGTAGGTATACCTTTGATAATTTTCATTTCGGTAAAATTTAGAAGTAGGTGTGTTTTTTATGATTAATATTAGATTGAAGTTAATGTTCTTTTGTCTTAACTATATCTGTGGTGCCTCGTTTATCAGATAAAAAATAATTCGTTCTCGATCACGATTGAAAAAAATCGTTTCAATGAAATTAAATAATTGTTTCTAAGATAGAATATCAATTCTAAGAAAAAGATATTCGATTTGAGATAAAAAAATCTGTTTCCAATTTATAATATCGCTTCTAATAGAAAGTATCGTTTCTAATGTAAAATATAGTTTCAAAGAATAAGATATTCGTTTCGATATAAAAAATAATCTGTTTTAAGATAAATAGTTCGTTTCAACGAAAAAAAAAAATTTCCTAGATTAAAAAAATATTCGATAGTAAGATAAAAAATCGTTTATAAGATAAAAAAAAAATCGTTTCTAAGATAAAAAAAAATCGTTTCTAAAATAAAAAAAATCGTTTCTAAAATAAAAAAATGGTTTTAAAAAGAAAAACTCTTTTCAGGATAAAAAAAATATTCGTTTCAACGATTTCTCCATGTAGATATTGTTCCAATATGGCCTCCATATCGCCGCTGCTCGATTTCAGTTTAATTTAATTTCGAGGCTTTGTTTCGATTCCGTAATTTAGAATTTGGCGGCTGACTTCTTATGAAAAACAGACTCGTGTCTGGAATAGAAACTGGAATTTAGGAATGGTGGGAATTGCTTTCACGTGGTGGGGAGGTATTCCCGATATTGGTAGCAAGTACTCTGTCATATTTAATTGGAATATTGCAATAGAGAGTTTATTTATTCATATTGTATTTGAATGGTGGTTTAGAAACAAAATAATGTTATTGATACTAGTTAAAATACTTTTACAAATTAATAAACATTGATTGTATTATTCTACATTGTACATATTTCTTTCTTTCAAAATATGTCTAATATGCAGATTTGAAAAACTTTTACTTATATACTTTGAATATTCTATGATTTATAAAAATATTTATGTTTTATTAAGTTCAAATAAATAGGATGCATATTGAAAAAAATCAATATATTAAAATATATATATCATCCATACAGTGTAAGTTCCGAATTATCGGTCAGTAATACATCTTCGGTCATATAAGAAAAACACTATAAAAATTGTTATTATTACACAGTGCTATCTAATACTAACAATTTTTATATTGTTTTTTCATTATGATGGAAGATGTAGTACTGACCGATAATTCGGAACTCACCCAATTAAAAAAGGAATACTAATCCATACTTCAACTAAACAACTATAGGGTAAGTTCCGACTTATCGGACGGTTTCGTATTTTCGATCATATAAGAAACATGTAAATAATTATAATTATTATTAAACTTTTATTATTTTAACTACTTTGGTATCCAAGATACCTACAGGTATTGTATCCAAGATACCTACAGGTATCATGGATACTAAATAGAATAAAAGTAAAATAAATTATATCTATACTTCGTTTCTATATGACCGAAAATGTGGAACTGAACGATAACTTGGAACTCACCCTACTCACAGCTAAGTAGTACATGTTAAAGATAGAAAACTAAACCTATAACAATGATATTAATATTACTTAGCATGGAAGTTGCCTCAAGAGACACTAGCAGTAACGGTACAGTGGGGAAACATTTAATGGACGGAGACTGTAAAAAGACCAATTGAAATTCCAGTGGGAAAGTTATGGTGGGGCCATAGAAGATTAAAAGAGAAAGTTATGATGGGGCAATAGAAGATTGAGTGGGGAAAGTTATGGTGGGGCCATAGAAGATTAAGAGAGGAAAGTTATGGTGGGGCCATAAAGGATTTTGATAAAAAAGTTATGATGAGTTCCTAGAAAATAAAGTGAGGTACTAAAATCCTCTATAACTCCTCCATAAATCCCCACGATAATTTCCTATGGCCCCACCATAACTATTTCTCTGGCAAGGATGCAGTATTCATCCCTTAATATAAGATTTAGTTTTCTTTGTTTGAGTGTACTTATAGGTACCATTAGCAAGAACAATCCTTTTATTTAGGTCCAGACAGTTTAATTAGGCCTGAGCAGTCACATAAATTCATTGCAAGGGGCCTACATGAATAGCGTTACTCCTTAACAGTTCAAATAATGTAAGAATGGGCCCCGTTACATGGATGGAAGGGGTTAGGTACCCAGTCGGGAAAATGTAGACGCCGATCTCATTTTTTTAATGACGATGTTTTCCCATTAAAAGCAATAATTTATTCTGTTAATTTTTAATCGGTGATTATAAATGATGTAACCACCACGATAAATAAAACGCTAATAATCGTGATTTATTATAATTTTAAATGATTTTCGTTGGACATTTTGTATAAAAAATTTCCGGTGATAATGTTTGAAATTATGATATTTTATGATGAAAATGAATATACTTATTGAATAATGTTATGAAAAGAGAAATCATACATAAATTCAAGCCCTTAATATCTCCTTCTCGGGCGCAGGATCAATTTTCTTCCGTAATATTCGATCTGCCGATTGTAAGTATTTTGACTGGGTATAGGTAGGGCCTTTCCGTGTAAGAAAAGACGGAAAGGGGGGGGGGGGTGGTTGGCCGGAAGTGGGGCCCGACTGTACACCGAAAAGATATTAGTAAGGCTAATGTTGGGGCAGAGGCTGGTGCAATTTATGTCATCTCCAGTGTGGCACTTATTAGCGAATTCCAACTAGGAACGGGAACACAAGGAACCGAAACTGGAATTAGGATAAGTTCTGAGAATGTGGATTGTGTACCTTTTCTTACGTGTCCGGAAAAGGGGGGCAGTTCGATGAAATGGAATTTACACTATAGGACATGTGATGATTATTATTAGCTTGGGAAAATACGAATTGTTCTTTTTTTAGATTAAAATAAAGGATTTTACAAGAAATATTAGAAGATGTGATATTTTTTTATATATTGAAACTTATATAACATATGTATAAAAAAACGAATAGTATATTTGATAAAAATAAAAATAAGACATTCTATCAAAAAAATAAATATTATTTGTTCAGGATATCGGCTAGAGAAATTTATGGTGGGCCATAGAAGATAGAGAGGGGAGCGCTCTTAATCTTCTATGGCCCCACCATAATATCCCATTTTAAACTTCTATGGCCCAATGATTGTACACCATATGAGTTTATTTAAGTTTTAATATCTATATATTTGTTTATGTTAATTTCTAATTATAATAAATGAATTATCATTTCACTGCCTTTATTGAAATAGGGTAAAGCCACAGTTACCAGATGGGAATTAACTTTAGGATCAAAATTTAGAAGGTTATTATAAAAAAACTCATCGAATTATTAGCATTTGAAAATAATAGCATCAAAATATTAGCAAAATATACATATACAGGTATCATAGATACCAATTAAAATAACGAGTTAAAATGTAAAGTTTTTTTATTCGATCGGTATTGAGAAAATGTTTGATTCATTTTTGATCAACTTTAATGAATGTAAAACATTATTTATTTATTTACATAGTAAAAGCTCTTGCTTAAAATATTGGATGGAAATGTTTGTAAATCCTCTCAAAAAATAGTTAAGGAAATTACACATAATAATTATTCGTAATATACGGAAAGGTTGGCAATCCTGGCGCTGACTATTTTACATGATAATTACAGAGTAGACTGATTATAAAGATATGACGACACGATAAGAGTAAGACTCTTAGAATATGAGCACAAAGATGAGCAAGAGAGGCTAAATACTCTTGACAGTTTAAAGGGTCATTAAAAAGAGTCACGCCCACCAAGATACGCGATAAGAGCCTCTTGGTGTGATAGACAAAGAGGAGAAAAGAGTCAATGTGATGATGTACTATCAGAGAAAAGAGTCACTGTGATGATGTACTATCAGAGAAAAGAGTCACTGTGATGATGTACTATCAGAGAAAAGAGTCACTGTGATGATATACTATCAGAGAAAAGAGTCACTGTGATGATATACTATCAGAGAAAAAAGTCACTGTGATGATGTACTATCAGAGAAAATAGTCACTGTGATGATATCCTAACAGAGTAAAGAGTTACTGTGATGATGTACTATCAGAGAAAAGAGTCACTGTGATGATGTACTATCAGAGAAAAGAGTCACTGTGATGATATCCTAACAGAGTAATGAGTTACTGTGATGATGTACTATCAGAGAAAATAGTCACTGTGATGATATCCTAACAGAGTAAAGAGTTACTGTGATGATGTACTATCAGAGAAAAGAGTCACTGTGATGATGTACTATCAGAGAAAAGAGTTACTGTGATGATGTACTATCAGAGAAAAGAGTCACTGTAATGATGTACTATCAGAGAAAAGAGTCACTGTGATAATGTACTATCAGAGAAAAGAGTCACTGTGATGATGTACTATCAGAGAAAAGAGTCACTCTGATGATGTACTATCAGAGAAAAGAGTCACTGTAATGATGTACTATCAGAGAAAAGAGTCACTCTGATGATGTACTATCAGAGAAAAGAGTCACTGTGATGACTCTTTTTAACATCGGTTACTCAGACCAATTTTTAAAATATCTGCAAACATTACAGTTAGTAAAGTTTCTTTTTGGAAATTAGTAAACTGTGATGATATCAGTTACTCTTTTCTCCGACTGTACATATAGTGTGTCCAAACCTCTACTTGGTTCTCTGCCAAGTCACTTCATTGTTTGTTCAGATGATTTAGGGTCTCGAACCCTCAGTCAGTTACGGCGACAATATCCTTCGTAACGTTTACGGTGACAAGAATTTTTGAAATATGAGCACTTAAGATTTATTTATCTAAACGTTACGATAATAGACATAACTAATTTAAATATTATTATTATTTTTTTTTTATTTAGTTGATAAAAAAAAATGTTATTACTTTAGGACGATGTTATTCAATTTAAAAACAGAAGAATTGTAAATATTTATTTATTTACATTAATGCAATACTTTTTCTATTCTTTATTTATGTTACTGAAAACAAGGAGACAGAAACTATAGCAATAAATTAGTAACTAATTTAGTTGTTATGCCGATTTGTTATAATTAATTCTATATTACAGTTGTGAAATATTCTTCTTGTTAATTTAACAAATGCATTCATTAGTTTTATTGTAATATTAATTATAGTTATTATTATAAATATTTTCTTATTGATATTTATTTTCTCAAATAATGACCAAAACTAATATAATAGAAAAGGAAATTGTAAAAATGTTTATGTGAATTAAATAAAATTCGTATCCATTATGGACGGTGAAGAACATTCATACAATATCTATTTACAGTCAATACAAATAATATTCCACTAGGGATGAACTCTTACGGTAAAGAGCATTCATACAATATCTATTTACAATCAATACAAATAATATTCCACTAGGGATGAACTCTTACGGTGAAGAACATTCATACAATATCTATTTACAGTCAATACAAATAATATTCCACTAGGGATGAACTCTTACGGTGAAGAACATTCATACAATATCTATTTACAGTCAATACAAATAGTATTCCACTAGGGATGAACTCTTACGGTGAAGAACATTCATACAATATCTATTTACAATCAATACAAATAATATTCCACTAGGGATGAACTCTTACGGTGAAGAACATTCATACAATATCTATTTACAGTCAATACAAATAATATTCCACTAGGGATGAACTCTTACGGTGAAGAACATTCATACAATATCTATTTACAGTCAATACAAATAGTATTCCACTAGGGATGAACTCTTACGGTGAAGAACATTCATACAATATCTATTTACAATCAATACAAATAATATTCCACTAGGGATGAACTCTTACGGTGAAGAACATTCATACAATATCTATTTACAGTCAATACAAATAATATTCCACTAGGGATGAACTCTTACGGTGAAGAACATTCATACAATATCTATTTACAGTCAATACAAATAATAGTCCACTAGGGATGAACTCTTACGGTGAAGAACATTCATACAATATCTATTTACAGTCAATACAAATAATATTCCACTAGGGATGAACTCTTACGGTGAAGAACATTCATACAATATCTATTTACAGTCAATACAAATAATATTCCACTAGGGATGAACTCTTACGGTGAAGAACATTCATACAATATCTATTTACAGTCAATACAAATAATAGTCCACTAGGGATGAACTCTTACGGTGAAGAACATTCATACAATATCTATTTACAGTCAATACAAATAATAGTCCACTAGGGATGAACTCTTACGGTGAAGAACATTCATACAATATCTATTTACAGTCAATACAAATAATATTCCACTAGGGATGAACTCTTACGGTGAAGAACATTCATACAATATCTATTTACAGTCAATACAAATAATATTCCACTAGGGATGAACTCTTACGGTGAAGAACATTCATACAATATCTATTTACAGTCAATACAAATAATATTCCACTAGGGATGAACTCTTACGGTGAAGAACATTCATACAATATCTATTTACAGTCAATACAAATAGTATTCCACTAGGGATGAACTCTTACGGTGAAGAATATTCATACAATATCTATTTACAGTCAATACAAATAATATTCCACTAGGGATGAACTCTTACGGTGAAGAACATTCATACAATATCTATTTACAGTCAATACAAATAATATTCCACTAGGGATGAACTCTTACGGTGAAGAACATTCATACAATATCTATTTACAATCAATACAAATAATATTCCACTAGGGATGAACTCTTACGGTGAAGAACATTCATACAATATCTATTTACAGTCAATACAAATAATATTCCACTAGGGATGAACTCTTACGGTGAAGAACATTCATACAATATCTATTTACAGTCAATACAAATAATTTTCCACTGGGGATGAACACTAAGTTCATGTGTCAGAGGTCATCGTTTACTGCCCCTGTCGATAGTCTACGGTTACTGCACATACAGTCTCACCAAACACAAACACAGATTACTGAACAATAATGACTCAGCGGAAAATATATTGAGGGTTCTATTTATAAATGTTATATCAACACATAGGGAAAAGGTACAATTTTCAGATGTGATTAAGTACAGAATTAAGATTAATATACGTTATTTACCTTCACAAAATTCGTACACAAAAATAATTTATTCTTCTAGGCCTACTCTTCTAGGTAAATTATCTTCAAGTTCTTGATACGTTGGTTTCCTTTCCTAATTTGAATTTTCAAATATCGCAATAAATTCTCCATTTGGTTCAAGTCTGGGGACTGACTTGGCCATTGCAAGACATCAACGCAATTTTCAGCAAACTGTTTTCTTTTAGGTTTTGCAATGACCAAGTCTGTCAAAGCCTGATTTGAAAACAGTCCAAAATTTACTTAATGATGTATTATAAAGTAAAACTGGAAAAAGAGCACCAACAAATCTATACTACAATAAGATCTGCGTCCTTACGTCCATCTGTCCGTGTGTCTCATTTTTATTTAGAATTTCAAATTTCATAGAAAATATTATTATCAGTGTTTAACTATCAGTTTTTTCTAGTGAGGTCTGTCTGTCCGTCACAAAATTGGTTAAGCAGTCAACCTATCAACAGCGCCTCATAAAGTTGGTGGAAAATCAGAGAAATCAAAGAAACAAATTAAAATGAAAAGCTAATATTTTGTTGCAATGTCATCGCATTCACTAATTGCAATAATACGAAAAAACCATAGTACTGATTTTAGAGAAATAACAAAATAATTTTGTTGAGTATATGCAATATGCATTGTTATAATGCATGTATTTAATCCTAATCCAATACCCATTATATTAATTGAATTTTCAGTGAATTAACAAGTTATTGTATAGGTACTATTTTTTATAACATTCAAGACGATATGTCAAGAAGAACGCAACAAAATACCATTTAATGTGAACAAATAATAAGTTGATGTTTTTTTTGATTAGTGTGACTATTTGTTAATAAACTGTATGAAGTATGTATAACTTTCACATCACTAAGCATTAGTGCAACTAGGGCAAAACCATTATTTATTTAATTCATACTATCCACTAATTAATAGCATTACTATCCACTGTGATATCTCTATAACGTGATATCTCTCTAACGTGATATCTCTCTAACGTGATATCTCTCTAATGTGATATCTCTCTAACGTGATATCTCTCTAATGTGATATCTCTCTAACGTGATATCTCTATAACGTGATATCTCTCTAATGTGATATCTCTATAACGTGATATCTATATAACGTGATATCTCTCTAACGTGATATCTCTCTAACGTGATATCTCTCTAATGTGATATCTCTCTAACGTGATATCTCTCTAACGAAATTTCTCTCTAACGTGATATCTCTATAACGTGATATCTCTCTAACGTGATATCTCTATAACGTGATATCTCTATAACGTGATATCTCTCTAACGTGATATCTCTATAACGTGATATCTCTATAACGTGATATCTCTATAACGTGATATCTCTATAACGTGATATCTCTCTAACGTGATATCTCTCTACCGTGATATCTCCATAACGTCATATCTCTCTACCGTGATATCTCTTTAATGTCATATATCTCTAACGTGATATCTCCATAACGTGATATCTCTATGACTTGATATCTCTCCAACGAAATTTCTCTCTAACGTGATATCTCTCTAACGTGATATCTCTATAACGTGATATCTCTCAAATACGATGCTGTTAACAAGATATCTCTCCGTAACTCAATATCTGTTTTGATAAATCCGCTAATTAGGCTTTTTTTGAGTTGTGAGCGTGTTTTCCATTGGTCTGTGTTTGCACTGTTGTAATCTGATATTGACGGGACTTCCAGTATTTTTGATATGAAGGGGAAAAGGTATTTAGATATGATTATATGTATGAATTTTCATTAACTAATTTTTTAATCTATAAGTTCTTTTCTTCATTTACTTGGTAGCGTGGTTTTTAATTAGTTCTGAACGGGCATTCATAAACATATAGATTACGATTCTTCTTGCGAAGAATCAGATTTTGTTTTAATTCACTGATTAACGTTACATCAAAATTAAATCAGAATACTTCATGAATTAGTATAAAAATATATTTCCTAACCAAAAGTCAAGGTTTACGAATATAAACATCTTATTCAAAAGTAGGTCTACTCTAATTACCTAATCAAACATAAAAAGGTTGAAACAGTAAATCCTAAATTATCATTGTTTATAGTATTTCTATTAATCTATGATCTATATACCTAACAATTGAAAAGTTAAATGAATTAACTTACAAAATGGTGGTTAAACATTTGAGACAGAGGCTTTATCTTTCACTAGCAAGCACAATGGTTTTACACAAGAACTGATGGGATATGACTTAAGGCTGCTTCACGCATGTCAGAGATCTGTCCGGGACGTCACCGGTCAGTGATTTTTTTATCACTGCGAGGAGCCAGTATTGAAGTAACGATATATTTTTTCACTGACACTGAATCACTGAGAGGAGACGGACCGGTGACGCCCCGGACGGATCACTGACATGTGTGATGCAGCCTTTAGGAGGTTACTAAGTTTCTGCTGAAATGGGTGCGGCAAGAAACTCCTCGAAACCACATTTGCTAGAGGTGAGTACTAGCTGACTCGTAAAATTTCAGTAC
This sequence comes from Caprella mutica, assembly GCA_947561585.1. Taxonomy (NCBI): domain Eukaryota; kingdom Metazoa; phylum Arthropoda; class Malacostraca; order Amphipoda; family Caprellidae; genus Caprella; species Caprella mutica. Next base: position 31,852 of record CANNZV010001244.1, on the reverse strand, counting down.
TTCAACAGCATTGAAACAGTTTTGCAATCTGCTTTAACATCTGGTTTGACACTGTTTATCTTCTACAATGGGTCTGACTCTGTGGTAGAGAATATAATCCCTGCCGTCGGGAAACGGCTGTTGACCCGTGGTATTGCAAGACTCAGTCTCTCGCAGAGGATTCTATCTGCACCTACATCGATTAAGTCTTGCGATGGTACCTAACGCGGTATAGAGACACTTGGAATAATGATACTATATACACCGAATGACGTTTAGCCGAAGGAGATTTGGCTGAACGGACATTTGGCCGAACAGACATTTGGTCGAACGGACCTTTAACAGACGGAATTAAACCAAATGAAAATTTGGCCTCAATAATTTTAATTAAATGAAAGGTATTTAAAAATTGCAAAATAAATAGGAAACAAAATGGGATAGTAATATTATTTAATAAAATAACAAATAGTAACTTCATAAAATTGAATAATAACTTTATGTAATATAATAACCAATAAAAACAAGTTCAAAGGTACAAAAAGTATTAATAATCGTCCAAATTAATTGAATCCATGACTTTGAAGAAATTCAAATTGTTGAGCAATATATATGTATGCTTGCAATTCGTAATATGGATAAACATTAAATTAAAGTCTTTCGTCCAAATGTTCGTTAGGCCAAGTTTACACCATATTTACGTTCGGCCAAGTGTCATTAGGCCAAGAGTCATTCGGCCAAGTGTCATTCGGCCAAGTGTCATTCGGCCAAGTGTCATTTGGGCAAGTGTCATTCGGCCAAGTGTCATTTGGGCAAGTGTCATTCGGCCAAGAGTCATTCGGCCAGGTGTCATTTGGGCAAGTGTCATTTGGGCAAGTGTCATTCGGCCAAGAGTCATTCGGCCAAGTGTCATTCGCCCAAGTGTCATTTGGGCAAGTGCCATTCGGCCAAGTGTCATTCGGGCAGAGAAAACGTCACCGTGCTTCATGGGTAATTTGGGCATGAAGCCATTACACTCCTTAATTCATGGAATCAACCTTTTGCTTATATAACCCGAGAGCTTCTTGAAAACCTCTCATTCAACTAACCTAAATGATGCATCTCCAATTTCTATTGGTCTTCAACCACCAGTGGTCAGTCTTCAACTTTACCAGTGGTCAGTCTTTAACCACCAGTGGTCAGTCTTCAACTTTACCAGTGGTCAGTCTTTAACTTTACTAGTGGTCAGTGTTCAACTTTACTAGTGGTCAGTCTTTAACTTTACTAGTGATCAGTCTTCAACTTTAATAGTGGTAAGTCTTCAACCACCAGTGGTCAGTCTTCAACTTTACTAGTGGTCAGTCTTCGTCCACCAGTGGTCAGTCATTAACCACCAGTGATCAGTCTTTAACCACCAGTTGTCAGTCTTCATCCACCAGTGGTCAGTCTTCATCCACCAGTGGTCAGTCTTCGTCCACCAGTGGTCAGTCTTCATCCACCAGTGGTCAGTCTTCAACTTTTCCAGTGGTCAGTCTTTACCCACCAGTTCAACCACCAGTGGTCAGTCTTCAACCACCAGTGGTCACTGGTCAGTCTTCAACCACCAGTGGTCAGTCTTCAACTTTACCAGTGGTCAGTCTTCAACCAGCAGTGGTCAGTCTTCAACTTTACCAGCGGTCAGTCTTTAACCACCAGTGGACAGTCTTCAATTTTACCATCGGTCAGTCTTTAACACCAGTGGTCAGTCTTCAACACCAGTGGTCAGTCTTCAACTTTACCAGTGGTCAGTCTTTAACACCAGTGGTCAGTCTTCAACTTTACCAGTGGTCAGTCTTTACCAAATTCAAATATGATTCCTCTCACATTTCCTATAAATCTCTAATTAATGACAGAAAAGAAACAACAAATTCGTAAACTGTTAAGGAATAGGGGACAGCCAGAGCTCATTATATCTAAAGAGTAAACCACAGAGTAATATCTGGTCTAGAAAGGACACCGAGGTGTTAATTACCCTCACCAAATGCATTCAGTGAAACTTGTTTTGAAAAGATTTACTAACTCTCACTCACTAATAAATATTACTGTGAAACTCAACAAATTATGTGAACTGAAAAGAAATGTTAAATAACGTTGATCTTTATTTCAAAATCATTAAATATACCTACTCACCACTCACTACTTACCACTCATTACTCACTACTCATCACTCAACACTCACTACTCACCACTCACTACTCACCACTCATTACTCACTAATCACTACTTACTACTCTCTACTCACCACTCACTACTCACCACTCACTACTCACCACTCACTACTCAACACTCACTACTCACCACTCACTACTCACCACTCACTACTCACCACTCACTACTCACCACTCTCTACTCACCACTCTCTACTAACCACTCACTACTCACCACTCACTACTCACCACTCACTACTCACCACTCACTACTCACCACTCACTACTCACCACTCACTACCAGTCAATTAGTGTCACAATATTATTTTTTGCAAGCCTTGTCACAGTGCACTGAAAAGAACAAATTAATGATAGTACGAAATGTGTATAGGCACATATATGAAAAACATAACATTTCGCCATTTGTGGATCTAATAATATATTATATATATTGTTTTTGCTATACGATGTATTTTCTATTTATTTACGGTGAAATGGAAATATTTTTATTTTGAATAAAACATTGAATATATATCGCTCATTAATTTCAATAACGGCATATCTCTAAAATGTTCATATCGCTCATTAATTTCAATAACGGCATATCTCTAAAATGTTCATATCGCTCATTAATTTCAATAACGGCATATCTCTAAAATGTTCATATCGCTCATTAATTTCAATAACGGCATATCTCTAAAATGTTCATATCGCTCATTAATTTCAATAACGGCATATCTCTAAAATGTTCATATCGCTCATTAATTTCAATAACGGCATATCTCTAAAATGTTCATATCGCTCATTAATTTCAATAACGGCATATCTCTAAAATGTTCATAGCGCTCATTAATTTCAATAACGGCATATCTCTAAAATGTTCATATCGCTCATTAATTTCAATAACGGCATATCTCAAAAATGTTCATATCGCTCATTAATTTCAATAAAAGCATAACTCTAAAATGTTCATATCGCTCATTAATTTCAGTAACGGCATATCTCTAAAATGTTCATATCGCTCATTAATTTCAATAACGGCATATCTCTAAAATGTTCATATCGCTCATTAATTTCATTAACGGCATATCTCTAAAATGTTCATATCGCTCATTAATTTCAGTAACGGCATATCTCTAAAATGTTCATATCGCTCATTAATTTCAATAACGGCATATCTCTAAAATGTTCATATCGCTCATTAATTTCAATAACGGCATATCTCAAAAATGTTCATATCGCTCATTAATTTCAATAAAAGCATAACTCTAAAATGTTCATATCGCTCATTAATTTCAGTAACGGCATATCTCTAAAATGTTCATATCGCTCATTAATTTCAATAACGGCATATCTCTAAAATGTTCATATCGCTCATTAATTTCAATAACGGCATATCTCTAAAATGTTCATATCGCTCATTAATTTCAGTAACGGCATATCTCAAAAATGTTCATATCGCTCATTAATTTCAGTAACGGCATATCTCTAAAATGTTCATATCGCTCATTAATTTCAATAACGGCATATCTCTAAAATGTTCATTTTTCAATGTACAGGTTTTTGATTTTTTTTATCAGTTTTAATCAATCACAACATCTTGCACAAAATTCAACTGAATTTATTTTGGATAAAAAAATTTTAGAACAAGATGACGTACGTAAAATAAAATTAGTGAAATTTTATTTATAACGTAACAGTAAATATCGAATAAAATATTTCCCACCTTTGCAATTTTCCCACTAATATTGTAGGTAAAAAAAGCATTCATATTATCGTATGAAATCACAATTCTTTTTAACATAGAATAATATCCATTAACGTTAGAGTTAATTGTTTCCATGTGACATGGAAATCATTAGCCTCTCATTCTGTCAGATGACACCAACTGTCAGGACTGACAGATTGGCTCCTGACGCAAATAACGGTATACCTGACAGAAAAAAAGGCATGTAATGATATCACCAGATAAAAAGTAATGTCGTTATAGGGTAAGTTACGAGTTATTGAACGGTTCACATTATCGACCATAAAAGAAAAGAGTCTATAATAATTTTTATTTAAATTGGTATCCCTGATACATGTAGGTATCATGGATACCAATTAAAATAATGAGTTAAAATGTCCAATTATATAGTTTTTCTATATGATCGAGAATGTGAAACCGTCCGATAACGCAGAACATTTCCTAATTGGTTAAATTTCCAGCTGTGTTTTTTGTTTAAAAAGTTAGCGGATGTTGGCCAGATCTCACGTTCGAATATTAAGGGAACGTGCGGCTAATATAATAAATAATATCACGAGATACAATTAAAGACAAAAAAGTCATATTTTTTTTCTTTTTCCCATCTTCCAATTTGCGAAAACCGATCACTCTAATCTATCCGCCGTTTTTTGTCTTGCGGCTAACGACCGGCGGGCATTTTTCCGGTATTTCGGACGTCAAATTGTGGCCCCTCAACACGAGGCAATTTTCTCACTGACAATATTTTGTGATATGAGTTTCTTGGGAAATAAAAACAGAGCTGTTTTACACCGGAAAATGCAGCAACATTTTACACCGGAAAATGCAGCAACATTTTACACCGGAAAATGCAGCAACATTTTACACTGGAAAATGCAGCAACATTTTACACCGGAAAATGCAGCAACATTTTACACCGGAAAATGCAGCAACATTTTACACTGGAAAATGCAGCAACATTTTACACTGGAAAATACAGCAACATTTTACACTGGGAAATACAGCAACATTTTACACTGGGAAATGCAGCAACATTTTACACCGGAAAATGCAGCAACATTTTACACTGGAAAATGCAGCAACATTTTACACTGGAAAATACAGCAACATTTTACACTGGGAAATACAGCAACATTTTACACTGGGAAATACAGCAACATTTTACACTGGAAAATGCAGCAACATTTTACACTGGAAAATGCAGCAACATTTTACACTGGGAAATACAGCAACATTTTACACTGGGAAATACAGCAACATTTTACACTGGAAAATGCAGCAACATTTTACACTGGAAAATGCAGCAACATTTTACACTGGAAAATGCAGCAACATTTTACACTGGAAAATATAGCAACATTTTACACTGGAAAATATAGCAACATTTTACACTGGAAAATGCAGCACTATCTTACAGATATAAATGAAGAGCTATAAATACAGATACAAAGGAAGAGCTACAAATACAGATATAAATGAAGAGCTACAAATACAGATATAAATGAAGAGCTACAAATACAGATATAAATGAAGAGCTATAAATACAGATATAAATGAAGAGCTATAAATACAGATATAAATGAAGAGCTACAAATACAGATATAAATGAAGAGCTACAAATACAGATATAAATGAAGAGCTACAAATACAGATATAAATGAAGAGCTATAAATACAGATATAAATGAAGAGCTATAAATACAGATATAAATGAAGAGCTACAAATACAGATATAAATGAAGAGCTACAAATACAGATATAAATGAAGAGCTACAAATACAGATATAAATGAAGAGCTATAAATACAGATATAAATGAAGAGCTACAAATACAGATATAAATGAAGAGCTACAAATACAGATATAAATGAAGAGCTATAAATACAGATATAAATGAAGAGCTATAAATACAGATATAAATGAAGAGCTATAAATACAGATATAAATGAAGAGCTACAAATACAGATATAAATGAAGAGCTACAAATACAGATATAAATGAAGAGCTACAAATACAGATATAAATGAAGAGCTACAAATACAGATATAAATGAAGAGCTATAAATACAGATATAAATGAAGAGCTACAAATACAGATACAAAGGAAGAGCTACAAATACAGATATAAATGAAGAGCTATAAATACAGATATAAATGAAGAGCTACAAATACAGATATAAATGAAGTCGTGTATAGTCAACCAACCTGAAAAGAATAGAGTCCTGATTAATATATAGTACCCTGTGTAATGAACATGTTTTCATATGTATGAGCCGAAGATTAGCCAGTTTTCTATTCATCTCTGGTTTTGTACGTCAGTGAATTAGTTGAAGCTCACTACCGAGAATTTCTACAACTACTGTATAATGAAGTAAGCTCTATATAGTGACCTACATAGTTGAAGTTCACTACAGAGGAGTTATCGATAAAACATTGTATTCTGTTAATAAAATTATTTGAAATTGATGGCTATAGAGTGATTTTGATCTACAAAAACTAAAATAATAGGTAACGAATTTTTCATATACTTCCAAATTTCCTTATTCAAGGAATGAAATTGGTAAAATGATAAAATAAATAAATTTTATTTCTTAATCCATACATTCTGTAACCTTCGCTTCGATTATTTTGGATATCATCTGGTGAAACTGTGAACAACTCCTTTAATTCATCGGTATCAAAATTTTGGAATGGTTTTCGAATAGCTGTCTTCAGATAGTTAACACCAAAGTTGGATTATCGTTGGACTGTCCTTTAATAATGCTAAATTGTTAATAGCCAATTGTTAAGACCTGCTAGGCTAAATATACTTCGAAATGAATATGGAAAGATTTTCCTTCATGAGAGTCTGAACTTGGTTTGCATAAATTTATGCGTTAGTGCATAATCTAGAATACCCCACTCTTATTACGTCTCTGATTGATGATAATAGATAAGTGAGGGACATATCTCGCTCCTAATTCACCTGGTACGGAAAATATTTTAGGAGTAACTTTGGTAATTTAGTTGATAGTTTTCAGTTAAGTTGTTTTAGTCGTAACCTGAACAGGTGGTGGTAGATTTAAAAATACTTCTATGGTACAAAACGTATATTACTTACTTAACATAAACTAATTTTTAATCTATCCCACCTGTATAAGTTACGGCGAAAACAGAGCAACTGAAAACAACTAACAAAACTACAAAAGTCACTCCTAAAATATTTTCTATGGCTACAAGGAGAAATAAAAAATACGGTTAATAATTCATTATTCCAATATTCGACTTCAATCAATGATGAGCTGATTATCTGTATTTAATCATTTAATCTTATTAATCACTAAGTGGATTGAATTTATCAATCCATTTTAGATAATTATTGAGAGTTTATATAGGTTTTTATAGACAATTAATGCTTATAAGTGAATTATGAACTGTTTTTGAAAAATATCCTGCATTTACACATTCCTTTACCTATTCATTTTACCCATTCATTTTACCCATTCATTTACTCATTCATTTTACCCATTCATTTTACCCATTCATTTACTCATTCATTTTACCCATTCATTTTACCCATTCATTTTACCCATTCATTTTACCCATTCATCTTACCCATTCATTTACCTATTCATTTTGCCCATTCATTTTACCAATTCATTTACCCATTCGTTTACCCATTCATTTTACCCATTCATTTTACCCATTCATTTTACCCATTCATCTTACCCATTCATTTTACCCATTCATTTACCCATTCATTTACCCATTCATCTTACCCATTCATTTACCTATTCATTTTGCCCATTCATTTACCCATTCATTTTACCCATTCATTTTACCCATTCATTTACCAATTCCATGAAAACTTCTTCCGGCTCACAATTCAAATTATCTTTTCCTTTTTATTAAACTAATAATTAATTACAACAAACAATTTTCTGAATTTATTTCCATGCGGGTATATTTATCAATAAAATAAAGGCTATAAATTTAGCACATCATTCTGCGTTGAAATAACTCATTAATCTGCGTTAAAACAACACAGACGGAAGTTACTATGTCTAACATGTATAATCAGTCGTTGTTGTTACGCAATATAATCCATGTAGTTATTATCGTTCTTTATATTAATCAGTATAATCCATAGGGAGATTAATGCGATGATAACTTAATTGAAATAATCTATATTTATTACTGCCTCGGTACGACGGACCAATAAACATAATTGCTTGGATGTGAGTATTAGAAAGTATATAGTTATTTAATCTAAGTAAGTAGTACAATAATTAATATTATTACAGAATTAGTATATAACAATAACAGTAAAGCATAGTATAGGTCATAGGTTAATAAATTATTTGCAAGAATATTGTCATAAACACAGAAAATGTTTTTTGAGTAATCCATACAAATCTTAAAAAAATGATAGTTTTGGAAAAAAGTTTCATAGTTACAGCTCAAAGTGTACCGCTAGAGAGGCTAAATGTCCTAACGATATACCATTAAATGTACGTACATTATAAGTACTAAAATGCCTCTCCTGAAAAATAGCTTTTTGGATTTACAACAGTGTTCTCGCAAATGAGTGATATGATTTAAAGTATATAAATGATATTACAGTGGAAACATAGACTTAAAATGCTTTTATAGTGCCAATGCAAAGGCTTTATGAATAGGAATAGGCTTTCGGTCATATCTAGACTATCTCATGGCTATCGAATTATATGATGCGTGTTAATTTATGAGAGAGATAATAGGTAAATATTTAATACTAAATAACATCGTATTTTTGGTTACATTAAAGGTTAACTTCTTTCTAAGATTTTCCTATTATAATATAGCAAACATACTATTTAATGGTTATTGTATACTGTCAATTGCATAAGGGTATACTGTGCACGGTTACTTTATATGTTAATGCATTTAAATAATTTAAAGAATTCACAATAACTACATGTAGTATAAAACAGAAATAAGGAATCGTAACTTTACAGTTTAATAATGTAACATTTCACACTTTAGTACATATAAAAACTATTAATGAAAAGTAAGGAACAGAGCAAGATAATTAAGTTTACGCATTTGGTACATCTGCCGTTTTATTCCTGAATACAGCGTCAATACTTATAATTAATAAATAATAGCTATAAATATTAATTTCAAATTAATGATAACGAAATCAAAAATGTTGTGGCAAGTTCCAAGTTATCACACAGTAGTACATTTTCGATGAGGTAAAATAAAAAATATAATTTAATATTCAGCTTTTTTTCATGGGCATCAATTAAAACCGTCCGATAACTAAAAACTTTCCCTTATTCTAAAATCATATTCAAAATATAAGTTAATTTATTTGTTGTTGTCCCTTTATATTTTTATTTTATTACCCACTCATCATAATTTACTCACTTAAGTGTGTTTACTCACTAAATTACTCACTTACGTAACCCATAATTAGGTGAGTAATTTGATGATAGGCACTTAGTGGCTTATTTCTTCGAATTAAGAATTGCTTGTTATTATAGAAATATTTCATGGTGAGAATTTGAAGATCATTTAATAGAGAAAGTTATGGTAGGGCCATACAAGATTTTGGTGGGGCTAAAGGAGATTATGTTGGGGCCATGTAAGACTATGCTGGGGCAATAGAAGATTATGGTGGGGCCATAGAAGATTATGGTAGGGCCATAGAAGATTATGGTAGGGCCATAGAAGGTTATGGTGAGGCCATGGAAGACAATGCTGGGGCCATGGAAGACAATGCTGGGGCCATAGAAGATTATGGTGGGGCCATAGAAGATTGTGGAGTGCACCTTAAAATAGGAACAACAATTTTGGACCAAATATTTTTATTTATTATTTTAACAGAAAGTCAATTACAAGTTGTGAGAAGAATCGTGACAACTCCTTCACTTTTCATCTATTTTTATTGCAAATTATTACTGATAAATATGACTTAAAAAGCTAATGGCGTCATAGGTATCCTAGTTACACCTAAAAACTATAGTAAATTTCGAAAGTTATAATAGCTCAAAATTATATAAATGGTGACAAATAATAACATTACTCAGAACAATGAAAAAACTCAGAAATAATCAAACTGTATACCTAAATAATCATACAAATGTAAGCAATAACGTGAAAAATGTATATGCATATTCAGAGCAATAAGACATATGAATACATATAAAGTAGAAGAAAAAAAACATTGAAATTAACTAAACTACATAGAAATTAATAAAAAAATGAATGGATATTTTCACAATACACAGTAATTAAGCCTACTTATAATTGAGAAACTGTATAATTTATAGGTTAGACGGAAATAATTACCATTAATACATGTGATTCTATCTATAAAACATCATTGATACCAGTAAAAATCACAGTTTTTACTCCATTAAAAAAGAAGTCTCAATATTCCTATTGCTGCATAAAATCTTTTATTTTCTTCGTGCGTAATTTCTTGTTATTTTGTGGCCATAGCACTGTGTTTATTTTATCCCTCATCTGTTTGGATGGACTCTCAAGTGACGTCTACGAACGCATCAATCTGGATTGCAGCGCACCCTGTCAGCTGGAACGGACGTTACACCCCTACGAGTCTACGCTAGAAGTGTGCGTAGTGGTGGGCTATGTTATAGTGGGGCCATAGAAGATTAAGATGGGCCCCCTTCACAATCTTCTATGGAGTAGATCTTCTACGTTATAATTAAAGTGGGTATTATGGTGGGCCATTGGACCTTAAGGTGGGGTCTCTCTTAATTATCTATGGCATAGACCTTTTATATACGCTATAATTAAAGTGGGCATTATGGTCGGTTAATTTTTATAGTGAGTACGTAGAAGAACTTTTAGTTATCTTCCCATTTAAATTTCCGATGTCCTCCACAATAACTTTTTTCAATTTTTTTTGTTTAATTTTCAATAATATAATTCATTGTGTATGTTCTATTGATGTGCCCCACATACCTTTTCAATATGTTTATTTCTAACCGTAAATATAGAACGAATTTTATAGAAATAAGCAATACATGTTGTACCTAAATTTTAATAAATGAATTTTAAATAATATTAATCATAATTATGAATGCACATTTATTTATTTAAATGAATAGAAATATTTTTAGCCTATCAAAAGGTTTTTTATTTTCTAAGTTGAATTTTAAGGTATAATATATTGTATATAAATGTAATATTTTAGCATGAATATACAGATTCTATAGCTTTTATAAACTACCTAAAATTTTCAGGCTACCAATACGACAAATGATGTTTTGACTAATATAATACTCTGCTCACACGCATAATTTTATTATGCTCCTTGTAAACTGTTTTTATTCCATAGATATTGTTGTTAAATTGTGTATGTAGCAGTGTTAGTGATAAAGAGTTATGTAATTCTGGTTATCAGTAGATGTGAGTAGACTACGAGGTTTTTTCCACTCAGTTTAAACCACACAATGTAAACTGAGTGAAGTATACATTTTGTCACCATTTCGTCACCCTATAGAGCCCCAGACCTTCCAACTGGACCGCTAACCTAACCTTAGATGAATAGTGAACAGAGTATTTACCTGGAGTGACTTTTACCTGTGTGATTTTAACAGGGTGACTTTTATATTTGTCGAATATACGGGCAACTTAAAATTTCTGCACCTAAATTTTCTTGCAGCTGGTCAAGAAATTCCAGGTTTTTATTTCTATTTTGATGGATTAGAATTAGTTTATTAATAATATATAAAAACTATATACAGTAATAAAGATATATGTTTTATTATAAAACCTACCAGACAAACCTATCTATAATTTAAGTTAATTTGACCTGTCTGCCCTGAACAAAACATTCCCTAAATCTGGTCAAATTTTGACACTTTATCGTTTGGAAAACTGGTTTTCATACTCAGTTGTTCAAGGTGCTAAGAGTATATTTTCAAAACTGGAGGTGAAGCATAGGAAATTAAATTAGGCCCCATCATAATCTCCTATCACCCCACTATAACATTTTCTGTGTGAACCTGACCGCTTGATCTAATCACAGTATTTTTCTGCTAGATTTGCTACCCAGTGAATGGCTCCATTGTCTATTAGTTGCGTTGCAGAGTAACAAGTTCTCCAGATGATTAGGCCTGTCCTTATATATCTAATAATCTATTTTGATGATTGTGCTTTGTGATAAGGTATTCAATGGACTATTGTTCTTCAGCTGCAAAAATATCTAATGGAATTAAACTCCAAGTAATGAGACAGGTTGTGAGGAACCTGCAACTATATTGAGACGATGTATCGTTTGGAAAAAATGTATAATTGTTCTTGAAGAATCATTGGTGATTGTTTATAATGGCATACAGGTTTTTTTAATAGAATTTTTATCTGAAATAAAATATAGAATAATATTCTTCTAGGTGCAATGTATCCCAAGCCAACAATGTAGTAATATTGGAGCGATGTTGTTAAAAATATTGTGGCAATGTATGTAGTTAGTGTTCAATAATGTATCTGTATTATCAAATTTGAATTAATTTGTCAAATTTGAATTAATTGATCAACTTTGAATTAATTTATCAAATTGGAATTAAATAAAAAAATTATCAAATTGGAATTAAATAAAAAAATTATCAAATTTGAATTGAAATCAAATTTAAATTAAATAATCATATTTGAATTTAAGTATCAAATCTGAAGTGAATTTTCAAATTTGAATTGAATAATCAAATTTGAATAGAATAATCAAATTTGAATTGAATCATCAAATTTGAATAGAAAAATCAAATTTGAATTGAATCATCAAATTTGAATTAAATTTTCAAATTTGAATTAAATTTTCAAATTTGAATTAAATTTTCAAATTTGAATTAAATTTTCAAATTTGAATTAAATTTTCAAATTTGAATTAAATTTTCAAATTTGAATTAAATTATCAAATTTAGTTAATCCATTGTTTCACCAATTATATTTATATAATTCACAAACGGGCAACTTTCAAATAAGTTTTTCTGAATAAAAATTGATAAAATTTATTAGAATCAGTGGATTTTTAGTATATTGATCAATTGGTGCAATTACTTAATATTAAATTTATTGTTTATTTTGTAGAACTAAAAACACAATATTTTTCCATCAAAAACGCAAAAGAACATAATGTCAACAGAAGAGGGTATTCAATTAGAAACTTATTACGAAGTGCATAAGGATGGGTTGAGAACACCCTAAAGAGGTGGACTTGACCACCCCAAAAACTCAACTTAGCGTATGAGATGATGCTGAAGGTATTCCCTAAGAGCCATTCGCTGTTGGAACCAGGCAGACTCTCCTGAATTGTTCGTTGTTGTTCTGCATCATCTCCCATCGATTGTATTTTAGCTCAGTAGAATGTTCAATTGTTCAATGTTCATTCTCCGTAATATTTCCCTCTCTTTTTTGTCTGTTTCAGAAGCTACAAATATCATGTTGAAGTATCAGTGAGAAGGAATTAATGGCTGAGAGTGGTTGATCACTCAAACTATTGGTTCAGGTTAGATACAAGTAACTCATAATTACAAGTTTATTGTATTCATCACAGCCAATGTTATAAAGCACATAAAGAGCACTTTTGTCTGATTGTTCAATGTTGTACGTATTTTTCAATGATGTAATCAGGTACAATGAATTTCCTCCCGAAGTGAAAGTTATTATCAGTAAAGATAAGATAAATAAAAGCAGTACATGCATAATGGTTTATCGTACAAATTATATTCAGTTTTAAATAGTAATCACCAATAAGACAATAATTACTGAATATTTAATGAAATCTCTTGAGTCCATTAATGTAAATAAGTAAATTATTTTATGAAATATTTTTGATAAATTTGGATAAAACCGAACACAAAAAAGCTACATTATTTCTGTTTGATAGAGACATATTAAAATTTGTATATAATAATTGAAAGTCTTAATCACACTGTTCTGTGTACATTTGGAGTACATAGATCTAACTTCGCATTACCCGTTGCCTCTTCCCGTTATCTTATCTAATCAGATTTAGAATAAAGATTCTTTGTAATTAGGTTCACAGTGTAGACAATAATTGGTGGAGTTGAGAAGTACAGTTTACCTCTTTGATTAAGTTAACGGTGAGTTTTCATTTAACTTCACATGTCTTCAGCAATATGAATTTAGACTACATCTTCATTTGTGACTAATTACTAAATTCTCTGCAAAAAACTTTTTTCGCTGGTAATTATAGTTTTTCATCGACATTGAAGTAATTAAGTGTCTGTATAAGATGAATTTTGTATGATATCTTCTATGTACATACTAAGGAAATATGAATATATTTATATTCGAAGTTGTACCTCTCTACTCAATATCTCTCATCAAGGATGGGGTTCACCAATGACACATAGCTGGTCCTGATGAATTCGTTACATTATTTGTCCTTAATTCAAAGGAGAGTAAGACTTCATTAAATTTCCAAAAGCTAGATTGGGAAATGGTTGAAATTGCCTCACATTTTCTCACTCATCTCTCAGTAGACGTGTGACTGTTCTGTAGGTAAAGGGTGTCTCTTAAAATAACCAACACACTCTTTCATTCAGTCTTTGGTGCCTATCTTTAGGGCAAAAGTTTATCAATGTTAGAAGTAATTTGTATCATAATATTTGTTTCTTCCAATTTTCTTCATTTCATGTCATCGAACTTGTCCCTATACTTATGATTTTTTCCCTCAGAAAATGGTCGTCCTAACATTCTTTGACAACCTTAGACGTGGTATTGGTAGTCTCATGGATTGTCGTTTTACTGACGCTATTCTGTTGGTTGAAGGGGTAGAGATACCTGTGCATAAGAACATTCTTGCCGCTCAGAGTAAATACTTCAGGTGAGTCTCAACGAATGGTTATGTAAAGGACATATTATATCAAGTTTGAAAGTTGTGTTTTTCAGTAAAGAATATGAAAGAATTGTTAACTAGGTTCTTGTGAAACTTGTCCATTTGGTAGTTAGACTAAGTGTACAAGATATAATATATAAAATGACGCTAGCTTACATAAACACAAATGAAATTTGAAATTATCAAATGTAATGTAAATCATTCACCAGATAAAATCATCCAAATCCTCAAAAATTCTTGTGTGATCTCTGCTTCTTCAATTACTTCAAATTTCAACATCTTTTTCTTAACAATTTTCAATCCTCACAAATTATCTACACTGATACACTCATCAAAAAATCAATTGACAGTTATTCCTTTTTGTGCTATTTTTCTGTTTTCCTACTCTTCTTCATATTACTTCAGCTTTCATCCTATTACTTCTGCTTAATAGAAAGACCAATCACTTCCAAAGAGCGCAACACCCTCTTTTTATCTTTGTTCTACCTCCAGGTTTCTTTCCTTCAATCATGTTCCACCTCTCCTTTTTGCATCTACTTTTACCTTTGTCCAGTACGATTTCACCAAGGAACCAAGACAAATGACCACACGACAAAAGCCCACACGACAAAATCCCATGCGACAAAAGCCCACAACGACAAAAGCCAACACCAACAGAATCTCACTCCGACAAAAGCCAACACCAACGAAAACTCACACCGATAAAAGTCAACACCGACAAAAACCCACTCCGACAAAAGCCCACAGCGAAGAAAAAAAATTTGGTATTCCTGCATTCTACCGAATCATTTCAAATTTGTATTATGTACCAAATTTAAGGAATCTGTTAACGCAGAATTTAATTTTAAAACACTTCAATTTATGTACTATAATTTTAGTATAATTGGAATAGTTAGTCTGACGGCAGGTAACCTGCAGACATCTCGTTCAAATATCATGTAGGATTACTGATGGAAAGGTCAAACGTCAATCTCTGCAAACATTGCTAGCTGTAGTCTTAGATTCTATTGCTAGATTCATGCTATACTCTGCTTTTGCTAGATAAAATTTTGAAATGTAGTTATAACTCTACTTCAGGGTCAAAAAAATTGTTTTAATTAATTTTATGAATAGCATAATTCAGGCATTATCATTCAAAAAATATTCGGCTGCAATTGATTTATGCTCAATTGAACTGCACTTAAATTAATCATATTCTTATCAGACAAAGATAAAAATGTTGTGCTGGTTATGTATTGCGTACCTGTAACCAGAACACATTAAACGCAATTACTTGTCCATGTCTGTTGCAATATTTAAATTTTTTTACGTTGCAATTGTTTGAAAAACAATATTTTGATACCATTGATAACCTCTCATCGGTGTGGGCTTTTGTCTGTGTGGGCTTTTATCGGTGTGGGCTTTTGTCGGTATGGGCTTTTATCGGTGTGGGCTTTTGTCGGTATGGGCTTTTGTCGGTATGGGCTTTTGTCGGTGTGGGATTTTGTCGGTATGGGCTTTTGTCACCTTTTCTTTCACCAAAGCATCTACAACCTATCTCAACTCAGCTCAACAGTTTGCCAAATTAATTCCTTGTCATTCATCTTGCCTCCAGAGTTAATTGTTAATGGTATTTATGTTATCATATATTCCCATCATTCATATTACATTATTATTAGTTTCTTCTATCTTTTCAGTGACTTGTTCGATCCAAAGGAAGATTCTCGACCAACTGCAGATCAGAAAGGTGCTGCCTCTAGTTCTCAAGCCATTATTGAAGTTAAAGAAGCTGAAGCGCTATCCAACACCAGTCATCACGCCATTGTTGAACTTACTGACGTGATGAATCCCCCACTTGCTGACAATGTTTTTGAGCTCAAGAATACCAAAGTGGAAGTAGTGAGGGCTGTGTTAGACTACTTCTACCGAGGAGAGTACGACTTTGATGACAAAGTAAGTTCATTTCAATGATATTAGACATTCACGCGCAAAGAAAAATCTATCGTCTGACCTGTCAAAGGTTACTGCAGACCATTGTCGACAAATAGCACTTTACAAACTTTTTTTTCAATAAGGAAAACGAGTAAAATTAAAATCAAAGTGTAATCCATACAAAGAGTAGGGTTGGTGTTTTTAATGACAGATAGAGTGAGGGAATGTACGGTGAGTAAAAATATTATCTGACGATATATGTGCGTGAATGGGCTTATGTTGAGTTGATCGGTTAGGCTTATATAAAGTTCACTGAAAAGATCTCAGTCTGAGAGGCACAGTATTTAGCAATGTCACAACACGAAAAAACTACGTTTTAAAAGCTTGAAAAAATTCATCAGTGTGATGTACTGTAGTATACGTACATATAAGCAGCCTACCGTGATTTTTTATGGAAAAAAGTGAAATATGCGATGCATTTGTACGTAGAACTTGAGCTGAAGTTCGTATTAATAGAGTGGCTACAATGAATAAATAGAACAGCACCTGATTTGCATATGTTTCACTTTAAACCCTAATAATGAAATGCCAGTTAGCATTCATAACCTTTCTGACAGTTCCATTGCCTTGATTAAGTAACTCCAATGTATATTTATCTTTACCTCAACATCAGGTGGAGACTCACTTGCTTGCTCTGGAGTTGGCTCACCAGTTCAAACTGAGGGATCTGGAGGAAACTCTCATCAACAAACTAATCTCAGAATTGACAGTACAGAGCTTTGTTCATTTCTACAACTTGAAAATGCGCTACAAGAATGTACAACTAGAAGAGTCTTGCGTTAATTTCCTGAGGGAAAATGGTGAAGAGATTGCCAAAAACGATAATTTCTCCAAACTGACTTCTGTGAGTATGTTAGGTTTGTTATTTGATAAATTGAGAATTCATTTGTCTTCTCTATGTTGAAATAATCATATTATATTCATTGAATAGTGCAATTAATAATTAACTGTATTTTGATTAACTTGTATTTCATTGAAAAAAGTTATCACCAATTTTCATTTTATTTCTAGACTGAACTATTTAGGTAATAATTTATACAATGATAGATAAATTATCGTAAATATAGATGAACCAAATAATAATAACATCAGGATTGTACACTACAGACCTATGCTATATATATGTACGATGATTGCTTTGCTTCAGAGGAATTAAATTAAGTCCCCTACATTTTTTTTAACAAAATCAATATCAGAATAATAATTTTAAAAAGGAATGTGTTTTTAGTAAATACGGTTCTTAATTTTTCAGTGTTAATAGAATTTTTAATTAGGATTGACCAGTTTTAAGTTTAACTGAACCTCAGCTGCATCTATTTTTTATTTTTATTTTTTATTTTGCTTTGTATACTTTTTTTCAAGAAGAGATGTACACTTTAATAGATATATCAATAAAAGGCAGTGAATAATATTACCGTACCATAGAAATTAACTGTGAATTCTAACACAGGTTTCTCTGCTGTCTCTCTTGGATGAGGAGAGTTTTGCTGCTTTTGAAATAGACATTTTTCGTGCAGTGGAGAGATGGGCTGGTGTGAATAAACCGAACAAAACAACTTCGATGGATATTGTCAAGAAAATCAGACTGGCGACAATGTCACAGAAGGTAAATTTTTAATTGCTTTATATGATGCAATGAATATTTTGTGGTAATAGGCATTAGAATTCGCCTATTTTTTCAGGATTTGTTCAATGTTGTTAAATGTTCTAAAGAACTTCCCTCAATTGATATTCTTGAAGTTATCCAGAGTATTATGAATAAAGATGCGGCCTCAACTAACTTCAGACAACAACAATATGTGACAGGTAATTTACTCCCATTTTGCATCTATTGTAATACAATTATTGATGCTCATTTGAATTTTCATCCATTTCAAAATTAATAAATTTAACTTCTCTATTATCTTGTTGATGAATTTGTGATAAAATTGGCTGCTTACTAAAATATATATTTCTAAAAACTCTTTAAACAGAATAACGCGTCAATTTTCTTCTCTCTCTAGGTCCAGTTCCTAACCTCAACGTAGCTCAGTCTAGTCTGGGAGCTGAAGTTTTGACTGGCAGTGTCACAGGGGGAAATTTGATCTCTGGCTCCCATGGATGTACTTCTCACAAAGTGGAAGGCAAACCAGACTGCATTGCTGTCAAGTTGGGAAAAACTTACCTGTTGAATGCTATGCAACTTTTGCTGGATTCAAGAGAAGGAAGGTGAGACAATTTAGATCTTACAATCTTCAAAATGGAGAATTGTTATAAAAAAATTGTCTTCTGCCAAAAAATTGTTAAAATATAATACATTCGACAGTACGTAACATAATTGAATGTTCTTCAGCTCAGCAGAATGTTCATCTCTTATAATATCACTACTGATTTTAAATCAACTCTCTTGTTTTGTCTGTTTCAGAAGCTACAAATATCATGTTGAAGTATCAATCAATGAGAGAGAATGGCTGAGAGTGGTTGATCACTCAAACTATTGCTGCAGGTCAGACACAAGTAAAATTTTCTTACAGTTGAAAGGTCATAGTTATAAAGACAAGTTAAGAGCCCTTTTACCTGACTGGTGCTCAATGAAGTCAAGAAGCAATACTGATAACAAATTATTAACTGACACACACCTTCACACTCTGTTTTCTCTCCTTACTAAAGTGCTGTTCCTCCTGCAGGTCTCATCAATTCCTAAGGTTCGATCCCCGGCCATTGAGGTTCATTAGGATGACTGGCACAGACGAGTGCCTTAATATCATCTCTTTTGCAGCTCTGTACTCAAACGAGCAATGTTCACTGGTGCAAGAAATACAAGGTGAGTATTTTGCGTACTTGGGAAGTGTTATTCAATTGCAGTGTCTTTCTTCACCACTCAATTGCATTGTTATTGAACAGTTCAATGAATATCTTTAGATACTTATTTCTTGTACTTTTCCCCTACGACAATACTATGACTCACTCACTTTAAATTTGAATTGAAAAGGAAAGTCGGAGAGTAACTTTATAGTTTATCCGTAACCTGTTTTCAGATTATCATAAGACAGGCATAAATTTGGATTTAGAAATTCATTCTTCAAATTAAAAAATATAACAACCTAATTACATCTTGTGTACAAATATACTATTTGAAATTTTATACTCTGGTCGAAATCTTTACTTGAAAGTTGGTGAAAACAACTGTTCGATGTTTTCGCAATTCGTAGTAATAGTATACTTCAATATTATTATCCAAAATTACTTTATTAGAAACAATTGGTTCATAAATTAGTCTTTATGCCATAATAAATTTTAGCAGTGATAACTATATGTATATTTATAGTACATGCAGAATAATACGTAGCTCTCTAGCAATTTCATTCTGATTTTCGCCAAATTCAACACAATCATCTGTTCTAGAGATATTTCTCTTCTCTGATTAATTATATTAGTCTTTATTAGATTTTTCTCTCTTTAAAGTCATCATGAACAGCTAATTTAAAATTACGAGTGATATTCATCATGTCCAATTATAGAGTTAGTTCCGTGTCATCACAAGGTTCCATATTTTAAGACTCATAAAATCTATATGTTATAGAGATAATTTCCTTCTTATTTCATTTGGTATAATACCTATAGGTATTCTGTTATCTATTATAAAAAAAGTTTAATTATAATTATTGCACTTCCTTTTCTTATGTGTCCGAAAATTTAGTGACAACCAATAACTTCAAACAAATACCCTACTGCCTAAAATCTCAAAGATCATTAAATTACTGTTTGTTCAATGTAAAACAATTAAATTAATAAAAAATATATTAATTACAATCCTATACTAAGTGAGAGTTAAAAGCTATGGTTGAATTTTAATTAAAACTTTCTAATGCATTCTCAACTTTGAACTTTAATCATAGAGCAAGAACTAATTCTAGCAACAAACACAGGAACACAACCTTAGTCGATCGCATAAAACAAGTTTCTTTTATTATAATTTATTGAAAATAAAAATATAATAAAGGATTAACAATTATAAAGTTACTTGTGACATACCTCGGTCTTATTAGCATTTTTAATAAGACTGAGTCGTGATTTGGTCATAAAAGCAGGACCTGTCTTTAGGACAAGGAATAGAAGAGTCATGACAATATACTATTGTTTGACATCTCAGTGGATGATGTTACGTAGAAGTTGTGGTTACTTTATTCTTGCGATTAGATACTATCATAAAATAAAACTGAATGATGAATGATATATGTAGCATTTTAATTTATTTGTCATTTATCCTTTTCATTAGTTTATGAATTAAACATTTTCACTAGTCCCTACTATTTAGGATTCATAGCCCAGAGTAAAAAATTGTTCATAAGTTCGAATTCGTTCAAAATAAACTTCGTAACTATTATTAATTAAGTTATGAGCCTTAAGAACTCCGTTTAGGAAATCATTTTTACCATATTAAATTCAGTTAAAAATTAGTACATCATCTATCAATGACTTATGCATTAATCGTTATACTTAACTCATCTTAAATGAATCTAAATTAGAAATAATTAATAAGAGAATTTATTTACAGATTTTTCATAATTTAATTTACTCTAAAAATATTTAATCTTTTGCTTCAAGACAAGTTTATCTCTCCATTTTTCTTTTCAAACTTTTACGAAAAATGAATTGCTCACCAATATTTTAATTTCTCCAAACTCACTTAATGCTCACTAATAAAAACACTGACTAGTGACTAGGTCATACTCTTAGCATTGACTAGGCAATATAGATTATAATGTCGTAAAAATACTGTACTTACAGAGTAAATTTTATTACACGTTCATTTCAATCAAAAATAATTTGTTTCCTTTAATAATAAAATACATAATAGAACATAAAAAAATAATTACCCACAAATTAATTCATTATCAAAATTAGTTTTAGGACTAGTTACAAGTTATCGGGCAGTTCCACATTTTCGATTTTATTCAAAAAGTAAATAATTTTACACTTTATTTCTTTTTTTTATTTGTTCAAATATGTAGAACTGTCCGATAATTCGTAACTTACCCCAAAAATGGTATAACATTTATTTTAATTTCCGTAAAATGATAACCAGTGACTCTTGGAACATTCTTATATTGGCTCGTAAATGACTTCTTAATTATTGTCGTAAGTTTGTTGTTACGAACTCTTCTGAAATTCGGACCCAGGCTATAATGTTTCGAAAAGTATCCTATTCATTGCGATGATATGGTTGGCAAACTCTGGGTTGCTCTCCTATTTTATCCCCTTATAACTTTTTCTATCCTCTCAGTTGCCTTTGCCAATGTGGTGTTAGAGTCCAGAGGAGTTACTGTCACTGGATGTAGTGGTGCCTATACAAATGGTAAATCTTATAAACCAATGTATTGCATCGATGGGAAGGAGGACTCATCTGCTGTCGTGTTTGATAATTATCCTCTCACCATCAAACTGGGACAGCCTCACTGGCTATCTTCTTTGCGGTGAGAGAAGTCTGCATCAATGGAGAAAATTAGTTCATTAACGAAAGGAAAGGATTAGTACTTACAGTACTGAAAAAATGATTATCGATTTTTTAAAATAGAATTTTTTTTCATAAATGGTTAATTGAACTAATTTTGTTGATTGCAATTGGATTTATTTTAATACACTGACATATTGATACGTCTTTACCTTCCAAAAACAGTTAGTTTGTCAACATTTAGTATGCGTAAGTGTTTCAACTCCAAATTCCCCATCATTTTCTCTAATCACAATATTTTTTGTAATAATTCCCCATCACTTTCTACTCATTACCCATCACTTTCTCCTCATTCCCCATCAATTTTTATTTATTTCTCCATCACTTTTCCCAATTCCACATCAATTTCTCCTATTCTCCCATAACTTTTTCCCCTCCCCATCAAAGTCAAAAATGATTTCAATTCTCACTCAACTCTAAGGATGATAACTGCCGTATTTTGAATAAGGAGGACAAAAAAAATGCTCCACCCCTGCACCCTCTTTTTGCTGTCGTTTATTTCACCTTTTTTGTAAAAAATGTTTGATTTGGAAAAAAATCGATTATATTCAAAGTGATGGAGAATGGGGGAAATTGATGGAGAATGGGTAAAAAATGATAGGGTATTGGAGAGAAAGTGATGGGGAATGAGGAGAAAGTGATGGAGAATTTCTAATAATAGGGTAACTGTAGAGAAAATGATAAGGAATTTGTAGGAAGTGAGGGGAATGGGGAAACAACCGTTGAAGCACTTACGGATACTAAATGTTGTCAAACTAAGTGTTAATGGATGATCAAAAAGTATTATTATATCCGTTTATTTAAATAAATCCAATTGTAATCAAAAAAATTGGTTTAATTAACCATTTTATGAACAAAATTTTGATTTTGAAAAATCCATAATAATTTTTCTAGTACTGGAAGTGTATATTTGGTGCAAAATTACCGTACTTTTCATATTTTCCATTCAAGGCAATGAGGTTAAGTTCGAACCAATCACTTTTTAACTGATCATTCGTACTTACCTCAGTGATTATATATATATAGATATATATTGTGTACCCCAATTATATAAACTTACTTATTTAATTAATATCAACAAAAAGTTAAAGTAAAATTATTTCCCGAGCAAATCTTGAGTAAATATTTCACACTGAAATTTTATTCCTGTTTAAATAATTATGTTTTCTAATATTTTTTATTGCTATCTATTAGTTATAAATTTATGCTAAATTAAAAATAATTAATAATAAATGAATTTCATTTACTTTTTAGAATATATTTAATTAAGAAAAGAAAAGGCAAATATTTCGGTTTTATTATTTTTCTGGTGTGTATATGTTCTAATTTACTAAGTACTTTTTCATTGAACATCTCTTTTTTTATAAAGATAGGCTAAAATGTGGATTACACCATTTATAGTTGCTCTTAATTCCTTAGTCAAATAGTATTTTTTACTTCTCTAGTAATGACATAGTTAGCAATAAATGAATGACTGTGTGGGCACAATTTGATTTACTCTTTTTCTCCCCTCAGGGTGAGAATAAATAAAAAGCTTAACAGTTACAGCATCGAGAGTTCCCCTGACGGAGAGTCTTGGCAACCAGTTGGTGGTGAGACAGAGGGGGAGGGTGATGTAGTCTGGCGTATTTTTGAGTTCAGTCGCAGAGTTGTGCTGCACTTCAGAGTCACAATGAAGAGAATTCATAATGTAAGAATTACCTCATCTTCAGGTGGAAAATATTCTCCACGATATGTAACTAATAACCTTTTTTCATGACTTTAACATTTCAAATATAACCATATTAATCAATAATTCGTCATCAAAGATATTAAATATATTATGTATATTAATGCAAAATAAGTCCATGAAATATAATGGTTACAGCATCAAAATTAATTTTGTTGAATTACATTACAATTATTACGATTAAATTCAAAGATTTTGTATTTAAATAATTAAATTGAAGGTTCGAGGAAATAATCTTCTCGAGATAATTACAATAAATTATTCCTACATACAAAGAATATCACAATAAATAATTTCACCACTCAAGTAATATGATCACCAGCAAGATGTTGCTAGTGATTCTGTTATCATTGAGTTTGATTTTATTATCATTTTTACTTCCTAGGCTTTTGTTAATATTAATATAAATTATTGAAGTGGTTAAAAAAATTTCTATTTGAAGTGCTGTACATCCTGGACTGTGTTCGTCACAGTTGTAGGTGATACCATGCACACGGTGCAGTGATGAGCCTTAATTTGAACATTTTCCTCTTTGTTAATTTTAGTTCATTTCTCTTACAGAATAACATTTGTCTGTACCACTTTGAGAGTCCTGCCAGCACCACTGATGACACAAACTAACAGCTCTCTCAACCGATAAGGACAGCAGTCACCTTTGACGTGAAGGAAATTGGATGTTATTTCCTCTCTCTTAATTTAATGAAATGTTCTTTTTTATTGAATCACTGCTCTACCAAACATTTCCTTTGAAGCAACTGATTCGTATTCGAATTTTAGGCTAATATTTTTTGTTTGTATTCTGACTTGTATTTATGAATTTAGAAAAAAAAATAACTTACCTAAGTTTAATTCGATAATCTAGTTATAGTTAAAACTATTCCGAGTAATAGTTAGAAATAAAAGGAATTTAAATGTTAATTACATTATAATATATTTTAAATATTACGAAAATTATAGCAAATGTCCATCACCTCTCAGATTTATTTGATTTTAGTGACAATTGTGAAATTTGGTAATGCAAATAAAAATTGAAGATATTATCAATATTTTTAACTAAGTACATCTTTAAACTACGAAACATATTATCTTATTTACACTAAGAAAACTGCAATTGCGAAAAACACTAACTATTAAAAATTTCAGATAGTTTTGTGTTTTCGTTATAAGGAGTACCCAATGAAATTTTTACTTCACATAGCCGATAGACTCTTGCAGCTGAAGACACACCCTCAGGGGTGTAAATAGTCACCACACACACACACAACACTGCAAACAAACACATGGTTTGAGGTTACTTTATTGGGGACAAATTCAAACCACAGAGCACATGAATACCTTCAGAAAAACCCTCTGCACTACCTATCTCACCTGACTAATATTTACTGCGACCATTTGACGTTCCTTCCGCAACTGAATGAAAGATTCGACAACAAACTATTTCTCGAACCTCCTGTAGAATTAGATGCTATAAATATGTGAGACTGGATCCTTTATGCCACAATAAATGCATTTAGAGTTTATAGATAGCCAGAAAAAAAACGTATATATTGAGAACTGTGTTATTGCATTGTTTTAGTTAATTGTAAAAGGTAATTATTTTTATATTCATGTTTAGGCCTAACTTTCAGTTATTAAAGTTTATGCTTAATTGATTTATTAAAATGGAATTGATTACAATATCATTATTTAGTTAATTAGGTGCATGTATTATAATGTCTCTTATTTTCTCATTTAATCCCTACCTATTATTATAAATTCTCCCTATATTTGTTGGTTTTTAGTATATTACTCTTTATAACATTCTCATTCTATTGTAGAATGATATGTTCATTGTTGGAATAAATGATTGACTTTCAACAGCAAGTTTTTATTCACCTCCTACAAAACTTATTCAACTACATAACTCAAAAAAGGAATTAACTTAATAAAGGCTATTTTGTCAAAAAATTGAACATTATGGAATATAGACTATAGGAAACTCAGCTGGTTACGTGGTTAGATTACTTTGACAATTCAAATTATAGGACATTCTCCCACTATCATATTTTTTTTACCATGTCGGAAACTAATGTGTAGAAAACCTACAAATTATAATCAGTAAAATCCTAGTTTTGCTTTTCAGTAAAGTATTGTCATATAGGTAGTAATATAAAGTTTTTTGAAACTTCTTGATTTTATTGAAAATTGATTTCATACTTGAATTTAGACGACTGTTGTTATTGATATTAATGTTTTCTTCAGATAATCGGGTCAATTCTGTTATAAGTCGAATGTTTACATACATAATTTAATAGATAAATTAATGAATCACATGTTTCCATTGCTAAAACAAAGTGTTTACTTTATTTAAACATAAAAAACAATTTTATTCTATAAATAATGTAATCATGGCCAAAAATAGACCAAATCAAAAAAGTCGCACTTGACATTCTCTTCCAGTCTCTTGGATGAATTTGATTACATACTTTTGAAGGACTATTAATTTCTCTGATGTATCAAATGCTACAACTTTTAAAAATTAAAAGGATATGTAAGTGAAGCTTAGGAACAGGAAAATATCATCACATATTCCTGAAAATTGGTATTTGATAAAATATTTATTCTTTCACTTTTCCAGTTCTATGATTATTGTAACTAATAACGAGTAATTACTTTTACAGCTTCTTTCTTCATTGTTCTTGCATTTTAGTAGATTATAAAGACAGTAAATGTAATTATTTATCCTGATATGAATTGCTATATCCAGAATTCGTAAAATCTCACTTACAGTTAAAATAATAATTTCACTTTGGGGTCAAAATTCAAGTATAATTTTATTCAGATTAATGCAGTTATTCTGGCGTTGTCATATATTTTATAATTGTATAGGGGATTATTTTACCGATGAACAAGTGATCGATAAAATCAATCGTTTTTCCTAACTAACTGAACATAATTGAGAGGCATTAATTAGCTTGATTATTTACAGAGATAGGAATGTATGTGAATAAGAGTAAAAATAATGTTTTGGTGTATAATAGGAAAATGAATGCTAGAAGTATAAAAGTAATGGGAATATAGTGAAGGATTTAAAGTATTGAGGAGTGTCGAGTGAGGAGCATGATTTTAAAGAGCAAAGAGATATTGTTGTTCACAATATTGAGGCATTATTGTAACAAAATTGGGGAAATGTTGTAACAATATTCAGGCAAGGTTTTAACAATATTGGGACATCTATGTAACAATTCTATGAACTGATAAAGAAAATTCAGACTATAATTAAAAAATCATTGACTTAAAAACAAATTAATTTTTTTTTTAAGTTTTACTTTTAACATTTTCACTAGGATTAGTTTAGAGTTGAAAAAAATATTTACTTTTCTATCGTTATTATAAATTCTATATTTTTCTTATACGATCGAAAATATAGCATTACCTCCTCTGCATCCCAGGTTAAATCAAACAAAATACATATGGGAAAATATATAAATCTCATGCATTTCCATTGAAGTAACTCTTGGAAAATATCAAGTGACTTTTCTTTGATTCATACTTGAAATAAAAGTTCAAAGAGATTCTGTTCTCTAGTTATATGTTTGCTGGAGAAAGCATATTATATATAAAAAGTATATAATATCAATGGTATATAACTTCAAAGTATACACAATGTAGCAGACATTCCCTGTTATTGAAGTTTGTACTTCAAAAGTCAATATAACTGGTAAAGGAAAACTTATTTTAGTGCTGAAAGAATATGAAACAAGAGGGAATTAATATTAAAGGTAATTCCTTCGTTTTTTTGGAAAGAATCGTTTTTATAGATATATTTTTACTTAAGTATTCATTATGTATCAATAAATACTTTTATAATTTTCAATAATAAAACTTAAAATTGATAGTTTTCAAATATGTGATAAATTTTCATTTAACAGAAAAATTAATTCTAAGAATATTTTTCAAAGCACACAAAATTATTTTAATTTTATATGGTTGGTTAAGAATGATGCCCTGTTGTCTATATATGCAATATACTGATAACATTTTTACTATATGTTTTAGATTAAAATGAATGGTTTCACAGTTTTATAGAACTTTTTTTTATAAGATAGCTACTGTCTCTAACACACAAGTTTCTATTGATGCAGTGCTGCATATAGTTATGAGTTGTTGAATCAAATCATATCTTAAATAATAAAATTTTGAAACCATCAAAAAAAAGGGCTGTACTGATGTTTGTTGTATCTAAAAGTTTATTGTACTGTACACTTTATGATTGTTTAATTATACATGCCCCACAGATATATATATATATATCTCTATAGCCAATCAATGATTTACTAACCTTAGTAACCTGTATGATAGTACATTAATAGTATTTACCGTTATTTTATTCCAGTAGGTTACATAGATAAGAATGGATTGGTATACCTGACATAGAAAAAAATATTGTGGGATCATCCATAATCTTCTATAGCCCAACTACACCAACAGAAAAGATTGCACATTGTCCACAATTATTCCAGTATAAAAATATACCAGTATACCCCCCCCCCCCCAACAATTCCAGTAATATCCCTTCACCCATTATACCAGTGAACTCCCGAACACATTATACCAATATGCTCCCCAACCCATTATTCCAGTATACTCCAACCCATTATACCTGTATACTCCCACCCATTATACCTGTATACTCCAACCCATTATACCTGTATACTCCAACCCATTATACCTGTATACTCCAACCCATTATACCTGTATACTCCAACCCATTATACCTGTATACTCCAACCCATTATACCAGTATACTCCAACCCATTATTCCAGTATACTCCAACCCATTATACCAGTATACTCCAACCCATTATACCAGTATACTCCAACCCATTATTCCAGTATACTCCAACCCATTATACCAGTATACTCACACCCATTATACCAGTATACTCCAACCCATTATACCAGTATACTCCAACCTATTATACCAGTATACTCCAACCCCCATTATACCAGTATAATTTCTTTGTTCTCCAATGATCTATACTCTGGTCAGCACTCTTCACTCTATTGATTTTTCTATTACCCACATAAACCAATAAAATGTCTCTCACTATACATTATACACTATACACTATACACTATACACTATACACTATACAGTGTGTACCGTATGTTTGATTGATAAACTAAAATGAATTCATCTTAAATTTGAAATATAATATTTTTCAATTCTTATAATGATTGAATGAAAATCTATTTATTATATAAAATTAAATATATCATCTACTCATTGTATATACCTCATTGTAATTAAATTTATTTTTCCTCTCTTTTTATAATTTTAATTATTTTATTTTTTATTATATAAAATTAAATCATTTTTTGTAAATAATGAAATAATTCTCAACAATTAATATTTCAATATTAAATAAATTTTGTTAATTAAATAGTTTTGACCATCTTGTCACAATGTACATTTTCATCCCCTCTTCATATGGGGGGAGGGGGGGATTTGAAGTACAGGGGGGGGGGGGGGATTAAGGAAAAGGGGGGTTGTTATAATCCCTACTTTGCATATACATCACTACTGCATTTGTTTGATGAGTAACTCTGTGATTAATTATATTGCATTACTCGGTAATTACTTAATGGGTTACTCTATTACCTAATGGGTTACTCCATTACCTAATGAGTTACTCTATTACCTAATGAGTTACTCTATTACCTAATGGGTTACTCTATTACCTAATGAGTTACTCTATTACCTAATGGGTTATTCCATTACCTAATGAGTTACTCTATTACCTAATGAGTTACTCTATTACCTAATGGGTTACTCCATTACCAAATGGGTTACTCTATTACCTAATGAGTTACTCTATTACCTAATGGGTTACTCCATTACCTAATGAGTTACTCTATTACCTAATGGGTTATTCCATTACCTAATGAGTTACTCTATTACCTAATGGGTTACTCCATTACCTAATGAGTTACTCTATTACCTAATGAGTTACTCTATTACCTAATGAGTAACTCTGTGATTAATTATATTGCATTACTCGGTAATTACTTAATGGGTTACTCTATTACCTAATGGGTTACTCCATTACCTAATGGGTTACTCCATTACCTAATGAGTTACTCTATTACCTAATGGGTTATTCCATTACCTAATGAGTTACTCTATTACCTAATGGGTTATTCCATTACCTAATGAGTTACTTTATTACCTAATGAGTTACTCTATTACCTAATGGGTTACTCCATTACCAAATGGGTTACTCTATTACCTAATGAGTTACTCTATTACCTAATGGGTTACTCCATTACCTAATGAGTTACTCTATTACCTAATGGGTTATTCCATTACCTAATGAGTTACTCTATTACCTAATGAGTTACTCTATTACCTAATGGGTTACTCCATTACCTAATGAGTTACTCTATTACCTAATGAGTTACTCTATTACCTAATGGGTTACTCCATTACCAAATGGGTTACTCCATTACCAAATGGGTTACTCCATTACCAAATGGGTTACTCCATTACCTAGTGGGTTACTCCACTACCTAATGGTTACTCCATTATCTAATGGATTACTAACTCATTATACTGGATTACTCTAAAGGGTAATTAAATAGGTATTTCTTTTGTATTTCAATAGAATCACATTGATAATAATTTTATTTGATTTAGAAATGAATATTATTGAAACAGAGGTTTATAAATGGAAGGATACGGATACAATGGATACTATTTAAGAATAGGGATACAGTGAACTGGAAATATTATTTTAGGATAGGGATGCAGTAAATATTATTTTACGAAACGGATACAGTGAGTAATACTCCTGGATAGGGATACAGTCGAAATTATTATTGGATAGAGATACAGTGGATACAGTGGATGCAGTGGATGCAGTGGATACAGTGTTAGGTTATGATTTTTAAAATTACATTAGATATAAAAATATTAATTTTTTTCAAGTCCTTATATTATCAATAACTCATTTACCAAAGATATAAATTTAATTCTCTTTATAAATATATAAATAACTTTAATTAATTAGTTAATCCCTTTCGCCAATAGAGAATATTATCAAAGGGATAATTTGATTATAATGATTGTAACAACAGCAACCCTAATGTAATGGCTATCCCTTATGATGAGCAGTAATCCATTTACTAATGATTGCACTAATTACATTCCTAATGAATTCATCAAACAAACTGTGATGGTATAACGTGTCTCTGTAACAGCATCGCCACGATATTACAGTCGCTAGTCCTCTGTTTTCGATTGATGGTAAAAACATCATCTGTCAGACGGTAAATGATTGGATGAGAATCAAACATATTATACATTTAAAACACTTTTAGCCTATCATCCTTCGCCGGACATACCCGAGAAGAAATACTGATTATATAATTGAATTTTTATTACGATGAAACAAAGGCAATATTTACCGTAATGGAAAATAAAAGACGATCTACCAATTACATTATTCTATTTAATAGCAACAGGTGTATTTTATCGTATTTCATTGAATGATATTCGCGACATATCCCTCATTGATGTCCAGGGAATGTTCGAATAATTAATATTCGCTACATATTCTCAATGATATGCAGGGAATGTTCCGTTAATTAACATTCACGACATGTCCCCCAATGATATGCAGGGAATGTTCCGGTAATCAATATCCCCAATAATATCCAGAGAACGTTCCGTTAGTTAATATTCGCTACATATCCCCCAATGATATCCAGAGAATTTTCTATTAGATAATATTCACTACATATCCCCCTATGATGTCCAAGGAATGTTCCGTTAATTAATATTCGCTACATATCTCCCAATGATATGCAGAGAACGTTCCGTTAATTAATATTCGCTACATATCCCCCAATGATATCCAGGGAATGTTCCACAATGGCATCG